>ML784531.1:414849-451551 GCA_009831015.1 Picea engelmannii
ATCTACCAGCATTTAAAACTGTTAAATGCCTCCTTATCTACATTATATTACAAATGCGCTCAGCTTTGAATGCCTTTAGTAAACGGTGGTGCAACAATACCAAGGTGAAATTCAAAATCAAAAAGGTTTGCTGGCTTGTCCAGTTGTACGTTCTCTTTCTCCTCGCGCTGGTTCATATGATGTATTGCGGATGTTGCGGATGCTCCTGCATCAAGCCATCTCAAAATATTTGGTTGTCCAGTGTTTATTCATATACCTAAAGAAAAGAGAAACAAGTTGGACCCTTCAAGAAAGAAGGGAATATTTGTGGGATATTGTGAGGTCTCCAAGGCCTTCAAAATCTATATACCAAGTCACCATCACATTGAGATTAGAAGGGATGTGACCTTTGATGAAGATGCAGTGCTCAAGAAATATAAACAATGTCATCTTGAAGAAGTATATGAAGAGGAACCCGTAATCCTCAGTACTGCAATGAGGGAGGTTCCCAGAGCTACAGAACTAGTGAGGGAAGTCGTAACTTCCCCTGATAAGGAACTTATAGAAGACCATGATATAGTAGAAGTACAAGAACCTCCTCAGATGACGACCCTCCATAAAAGAAATCCATATTGGGCTAGAGAGATTATTCAAGATGGAGAGAAGTACGGTGTTCCCCAAGGAACTACGAGATAGGTGAAAATACCAAAGCCATTATCCAGTTATACGGATTTGATGTGTGATCTCCTAGAGGAGGAGCCTACCTACTTTGAAGAATCCATTCAGAGAAAAGAATGGGCAAATGCCATGACAGAGGAATACCAATCCATAATGAAGAATGAAGTATGGGAAATAGTTCCCAGACCGGAGAATAAAGATGTGGTATCCTCGAGATGGCTCTTCAAAATAAAACATGCTACTAATGGAAGTATTGAGAAGTATAAAGAAATATTTGTCGCTCATGGATTTTCCTTGAAGGAAGGCATTGACTATAAAGAGTCATTCTCTCCTGTGGCCAGATACACTTCGATCAGAACCATCATAGCTCTTGCAGCTAAGATGAAGTGGAAGATGCACTAGATGGATGTGAAGACAACTTTCCTAAATGGTGTCATAGAATAAGAAGCGTATATAGAGAAACCTCAAGGATTTGAGGTTGAAGAAAGGAAGTCTCATGTCTGCAGATTGAAGAAAGCTTTATACGGATTGAAGCAAGCCCCTAGAGCTTGGTATGGCCATATAGACAGTTTCTTGACAAGCTTAGGCTTTACCAAGAGTAAAGCAGACTCTAACCTCTACTTCAATATCATGAACAATGATCCAGTAAGCTTACTGCTATATGTGGATGACTTATTCTTAATTGGAGAAGAAAATCTCATCATTGTATGTAAAAAGAGACTTGCCTCAGAATTTGAAATGAAAGACCTTGGACTAATGCATTATTTCTTAGGTCTTGAGGTATGGAAGAGTCCTAAGAGGATCTTCCTTAACCAAGGGAAGTATATGGTCAAAATCCTGAAGAGATTCGACATGTTGGAGTGCAAGCCCATGAATACACCCATGGAAGCGAAGCTAAAGATGTTGGTCGATACTTCATCATATTTGATTGATGCCACACTGTACAAACAAATTATTGGATCGCTGATGTAATTGATGAACACCAGACCAGAAATTTGTTTTTCTATGAACACCTTGAGTCAGTTTCTGGTAGAAAACAAACGTGTTTACCTAGTGGCTGCAAAACATGTGATGAGGTACCTTAAAGGTACAATAGATTTTGGTCTCAGCTATGATGGATATCATGATTTCACATTGAGTGGATACACTAATGAAAATTGGGCAGGAAGTGTTTTTGATAGGAAAAGCACTTCAAGATGTTGTTTTAGTTTGGGATCAACGATGATCTCATGGCAGAGTAGGAAGCAATCTAGCATTTCTCTCAGCACAACAAAAGAGGAATACATTGCTGCATGTTCTGGTAGCTGCGAATCTATATGGCTTCGAAAGTTGTTGACCGACCTGTTTGACTTAGAGATGAGAGAAAACTTGATTTTATGTGACAACCAGAGCTGCATAAAGATGGCATATAATCCTGTATTCCACGACAGGTCAAAGCACATAGAGATCCATTATCATTACATCTGTGACATGGTGCAGAGAGGAGTCTTAAAGCTCTAGTACATTAGCATGGATGAACAAGTTGTTGACGTGTTGATCAAGCCACTATCTCATATAAAGTTTGAGTACTTTCAATATAAGCTTGGTATAGTCCGAAAGGACCCTCCTCGAAAGGGGGAGTAGATGCTGAGATGAGAGATCTCTTACTTCCGACCTGATGGTTGTGATGTAAAGCAAGATGATGCGATGTGACTAGAACTGTGCTTCCAGCTAGATAGCTATGACATAAAGCCAGTCTAGTATCTTGATTTCGACCTGATGGTTGCGATGTAAAGCAAGATAAGTACCTTTCTTCTGACCTGATAGTTGCGACGTAAAGCAAGATGATGTGTGACTAATACTATGCTTCCGGCGGTATAGCTGCGATGTAAAGCAAGTCTAGTACCGTGCTTCCGACCTGATGGTTGTGACATAAAATAGGATGTGTACATTGCTTTTGACTTGATGGTTGTGACATAAAGCAAGATGATATGATGAGACTAGCACTGATCTTCCAACTGGATAGCTGTGACATAAAGCCAGTCTAGTATCCTACTTCCGATCGGATGGTTGTGACATAAAGCAGGATGTGTATCTTGCTTCCAGCTTGAGTGTTGTGACATAAAGCAAGACGATGAGATGAGACTAGTATTGTGCTTCCGGCCTGATGGTTGTGATGTAAAGCCAATGTAGTATCTTGCTTCCAGCTTGAGTGTTGTGACGTAAAGCAAGACGATGAGATGAGACTAGTACTGTGATTCTAGCTTGATATCTTTGACGTAAATCCAGTCTAGTGTATTGCTTCCAACTTGAGTGTTGTGATGTAAAGCAAGATGATGAGATGAGACTAGTACTTTTCTTTCAGCCTTATAGTTGTGACATAAATCCAGTCTAGTATCTTGCTTCTAGCCTGAGTGTTGTGACGTAAAGAAAGACATTGAGATGAGACAAGTACTGAGATTCCAACTTGATAGCTGTGACGTAAAGCCAATCCTGTATTATGATGAGCCACCCTCGTGCTGTGATGATGATGGTGATGATGTATCAGTTTTTATACTAATACATAGTGATGCAGATGATGATGGCATTCCTTTGAGAATGACGATGTTGCCGATGAAGAAAACTTTCGATGATTTATAGATACACCAGTCAGTGTTCCAAGATGATATTGATGATGTTGTCCTCTCACTCACTTGATGTTGTTTATGATGTTGTCCTCTCTCTCTCGCATGATGCTATTGAAGAATACCCTTCTTGTTAAGGGGGAGTGTTGAAATAATGTAACTACAAAGTGTATTCTTATTATTATTTGATATATTATTCATTGGATCAATCCCTATTGTGGATTGATCATGTCGGCTACTTTAAAAGGACCAAATACCCTTTTGCGGATTGGTCATATTGTATTTGTAAAAGGAAAAAGAAGAAGTCAGCCCCATAATATATCAAAGAGGCCCCGAAACATAATCAAGGTGGTTATAACCACCTAGTTGGAGAAGTCGGCCCTGCCAGTGAAGAGACACTTCACATGTGCCAGTCTAATATAAATAAGGAGGCTAGCGCCTCACTTAGACACATAACTCACTTGCTCATTTTGTGAGACAAGCTTCAAATCTGCATTTAGAGAAGAAGGAGAGAGAGTGGTGCATATCTGGGAGAGGATCTTCTGCATTAGTTTAAGAGATCTCTTGGCATTGTATTAACTATCTATATTAAGGAAGTTTTGTTGGGTTTTATTCCCCTAGAGGGTTTCCTAGGATAAATGTTGTGTCTCTTGTGATTGTGTATTTCTTAGTGATCTTGGATTATGCTATTGTTATCTAATGAAATGAAAAGAACTATAATAATGTATTAAACATTAACATAGTATGCAGTGGAATGCCCAAGGGTTATATTATAATCCTTACAAAAATTTTCCATCCTCTTGGAATTGAATGCGACCGCATTGTCTGTTATGATCTTGATGGGACATCCAAATCTTGACAAAATGTTTGTCTCCAGAAATTGGATGATAATTGTGTTGGTAGCTTGCTTTGTGGGGATGGCTTCTATCCATTTCGTGAATTTGTTAGTGGTTGTGAGTATCCACTTGTGTTGCATGGAGGATGGCAGGTTTATTTCCCCTATGAAATCCAAACCCCACTGCATGAAAGGTGTTTTGATTGAGATCGGATTTCGTGGAAGGAGTTGCAACTTTCTTCTCCTGTCGAAAACCCGACATTTGTGGCAATTGGAGACCTCTTTATACACTTCAGAAAATATTGTAGGCCAGTAGTAACCTACCCTCGATATTTTTTGCATGGTGGTTTTCCAGTAGTGGTGTCCTCCACAATCACCTTTGTGAAATTATTGTATGGCCCGCTTCACATCATTTTCCAACAAAAAACTTAGCAATATTCCCCTAGGGTCTTTCCAGTAGAGTGAGTTTTCTAGGATGAAGAACTTAACTGCTTTAATCTTGCAAAATCTGGCCTTAGTCTTACTTATGCCTAGAGAGGCCTGGATATTTTCCAAAACATATATGATGTCTATATACTACGACGAATCGATGAAATCTTGAGACACATGCGCAGTTGTTTCTTCATGAGGATATTTCGACAGATCAACGATGAAATTCATTCCCACAACGTCGCAGTCTGAATGCACCATTAAATTCACAAGGCTTTGACCCTTGATCAGTTTGGTAGGCTTGATCTGAAGATCATATTCCAGCATGGCTGCTATCCACTTGTCTCTTCTCCCTTCAATGTCAAGTCGAGTCAGAATATATTTTACCGAGTTGTTGGGAACATAAGTAATGACATGGGAGTGCAATATGTACGTCCTCAAATATTTCAAATCTTTCAGTAGGGCGTATGATTGTTTTTCCATAATGTCGTACCTTAGTGGAGCATCACACAATTTCCTCCTGAAATAGGCTATGGGTTTTTCGAAGTTCTTCTCGTCTTTCTACAACAACACACTGACAATAGTGTGTTATGAGGCGAATGAAAATAGGATGAAATATTTTGTAAAGTCTCGGCTGGATAACACAGGAGCTTTAGTTAGTTCCACCTTGATATCTTTAGAAAAATTCTTGGATTCCGTGTTCCACTTGATCTTGTTTCCCTTCCTGAGCATGTAGGTTATGTGATTTATGATTTCTACCAGGTTCAGGATGAATCTCCTCAAAAATTTTACTTTTCCCAGGAAGGATTGCACTTCTTTTTTACTGCATGGAGTGTCGATCTTTAGGATTCCTTCAAATCTACTGGGGTATTTATTAATGCATTCCTTGGAGATAATGTGTCCCAACAAATTCCCTTCTTCCACCTCAAAATGTGATTTCTTTGGATTTAGCGATATGATGAACTTCCTTCACTTCTGGAAAACTTTCTTCAGGTGCTCGAGGTGTTTCTTGTCAGAGGCAGAGTATACCGCGATGTAGTCTAGATAGATCATAATGAACTTTTTCTTTTCATTGGAAAATGTGATATCCATTTCCATTTGGAGGGTAGCTCCAATGTTCATCAGGCCGAAGGGTATCTTGGCGTACATGAAATTTCCCCATGGATTTGTGAAAGTTTTTTTTTCTCTATCGTCTGGGTGGACCATGATCTGATTATAACCCTAGGAACCATCTAACAAGGACATCTTTTGGGACCCTACCACCTTTTGTAGGATATAGTCCATCTTAGGGAGAGGGTAGTGGTCCTTTAGGGACACTTTTCTCAAGTTTCAGAACTCCACAAAATGTCTTATCTCACTGCTCTTCTTTCTTATAGGTACTAAATTAGCTACCCATTTCAAGAATCTTAAAGAAATTATAGTCTTAGCTTTGAAGAATTTTTTTACCTCCTTCTCGATCAACGACAATAACATGGGATTTATCGAACACAACTTTTGTTTGAACGACTTATGATATTCCTTGAGAGGGATGACATGTTGAATTACTTTGGTATCATACACCTTCAAATCATCATAGCTCCATACAAAAATGTCGGACAAGTCCTTCATGACCTTGACATAGTCTTGTCTGACCTCTGGACTAAGTGTTTTTGATAATTTTATCATTTTTGGGTTCTCTTCAGTCTCAATGTTGCAGTCCTCCACATCCTCTTCACTTGCAGTGATCTTGGGATTTTTGGCCACGTCATTTTCGTAAAACAACTTTTCCTGTGACACTAACCCCTTTGGAATGATATTATTTTTTAGTTGAATTATGTCCTGTCCTGCAATCTGGTTCTGGAAAGGGTCGTCAATGTCATGCGCATCGATGCTCCCAACTTCATCGCAACAATATTCGTCATCAATGTTTGTATTAGCGAACTTGTCTCTCATCTGAAGAAATATTTCTACCTGCTTGTCGTCTTAAAACACCTACCATTATTTTATATTATCAGGCACTACCGGCCTATGTTTGACTTCAATCTCATATTTTTTGTTTGGGAATATGGGGATCTTAAAAACTGAGGCTGAGGTGGCCAACACATCAACGATTTGATTTTTCTCCCTCAGGATAACAAACATGTCATACTCTCAAAATTCCTAGAGGAGGTCCAGCGCCATGTTTCTGTATGCTCTCATACTGGGGTGATTTGTTTGGTATATTCATTTAACTTGGTTTATGACTAGTTCTGAGTATCTGTGCACTACTATCCTCTTTGTGCCTAATTATTTCAACACCTTTAGGCCCATAATCAATGCCTCATAATCGGCCATGTTGTTCGTGCATTAAAAAATGATCTTGTATGAGCACAGCTTCGTGCCCACTTCAGGGGGGCTTACACACACATCGACACCTGCTCCTTCCTTGCTAACATCTCCAACGAAACTCATGTTCCTCATTGGTCGTCGTGATGACTGGTGGTTATTCCTGTTCAAAACTCAAGTCATTATAGAAAATAAAAGAACCAAACTCAGTTTCAATGGAGTATATGGGGTGTTTATTTGCCTGCGTCTTGCTTCTTACCATGTATTTTAGTAGCACTTCTCTATACAACCATCTATCCTGGCCAAAAATAGGAATGGTGGTCTATGACTTGTCCATTTGTAAGGTCCCCTTTAACTTTGCAGCCCATGATCTGGATAGTAGCATGCCAAACTTAGGGGGTATGTCCACCATGACCACATCCATAACCATGTTCTTCGAATGGATTGGGGATAATGACATGACCAAGTCCTTGATGAGACCCAAGAACTTGACTTTCTTCGAATCAAAAGAGAAAAGATCCTTGTAGGGCCTGGTGATATCCAAACCCAATTCATC
Source organism: Picea engelmannii (assembly GCA_009831015.1). NCBI lineage: Eukaryota > Viridiplantae > Streptophyta > Pinopsida > Pinales > Pinaceae > Picea > Picea engelmannii. The sequence goes on from ML784531.1 coordinate 422,234, forward strand.
CATGATCACCTTGGGCATCAGGTTGTGCGATGCACCGAAATATAGCATGGAATTATGTAGGGTCATGTCATGAACCTTTAGAATGACTTAGAATGGAGGTATGTCCTCAGTATCACTCGTCTCCTCAATGCGGGGACCGAAAAGAATAGCAGGGTGATCACCTTGTGCATTCAAAGCATCGAGGGTACCTCCCATTTTCAACATTTTAATAATATTATTTTGATACTCACCCATTCTGATGAGTTCGTTGAATGAGATAGAGATTTTTATTTTATCCATTTCATGCTCAAAATTAAAAGGAGGATAGACTTTCTCTACCTCTTTTCCACTCGCTTCTCGGCTTTCGTCTGGAGTTTTCTTCTAGGCCTCTTCCTTAGAATTTTCCTTCTCTGTCGCATTCTTGTTCACGCTATCTGGCCTTTGTAGGCTTGTGTAAGGGGTTTTCGATGGGGGTTTCCTCGCGGAATTTGTCTTTTGAGGCTTGGTAGATGATTCCTTTATCCCGAGGTTGTATCTTTTCTGAAACTGCAAGATGGTGTTTTGGTAACCTTTTCTGAACTCTTCTGTCTCCCAAGAAAACATGTCATTAGTTTATACAATTCATACGTCGTCTGTCTCTAACATAAAATCATTGTTTCTGCTCATGTGTTGATCATGTTCTCTCTTTGTCAAAAATACGTGCAGGTTCTTGTCATCACAACAATGCATTTGTTCTTTGAACATATGGTCAAAGTCTTCATCTACATAGTTATTTTGGAAAGGAGGCCTTGTATGCTGGTTTCCTTGATCTCTCTGCTCCCTCTGTATAATCTGAGGATATTGACCCCTCCTGAGGTTCTGATTCCTGGGATGGGGGTCCTGTTGTTCCCAAGCATCGGGTCTATTTACTACAGACATTTTATCCATTAGCTTCTCCATGGTTCTCATCATTAAGTCAAATTTTTCATCTGCATATCTCAATGTTGATGGTGACACATCTCCTTGGAGCCTCTTCTTGCCTCTGTTGAATCTTGGTTTGATCTTCCTTGACACCATCATATTCACCTCGACCTTGATTTCATTGATCATTATCACATCTAGGCTTACTGATATTCTCTCTCTCAAAAACAAGGAGAAATCATTATTGAAAGAGTCGACGTATTGTAACTAATCAACCCCGGGAGGTGGGTGGACTTCCACGGGAATAAAGTTATAAAATTCCATGAAACAACATGAGAATTCCTGCATCGTCTCTTCCGATGCCTTCTTCATGTTATTATATTTCATTAAAAACTGCAAGGGGTTCTTCTTGTCTCCCCAGCTATTGATGAAAGATGTTTTGAACGCAAAAAAGTCTCGAATACTTGCTGGTTATAGGGATTTGAACCATTTCCTCACATCTCCCACGAAACTCTATGTGAACAACCTCTTTTTCAGGTCTGCGTAGTCTACCTCTTCCAGGTCGATGAAATTGTTGAACCAATACAAATGTTTCTGGGCTGAAACGTTCCCTTCAACATCGTAGAGCTTGATTCTTTGGCTATAATTTTGGGGAAAATAGTGAAGTTGGGCGGGAATAATGAGAGGGGTGAATTTGGTGGCCATGGGTCTAGGAGGGCTTGGGATTTAAGGGATATTATTAGATACTAGGGCTTGGAATCTCTTCTAGTCAAAAACTATCTCATCCAAGATGATTTCCCACTTAGATCTAAATAGGTTTTGCTCAAATAAATCATTAAAATCTAGGTCGTCAATGCTTTGTGCACTGTCTTAAGGTAAGGACATGCTTTTGTCCAGGAAATATAATGGGTCTGGCACTTGCTCTCTAGTCTTGCACATAATCTTCTTGGGATCATACACGGGATCCATAGGGTTTGGGTCAGTATTTTCTCTGGTATAGACCGTCTTCAAAGCCAGGGTTCTTGAACTTCACTACTTTATGCTACTAGTCTTTTTGACTGAACTCGCCAGGGTAAAGGTTTCATCCAATATGAATGTTTTTCCCTCTGTTACCCTCAGGGGTCAAACTACGATGTTAGTCATTCTCCCAGAGAAAATCTATTCAATTTTATCCCCGACAATGGCGTTGGAATGTTAGCACTCTGTAAATATATTTGGCTGATAAAAAAATGACGAAGGTAAGTTTTTCAACCAACTTTGAGGCCTGAAACTAGCCTTTCGAGCTTGGACAGGCTCTCTCGGGGGACTTTGTCTCTGTGCGGGATATGTATTTAAAGTAGTGGCTAGATTTAACACCTTTTATCTAATGGGTTATGGTTATATTGACACAAGAAAATAATACTTTGGGATATGGAGTCGATTCTAGGAAACAACATAAACAAATGACTCAGTGACTGAACTTTGAGAGGATAAAGGCTAAGCAAGCAATAGTCTTAAGTGAAAAAGAGTAATGTGTGGCGGAAAGAAATTACAGGAAGTAACTCGGAGCACTGTTGTAGGTGAATTCAGAGTTAGCCTTTAGATAAAAACATTTTGTCTAAGTGGCATGAAAAAGGGGCATTGCGTAGCGAATCCACAGGTTCGAACATTCGTTCTGAGGTAGACAGAAAAATATATAAAAAAAGATAACAGAAAACATATACGGAAAAAAGGGAAAACAATGCATCCAACTACTACAATTATAATCTTTTCATTAGAGTTATAGGACTGTTGCATTAACTTTCAAACGAAATTCAATTAAATCAATAACTATTGTCTATACCAATTTTTCCAACCAACCTGGCTTACATCGAAAATATCAAATATATAAATGAGGGTGCTGCTTGGGCTACCCTATTCTTCTAACTACTATGCCTACAAACTAGGGAACCAACTTTTTTGCTTCACAGAACTCTTTGCATGAATTTTTCCAAAAATAGACACAGGTACATATGGCTGCATCATGATCATTGTAATCCGCCACCTGGATTTGGTTATAGATCAGGTATCTGGGTGGACATGTGTCATTCAGAGTTCTATTGTCTGCTGTAATGGTTTTGGTTTTCTGTCACACACTCATTTGTTTGGGGAAGTGTGAGCGAGAAGTGATTGTAGACAGTCACAGACTTTATCAAAATGGCACAATGTCTTGGTTGATGTCTCCTACAAAATTGTCAATATTTGCCTTATGTTTGTGAATACAGAAACAAACTTGGCTAATCTTGTTTCTTCTACTCACTGCTGAGAGCTACGCGGGCTATTTCTTCAGCTGCTTCACCTTTTATGGAGTGTTTGTCATACCTTTCTTCTGACAACCACTGGGATTCAGGTAGTTGTACAATCATATCATGTTCCTCACGGATATGTATTTTGAGCCACATCGCATTCGCTTTGCGACCTCGTTCTATTGATTCTTCTATAATATTTGTCATCGGGTGTTGTCTCAGCTCCCTGTTTTCTCGGTATAGTTCGACAATGGCTAGCTTCACTTGTTTCAATTGTTGAGTTGTCTCTTGATCATTTGAACCCATGGAATCCATCCTCCTCGTTCTACTACCACTTTCTTGATTGGTTCCTTCCAAGGGCTCCAGGCAGACGACGTGCATGAGTAATTGTTCAATGATCAGTTATGCATGCGACTCATCTGAGATTCGAATTTCCTCGACTTCCTTGTTCTTCCTTGTTTTGTCCCTTGTCTGAGGTATATGATGTTGGGTAAATGGGGCTTCTGTTTTCCTTCATTCCAACACAATTCCTTCCACTCCAAGTTTTTCACGATGTGATGTCCTCATCCCCGCAGGCGAAGGAAAAACCCCTTCTTTATCTTTGGGGATATATTTGGGTGAGTGAGAAAGAATTCCAATCACTCTAAGGCTCAGGTATGGCGATCCTACCACAACGTGTACCCTTCTTATTTTTCTGAGAGGTCTCCATGGAGAGATCAGTATGTGTCTTGTGCCCAATATATCGGGCGGATTCCAAAAAAGGTGAATTTGATCGATCTGGGACTACGAGAAAACTTACAGACATAGGCTGAATCTGATTTTGCGAAAAAAATGGGTGTAGAAAATCTTGGATTTATAAAAGATCAGACAGAACGAAGAAATGTACCAAAGAACAATGAATTCATGACGACTAGATGTTGTGAATCAAACCACAGATCTCCCATAACATATCCCTACATGAACGGTACATGAAATAAGGTTTGCAGGGCATACATGATGAAAACACCGTGATTTTTCATTCCTTCAGCCTTCATGATGAACTGATAATAGCCAGAGCACTTGCTGAAACGACTTCCATTAACTGCTTGACTCGACCTGGGCACGTAAAGACTAACTTTTGACAAAACCCGACTCTTTGGGAATGACATGCCTGTACTATTTACGTATGCTTCAACTACGACACCCCTTCCTGTTTCCAAGCGCCAACCGACCAGTTACTGATTTAGACTCTTTCATTTTTACATACTTGACTTCACATGTTTGGACGCATAGGTCACAACGCTACTAAAAACTGACTCTAAATGGAAAAAAAAAATGGTGGCACTAACAACCTGTAAGTATGAACTACCTGCAATTATGCTATTTGGTGCTTGGAAACACTGTTTCATGAGTACTAGTCTCACGCTAGAGTCTTTCTCCTATGTGACTATCGGCTATAACCTTGGTCCAACCACTTTGCGATTTTGAGCTTTGTAACTTTCACCACCTTTGCCTATGGTTCCTTCCAAATCACTTTTCCTGAATTCGGGGATCTCTGCCATGTGTCTCCCTGGATTTGATGGTCCAATTGTACTTCGGTTTTTGTGACTTCGTGAAATTTCACTTACTCCACACTTAACTCCTACATACCTCGATCTCGAGGATTTTAAATCCGCTGCCACGTATCCTCCTCGTAACCAATGGTTAGGATTCTCTTCCTGACTTCACGACTTCAACGATCCTGCTTCTCAACACTTCGAAATGCTCCGAACTTTGAAATGTCAAAATGCCTTATGGATAATTCTCCCTACAACGTTTATCAAATCTCATGGTCTGGAATGATCCTAATCCCTCCTGGACGGATCTCTCTCGTTGACCTCGGGAAACCTTAAAGGATTCCTACCTTTGAATATTTCTTGTCGCTCTCCCTCCTGAATGTTGTTCTTTCAGACTTTTTCCTCCTTAGAACGCTCTCTTCGACACTTATTTGAACTTTCACCTATGCACACCTTGCAACAGGTCCTCCTCCATGACTTTAGATTCTCTTTGGATAGTTCTCTCTACTTCTCCTAAGCTTCTGAGTCAAAAGAATCTATCACGCACTCCTTACGGACAAACTTCCTTCAAGCTATCTCTCCAGAAATTTCTAAGCCAAAGAGGACTTTGTCATGCACACCATGAAGACACTATAAACTCGTTGCACAAATAAGTTTCATGTTATCTATTCTGAGATTATGATTCGAAACTGACTCCATCAACACACTCCTTTCAGACACTATCCACACTTGCACTTGCTCGTAGAAGATAAACAAGTGAATCTTATTTAAATATTCACAAGTTCATACCTTCAACCATGTAAACACGAGAACAAGAAATAAGAGAGAATTGAAAATAAACATAAAGTATACCATTCATTCATTCATATAGACACAACAACATTTGACATTTGGGACAATGCTCCTCTGTTATATTCATTCAACTAAAATATACATGTGTTCAGATACTGCTTCTAAGTAGCTCTCAACTCTCAAGTAAAATAGAAACCTATAAAATAGAATCATTAACCCATCAAAAACCTCTACTGGGAAACAATACAAAGATTTATACAAGAGGGTCCCTTCGAGCCTTTCCCTCCAACTACTCTAGAGCTATCTTATCGAAATAAAATCTTTCAACTACTAGAATTTATTACAATAAATATATGTGACAGACATATAATATCAAACAGATTGAATATGTACTACACGTGACTTCATTAAAAGAAAACACATTCTCCAATGATCCTCATGCGACCATCCTCCTCAAAACATCAAATATGTTCTTTAATTACAATCCCTTCAAAATATTTACATGATATGCTACTTTGAATTTTAAAATTCACTTCAAAATGTGTGTTGTCGCTTAACTGTCCTTCACTCGTGCTTTGTTGGCGATGCTCCTGCATAATCCCATCATCTTGAACTATGTTATTGTTTTCATCTACTTCCATGGGATCATTAACTTGATCTTCATTATCTACTTCATGTTCCTCATATTGTAAAACATCATTTCTGCTACTACTTGGTGCGTTCTGCAGAAAGTTAAGGGGAAACTCTAACTTTATAATTACAAACAATCATGTAAAATTAGTGCATGTATAAAACAATATAAAAGTTTGAGAATACAATCAATATTAAAGAACATAAATAATATATAGATAGATAATAACCATGGGACAATATTCATTTGATCCCCCATCCATGTGCCCATATTTTCTACAATGTTTTTTAGCTATTTCTATTAAAACTCTTTTGGGATGTCTAGTACAACATTTTTGCAAGGGAAATAACATTTACCATCACCCTTTTCACCCTCTTTAATTTTTTCCCACCTCTAATGTTTTCTAACATTCTTCCCCACATACATATATTGATGATTATCTTATAAAATTGAGTGGTGTATAATATAACATCTATTATAATTTTCTATTATAACATATGAAAACAAAACTTGGTTTGTGTTCATCAAGAAGACCTTATACCCTTTTTGAACTGTCGTTTTTATAGAAAAAATTTCTCAACATTCATAAAATGCAACATATTTATAGATTTTATTGTTGGAATATTGGTTGTTTTCATTGATGTCAACCCTAGTCATGGATTTTGGACCCCTCAATTGATCGAAGTAGATAGACATGAAGAAAATTACACATGAATATATAAGACCCATGGATGGATAGTATAAGTCATGCCACTTCCAGTGGTATGTGGCACGTCACGTGAATCCTCACAATTGAGGAGAAATCAATTTTTGAAGATGGCAATGTGAATTGAAGAATAAACTACATGTCGACCCTAATGTTAAAAGGAAGTGACACAAAGGGTATAAATACATCTCATTATACATTCATTTTTAACACACACAAGTTTATTAATAAACAAGGTGATATAAGTCGAATTTATGAAGAAATCTAAAGTAAAGAAGGTCGAATTTCAAGGGAGGATGAAGTCTTTTGGTGATGTGTTCTAAGGTATGTTATTTACAGGTCATTTTACCATTTTAGCTATAAATTGTTTTCTACAATGATTCAGATGGTAAAATTTGGAGGCCATTGAGCAGACATATCTAGGCACATGTGGTAAAAATTTTAGATATTTATTCTCTATAAGTGTGGAGATAAACTCTGTGGAAGATAGGGTTTTTGACTAGTCCTGAAGCCAATGATAAACAGGTGTTCCGGGTAAAACATTCATAATGTCTTCATAGAGAATCCAAATGAAGTGAGACTAATTGAATTGTAAAGAGTACGGGATATAGTTTCACGTGTACAAATTTATGAATCATATGTTAAATATTGAGTGGGGGGCAGGCTGTACAAGTTCACTCTCCTAAATAAACCAGAATTGAATAAAGTCTACCATTTTCTCTATAATCCTTTTCTGGGAGGATTCAAGGAGTGAAACTTGGAGGATTTTTAGAGAATACATTGAGTAATATTGTCTACAGGATCATAGTATTCCAATAAGTGAATAATTTCATAAGTTGAAGAAGTATCAAGAAGCACTATCAGGTTCCATGTGATTGTTGGTTGATGGTGATAATTTATTTTAAAGTTTTATTATCTCTCACATATTCTTGGGTGGAAGGAAGGGGCAAGGATGGATAGGTCAACCCTATATTGATATTCGAAGATTGTATCCTCCTTGTGGAGATTTATCCCTCCCTTTATGTTTGGAAGTTGTAGCTACCTTTGGAAGTCATTACTTCCTTTGAACAATAATACATGATTACTTCTAATATAATGTGCATGGTGTATTGGTGTATCTCTTATACTATTCTTGATTGTTCATTGTATAGTATTCATTGATGATTATATATACATTAAATACATGATCTTATTGAAGTACAAGTCCACAAATATTGATTTCTCTAAATACCGATTCACCCCGCTCTCAATATTTCCAACAATTGGTATGAGAGCTAATTTCCTTGAGAACAATTTAACCACTAGAAGGAAAATACTAAGCAAAAATGGAAGACAACAAATTTTAAATGGATACTATCCTTGATGGATTGACTGATTCAGTAAAATCCAAGGTGGGATCATCTACATCATCAAAGTAGCTTTGGGATAAGCTGCAAGATATTTATGCAAAGCCAACAACAAAATAAGTTGAAGCAAGTTGCAACTCACACGTTGAAGAAATTCTTACAGGTGTGTTCTTTTGTTTTAATTTTGAAGGAGTAGGACATATTGAACATGAATTCCCTTATCCAAAACTTGAAAGAGATGATAATGAGGAAGAAGAAGAGTCCAATGAAGAAGAATACAATTCTGAAATAGAAGAAGAAAAAATGGTTCAACAAGAAAGATGAGAATTTTGAAAAATTGATTCATGTTGAGATTGAAAATAACAAGCTCAAAAACACGCATAGAAAACTAAGATGTGAATTGGGTAGTTGTGAAAATACAATTGAAATATTGAAGAAACAATTCGAAGACATTGAGAAACTAAGACAAGAAACCATTTCCTTTAAGACTCTACTCGAAGAAGCAAGAAGAATAGAAGAAGTAAGAAATGTCGAAATGATGAAGAAAGAAGAATATGGCGAGAAACTTGAAAAAGAAGTTGTCTCATTAAGGAAGAGATTTATAAACTCTCAAGGGTCAAAAGACTTAACACATATTATATGCATGGGTGAAACTTCATACAAAGAAGATACAAATGACAACAAAAATGTTGAAGAAAGCTCCACACAGACATTTTTTGAGAAGTGGACCAGGGTGTCAAAATCCTATGCCAAATGCCCATATGCCAACCACAATATGGAGAAGGAAAGATATTCCAAACAATGAATATTTTCAAATAGCATTGACCGCTGAAGAATGTAAATAATAAGATGAATGGTACATAGACAGTGGATGTTCTTCACACATGACCGGGGATCAAGACAAATTCATCATCTTGAAGAGAAAGGGTGGAAATGTTGCATTTGGAGATGACTCATCTGCCAAAATACTTGGAAAAAGTGTAGTAGAGCTTGGAAGAAAAAATGTAAAAGAGAATAATCTCCTATTGGTTTAAGACTTGAAGAATAATCTCCTCAGTGTTAGTAAAATGTGTGATCAAGGATATACTCTCATGTTTGACTCACGAAGATGAAAAATCAAAGAAGAAGGTTCAGGAAGATTAAGGAATATAGGTTGCAACTAAAACAAGAAGACCAAGTAAAATGTACATCCTAGACCAAGAGAATACAAATAAGATTTAATTCACACAAAAGATATTGAAGAAAGAAAAAGACCAGAAGACTGGAAATAAAAATGAAGTGTTATTAAGTGCTATATGTTCAATGGGAACAACCCCAAATAAGAGAGTTACATTTTTCCATTGAACTTAGGGGGAGTGTCCCCACCCTTTTTCGTTGATGTCATAGGGGGACAAAAACTAAGAGAATGAGGATAGGGGGACCATGAGTGTTGCCATCAATGCCAATGGGGGAGATTGTTGAAATATTGGTTTTTTTCATTGATGACAACTCTAGTCATGGATTTTGGACCCCATAATTGATCAAAGTAGATAGACATGAAGTAAATTACACATCCAGATAAAAAACCTATGGATGGATAGTATAAGTCATGTCGCTTCCGGTGGTATGTGTCACATCACATGGATCCTCAGGATTGAGGAGAAATGCATTTTTGAAGATGACAATGTGAATTGAAGAAGAAACTACATGTCGGCCCTAATGTTAAAAGGAAGTGACATAAAGGGTATAAATACATCTCATTATACATTCATTTTTTAACACACACCAGTTTATTAATGAACAAGGAGATATGATTCTAATTTCTAAGGAAGTCTGAAGTAAAGAAGGTCAAATTTCAAGGGAGGATGAAGTCTTTTGGTAATGTGTTATAAGGTATGTTATTTACATGTCATCTTACTATTTTCTCTATAATGTTTTTTCCAGAATGATTCAAATGGTGAAATTTGGAGGATATTGAGAAGACATATCTAGGTACCTGTGGTAAAAATTTCATCTCTTTATTCACTATAATTTTGGAGATACACTATGTGGAAGATAGGGTTTTTTACTAGTCCTAAAGCTAATCATAAACAAGTGTTGCAGGTAAAACAACCATAATGTCTTCATAGAGAATCCAAATGAAGTGAGACTAATTTCATTGGAAATAGTACATGTGGTAGTTTCCCATGTACGAATTTTAGAATCAGATGTTAAACATTGAGCGTGGGGCATGCTGTACAAGTTCTCTCTCCTAAATAAACCAAAATTGAATAAGGTCTACCATTTTCTCTATAAATCCATTCTGGGAGGATTCAAGGAGTGAAACTTGCAGGAGTTTCAGAGAATACATTGATTAATCTTATATATAGGATTAGAGTATTCAAAAAAGTGAATAATTGCAGAAGTTGAAGAAGTCTCAAGAGGCATTATCAAGTTCTATGTGATGGTTGGTTGATGGTGATAATTTAATGTAAAGTTTTATTATCTCTCATATATTCTTGGGTAGAAGGAAGGGGAAAGGATGGGGAGGTCAACCCTCTCTTGATATTGGAGGATTGTATCTTCCTTTTGGAGGTTTATCCCTCCCTTTATATTTGGAAGCTGTAGGTACCTTTGGAAGTCATTACTTCCTTTGAACAATAATACATGATTACTTCTTATATACTGTGCATGGTGTATTGGTGTATCTCTTATATTATTCTTTATTGTTCATTGGATATTATTCATTGTTGATTGGATATAAATTGAATACATGATCTGATTGAAGTTCAAGTTCAAAAATACTGATTTCTCTAAATACTGATTCACCCCCCTCTCAATATTTCCAACATTTATAACATCTCAATTCCGAAGATAGTTTACCAAGTCAATGTTGACTTTGTCAAATAGTGGGTGATTGTTTAGGGGGGGAACCTAGTGTCCACACCATCACAAGAGGAATGCACATTTTATTTCATCTCAAGAGAGACGACATTCAAAAAATGCCGCAAGAGAGACAATTTGAAAAGTACATCGCACGTGCGATGATATTGGGAAGGATGGAGAAAAAAACTTAAATTTTCCTTTCTTTTTCAACAGTATGGCCAATTTTTTCCATAACGTCGCAATTAGATTGTCATTATTTTTCCAATATGTAGTAGTGATACAGATGGTGGATGATATATTTTTTCCATCAACAAACTACTTTGTGGTCATATATGGATGACATACTCATCTTTAGAAAAACTTAGGAGGAACATTTGAAGCACATTCAATATGTCTTGAGAATCATGCAACAAAACAAGTTATATTCCAATTTAGATAAGTGTTAATTTGACATGCAAAGAATTGAATATTCAACATACATCATGGATGAGAAAGGTGTGCATGTGGATCTAGACAAGATCCAAGTCATTCGTGATTTTTTGACCCCAAAGACACTGATTTTTCTCCACAAATTCTTGGATCTTACCAAATTCTATAGCAGTTTTTTGTTAGGGTTTTCTAATATCACTTAGGCCCTAAGACTAGTGACCAAGGGTGGAGCCAAGGAGAAGTTTTTTGGGGATGTGTGACAACATAAATAATTCAAGTATTTGAAAATTTTCCTCTGCTAAGCGTCAATCCTTATTCTACCAGACCTAGAACAACCATTTGAGATTGAGACAAATGTTTTAGATTATTCTATTGGTGAAATCCTCACTCGTCATGGGAATCTGATGGTTTATCATAGTGAAACACTATCTGATTTTGTTCACAAAAATTGGACCTATGACAAAGAGATGTACTCCATTGTGCAAGCATGTTGACAATGGAATCATTACATTCTGTGAGAGGAAACAATCATCCACATTGATCAAAGGCCTCTACAATTAATGTAGACACAAGGAAATTTACATAATTACTTCCATCAGAAGTGGTCCACATAACTAAAACAATTCCACTTGAACATCAAGTACAAGAATTAAATCACCAAAGTCGATTCCTGGTTGTGGCTCTAATATCAGTTCTTAACTCATATGGGTATGTGACCTCTTAATGGCCACACTTATGAAACAATGAATCTTAATTTGTTGCTACCTATAAGACATGAGCATATGAAAACCAATTCTATAATTTCATCTCTAGGATGGACTGTTATGCCATCTGAGCTATTAAGGCTTGCTTGCTTAAGGACAAGGATTTTAGGATTAAGTTTGGATCTTGAACCTCGTTGGTACTTTCGGCTAAGTCTATTTGGGTCAGATTTCTGAATCATTATTCTTTCTCTGATATGGCTTGTTCACATGATTCGACAATGAGCTTCAGGTTCTTAACTTTCTCTTTCCATCATGCTTTTAAATGTTTGATCCGGTTTGGGGAGGGGAGATCCTCTTGTCTTCTTTTCAGATCCGAGTTGTTGATGACATGGTTGGAAAAAGGGATCACTGTCCGTAGAAAGAAATGTTCTTCATTTTTAAAATTCATCTGCAAATGTTTGTGCAAATCATTTTCCCTCGTTCAAAAGGAAGATATATTTTGTGATGTTTCCCAGGCTTTAGTAATTAGCTGCATTATTTTCTTTATATTCTTATATAAATAGCCACTACAAGATATGAGGAGGTTGGAGGATCCTTTTAACTTGGATGCAAGGGTGGAAGGCATGGTTTTTTCTAAAGGAATGGAAAACATTGGGGTAGGAATCAAAGCCTCCTCCAATTCCTTGATTTGGTCGTTCAATCTGACATTCTTCACATCAATTCCTCCAATGTAATCATTAAGATCATCTGTGGTTGCACGGTGAAATCAAGAGATTTGGAATGGATGCATTTTCCTAAGGTTAATCTTTGAACAATATTCCCATTTCTTGTTTGTTGCATCTCTATTTTCAATAATTAAATATTTAGATTGGTTGTCAAAAACAATGCTCTGGAATACGAAGGATTCATCTTCGTCAAAAACTTCGGTCTCATCTATTTCCATTGTGAAACTATGGTGCATCACGTCTGCAGGTGGATCAACTTCGTCGAACATGATATCCACATAAGTTTCAAGTTGCATGTCCTCACTTTCAATTTCGGGCTCTTCCGCCTTCCCTACAATGTTTTTTCTCTTCTTCGTCACGTGAAGCTTGTGAGAAATATCAATTTTTTCACGAGGAGGGTTCTTATCTCCTCCTCCATTTGAATATTTTTGGGTTGATTTCTTACTTTGGTGGGTTGTTGAAGTGATTCTCTGTGATGTCGTTCTCTTAGGAGTGTTGGCCGGGGACTGGACACTCTTCTCACCGAAGAATTTTCAGTGTTGTATGTACAATTCAGTTGCGCTTTGCAATGTCTCGATGTCACCATCGTCAGAAGAAGAAGTGTTGTCTTCATTGTCTTTGTCTTCAGTCAGGCGTCTATGGATAAAATAGCTTCTAAATCCAATTGATAGTAAATGTTTTCAAAAATTCCCATTAGGGTCAAACCCTCTTAGCGTTTCATCATAATTTAGGTTCAAGTTCTTGAAATGGCCCGTGAATTTATCAATCTTGTTGACATTTATGAACACGAACTCCCTGACTTTCCAAGGTAGAGGAATGAACATTTTTTTTCTCTTTCCATGGAAAAAATGCAACTAGTAGTTGTATTTCCTTGCTATTTCTGTAAAAAACATATTTTCCATGATGTGACATGGAAGGAAAGCAGGATTTACCTTGGATCCAAATATCATTATTACACTGTAATTTTACATTCCTTCAAGTGTCCCCTTCCTGTCCAAAAACTTGGTTTCCGAACAATAAATCTTTGAAAACAAAGACAAATTCATTAAAAACCTCATAAAAACAATGGGAGGCCTTGTGCCTCGACAAGGAATGGTACCATAATGTTACTGGGTCGAATTCATAGTTTATTTTATTGGACAAAGACAGTTTTGTAAACAGACAACAATGTGCTATTGCGAAAATCAAGTAGGATGACATATAAAATTTATTCTCTTCTTTGAATTGTGACAGTTGGGAACAAATTTCAATGGAAATTAGCTTCCCCTAATAAAAAATGAATTGTTCCTTAACTATGAAGTACAAAATATAAAGAACTATGCGAGAAATGCTTATTGTGGATTCCTAACCCATTATTCTTGAAAACAACCAAGCAATTTTCCGGGATGGATTTCTAAATAAAATGACCTGCAACTTTTTGATATCTTCAGGAACTGTTGTCAGGTCTTCGAGGAAATCAGGTAAAATATCCATCCCGTTGTCATGTTTTTATAGGAACCAGTTGCAGTCTTGTTCTGTGAAGGTCAATGTTGGCTCGAGAAATCTTAACATCTTATGGAAGACTTGAAGTGTGAAAGAAATAGGAGAATGGTCGCGCAGTGGAATAATTCTTTGGCTTTAAATATATTTTTTGGTGCACCAAGATACCACCTCCTTACAGTCAAAAACCTCAGGGACGCAGCCTGCACGAGCGATTTCAGAGGTCCATATCACTTTGTTCTAGGCAAAACAGGATGAATAGTAAGAGTATGCCCAGGACCACTAGAAGTTTTTCTCCTGATGTCCGAAGATATTCATTATATCTCCACATAACTACTATCAAGTTGCTTCCATAAGTTTACAAGAACAATCGTTTTCTCCAGATGATGTTTGAAAAGCAGAGTTGGAAGGGATAATATAACCCTGCACAAATATTGGTCCAATGGGTGTGAATGGAAGATCTCCTCGAGCCTTTCGATCATTAATGACAATATCAAAGGCTTTTGCATGATGTGTTGTTAGCATTAAAGAATAATAATTGCATACCTAGAAGTGCGAAGATGGCAGGTACGACAAAGAGCAATTAAGGATTGGATATTTCGTGAATGGACCAATGCGACGACCTGTGTTTGAGATGAACAATCAGAAGGGATAATATAACTCTCTGCAGATATTGGTTTAATGCGTATTAATATGATATCTCCTCGAGTGTTTTGCTCATTAATGACAATGTTGATGGTTCCTGCATGGTGAGATGTTAGCATGAAAGGTTACTAATTGCATAGTAATAAAGAAGTACAAAGGTCGCGGGTAAGGGAAAGAGTGTCTAATTATTGAAAGTGGTCGGGTAGGATTCAAAATAGTGTTACAAGGTACAACTGTTAGTGGTGAGGGCCCGAGGTTCAAACTGTATATCTCAGAACTTTTTGAGTGAAAAACACATAACATGGAAGAGGGCATGATGGGACAATCCATAGGACAATTTGTATACCGCGGAACGCCAAGTATTTCCTGCATGCCATAGAACAATGGAAGCGCAATTATGAGCCCTCTTTTTCGGGAACCCGCAATCGAAAAAGTGTCTTAAGTATGGAATAGGAAAACAACTAGTCGAACTCGTTTTCACTAATATATTGAAATTTTTAATAGATATCCCATTACCTGGAAATATCTTTTTTGCATGTCTCTGGGCAAGTTCTATGGCGATAGTCAATGTGATTTTCTCATTGATACTTTTCCTTCTTAATGATGGTCTGTATAGTTGTTGCGTGATGAAATGTTATCATTAAACCTTGGTCGTTGCATACTTTTAAAGAAGTGTTAAGGTGGTGGGCACAATAAAAAGTGACTAAGAATTATAGATTTCGTGAACCCACTGATATGAGGATCCGCGAAAGAGATTCCATGAAATGGGCAAGTATGGAAAGGGAATGGACGAGCTTCAAATTAGGCAGAAAATGGTTCTCGTGGAGACATGGATTCTCGAGGGTCAAATTGTACATCTCAAAAATTGAGTGCAAAATGTGTACCACGGAAGAGAGGATGATGTGGGAGTCTGACGGACAATTTGTATATGGAAAAAGTGTGGGAGATCTCCTCGATCCTTTCACTAATTAATGACATGTTTAAGGTTTCTACATGAGGAAGTGTTAGCATTAAAGCTTACCGATTGCATATCTAGAAATAAGTAGGAAGGTTGTGGGGACAGGGAACAAAAATTAAGGAATGGCTAATTATCGAAAGTGGTTGGTCGGGCTTAAAAATAGGGCTACAAAATACAACCAGTAGAGGTGAGGGCCTGAGGGTCAAATTGTATCTCTCACAAGTGTTGACCGCGGAACTTGTAACACATAAGAGGGCATGATGGTGCATTCCTGTGAACAATTTGTATATCGGGAAACTTCGGGTACTATTTTCTAGTCGTGGAACATTGGAAACACAATCCTGATCCCACCAGTCTGGGAACCCACAATTGAAAAAGTGTCTAAGTATGGAACAGGGAAACGATATGCCAGAATCGATACATAGTGGTTGCTGCATGTGAAACCATGTAAATGTACCACGTCATGAACATACAACCAACTTGTGGCTAAGTATAGAAAGGAACGACAGACGGTCAGGCTCCTAATGGGGCATTCCAGTGGAAAAATTGTATATCACGGAACTCCAGGCACTGCTTGCAAGTCATGGAAGATTTGAAACACAATTTTGAGCCCATTGGTTTGGGAACCTGCAATCGAAAAAGTTTCTAAGTATGGAATAGGGAAACAGTAGCCCATACTTGTTTTGCTAATATAATGAAATTTGTAATATCTTTCCCATTACCTGGAAATATCTTCTCTGCATGTTTCTGGAGAAGTTGTGTAGGGATAGTCATTATTATTGTCTCCTCAATGATTTTTCTTATTCATGATGATATTTACGGTTGTTGCATGATGAAGTATTAACATTAAACATTTTTTTTTGCAGAGTTGGAAAGAAGTACGAAGATGGCGGACACGGGAAACAATGACTAGGAATTGGAGATTTTGTGAACCCGTCAACCCGAGGATCCAAAATAGGGTGACAAGGTTTCCCCAGAAGACGTGAGGCCTCGTTGGTCAAATTGTATCGCTCGAAACATTTGAATTCATAATGTGTAACACGGAAGAGGGGACGATGTGGGAGACCAACAATCAATTTGTATATCGCGGAGGTCCGGGTGTTGTTTGTAGGTCACAGAACAATGGAAGTTAATCTAGAGGCCAGAATAATTAATGTGCATTGGGAAGGGTGCAATTTTCACTGGGATGGAAGGGAGCCATAAATGGTTTGAAACTTTTTATGAACCCAGGTAAAGTGAAGCTTGCAATTTGGAGGAGCCTGGGGTGGAATTGTAGATTAGGGAATTTTTTGGGTGAAAGATGTATATCACGGAACAGGTGGAAAAGTTTGGCTGAGTATAGAAAGAAACGACGATCATTCTAAGTAATGTAATTGGTGGTTTAATGCGTGTTAATGGGATATGTCCTTGAGCTTTTTTGCTTGTTAATGCCAACTATTTTGTACCAGTGTGTTCAGTTGTCACTAGTAAAACCATAATTAATGTGCATTGGGAAGGGCACAAAGTTAGTTGGGATGGAAGACAACGACATATGCTTTGAAACTTTTGTGAACCCTGGTAGAGTGAAGCTTGTGATTTCGAGGAGTGCACGGTGGAATTGTAGATCACAAAACTTTTGAGTGAAAGATGTATATCATGAAAAAAGCAGCAGTAGAGTTCGAAAGCGCCAACCCCAGCAACCACGACCATAAAATTGGCTAATTGTGTAAAGGAAATATGGTCGGTCAGACTCATCATGTGAGGATATACATGGAGATGAAGATTTTTCATTCTGCTAACCCGGGAACCCGCGATCATAGAAAGGTGACTAAGTATATAACCAGAAAGGGATAATAGATGAGAAAAAGAAAAGGGAAAAAGGGCTAAGTATCTCACATAACAACATCTGTTGTTCGTTAATTAATTCCAATATTTTCGAACCCCTCATGAGTTCTCACTAGTGAAAGAATAAATTGCAGATCACATAAGTTTTTGGTTGCAAGATGTATATGACAAAACAGGGGACATAAGTGTTTGATACTACAAACCCGGGACCCAATGGTTAGATAATTGGATAAGTATTGAAAGGGACTGTGGTCTATTGGTCCCATGGTGTTAAGATATAAATAAAGATGAGTATATGCCAATACACGAACCCGGGAATCCGTGATCATAGAAATGTGACTAAATATAGAACCACAAAGGGATAATGGAGGGGAAGAAAACAAGGAAAAATTAAAGAGAAAGTGTTTATATTTATTTCAATAGTATTCATATTGATATATATTAATAGATTATTTTTGGTCCAAATGTAAAGAATCTTCCAGTTTGCAGGGTATTTTTCGGTTCAAAAATTTTGTTGAAACTCATAAGAAATATATATATATATATATATATATATATATATATATATATATATATATATATATGACGTAACATTTTTTATATGCACGGATATTATCAAATAGAAGAAGTTGTAATATATGCAGAATATTGAACATGAATATGACGTCAACACCTAAGTTGCCTTGTTGAAATAGAGTCATTAATTCATTTTATTTACGTGGCCCCGAAGAATGAAAGCGGGACGGGTCCTCCAATTTATTTCTTAAGTATAGGGCGGGTGCCACATAGGGATGGCCTATCAAAAATTATTCTTCCATGTAAAATGTAAGGAACGAATAGAGTAGCTTTTATTTAAATCAAAGTGTCGGGAACAAAAAGAAAAGCTTTTCATGCATGTTTAACCACACACAAAATAAAATAAAAAACAATACAATACATTGGAAAATACCATACAAAAACCTCAAATATTTTATATTCAGATAAACTAGGTTACAAAATAAAGCTCAGATTATTTCCCAAAATAGTTGTCTTGAAATAGTTCAACAAATATTCTCCGAAATTTAAATGCATTTGCCATAATGACTGTGATTGGGGCTTCCACCGACAAAAAAAGAAAATATGTACAATAATAAATCCTGTAGAAAATCTTTTATAGATTTCAACTTGATCATCAAATTCTTGCTTGGTAAAAAACAATGAGGTTAATATCAATTTCGGGTCTTGGACTTCATTGGTGTTGTCAGGTAGATCTATCCCATCTTTTTGAATATATTTTCTCTTCTAGATATGGATTTCCTGCATTAGTTTTTTATTCAACATTCCATACTTTTCTAAGTGTTAATTTCCCTCTATCGTTGAAAACTTGAGGTTTAAGGTGCCTTCGTTGTAATGTTCTTGGTCATCAACATATGAGACAACTTAGAGATGTGATTCAAGCCCAATTCAAATATGAGGAAGTGGTTTTATGTGAGATCAGCTTTGGGGGAAGAAAGTCTTGTTAGCCAACGAAAGTTGAGACAAAAAAAATTCAAGTATGTTGTGACTACTATTCTCCCAGTATTCGATCATCTGTTTAGTTGAAAGGCCTGCCTGAAGATTTGTATGTTGAATTTCTTTGTTTTATTGTTGTAAATTGGAAGGGACGTCCAAGCCACCTACAAAATGCTCCTCTGTTGAATTACATAGCTTCTTCTAGCAACACATATCTGCCAAGTCTATCAAATGTTGCATATCACATCAGGATATATCTTTCATCATAGAGGTGGCAAACATTGCGGCTCAAAAAATGGTCTGGAATATTCAGAAGTGACACCAAATATTACTCCATACCCGAATATACTCAAAAGGAAATTATAAATTTGGATCCTCACGAAGGTGAGAAACTGTATGCGTGTTTGAATCAACATTCTAAAATTATAGAACCTTTTATGAAAAAGTTGAAAAAGAGTTGGCAGACAACCAAATTCTATGTCAAACATTGTTGAGCGACCTCTGGATGTAGTAGCAAACTCGAAATACAATCAAATTTCGATCACTACTAATACTAATGTCAAGTGTAACAAGTTGTGACCCCAGGCTCCAGGTAGTTTCAGCTTCAGGCATCCATAGTGGTAGTGAATCCAGGCTCCAGATAGCTTCGACTTTGGATATCGACACTGGCGGTGGAAATGGGAAAAATGTTATTGGCTGCAGTGCGTTAATGCGGTGAACAAGTAGGGAAAATATTCTTTCAAAGAGAGGCAAGCTCTTAGACCCAGATGTAATCATATGCATAGGAATATTAAAACAAATGTGCAATAGCGAAATAAAGTTGATTGCATGTGGATATTGTTACTAGATACAGAGGACGATGAACAAACTTGGATAAAGAATCTAAATTTTATTCAAGTCTGTTACCACACCCATAAGTCGCTCAACAAACTTTGAAATAGAACCTTTTGTAATTTTAGGATGTTGATTCAACCACCCATATTGTTTCTCACATTCGTGATGATCCAAATTTATAATTTCCTTCTGAGTATATTCGCGAATGGAGTAATATTTGGCGTCATTTCCGAATATTCCACACCATTTTGCAAGACACAATATGTTTGAATCCTCTAACGAAAGATAAATTCTTGTGTGGTCTGCAGAATTTGATACATTTTCCAAATCCGTGTTGTTGGAAGAACCTATATACTTCAATGCAGGAGCATTTTGTAGGTGACCTGAATGTCCCTTCCAATTTGCATTACAAAAATAAAGAAGTTCAAAATACAAATCTTAAAGAAAGCGTTTCAACTAACCAAAACATCGAATACATGGATATTACCAATCATAAGATACTTGATTTTTTTTTATGTCTGAGTTTTTGTTGGCTAATAAAGTTTTTTTCGCTCAAAGTTGACGTCACATAAAACCATTCCCTCGTCTTTCAATTGGGCCTGAATGGCATCTCTAAGTTTTCTTATGTCTCGATGACCAGGAACATTACAACGAAGGCACCTTAAAGCCCAAGTCTTCGATGATAGAGATAAATGGGAATAAGTATTTAAAATGAATGCTAGAGGATGATAATATATTCTTCCATAAATATTAGTTTAATTCGTTTTAATGGCAGATGTCCTCAATATTTTCACTTATTAATGCCAATATTTTCGAATATGTGTGCTGAATAGTCACTAATAACATGAGTTAACATTCCCATATGCAAGCATATCCTCAAATATGAAAACCTGTAATATATGCACAGTATTAAGGAGGGACATGACATCAAGACCTTTGTGGATGGCAGTGTGGTAGTACAATATTGCACTGTTACTATGATGATGTCATAAAAAAACTAAAATAACCAACAATTTTTTCCAATTCAATATGGACTCAAAAAAAATCATCAAATCCCATAATATTAGCATGGTAATGCATTTTAATGGGAGATGTCGTCTAAATTTTTTCTTATTAAATCTAATCATTTTGAACCAGTATGGTGGCTTTTCACAAGTAAAAGCATAATTAATGTGCATTGGGAAGGGCGAAAGGTGGCGGGGATGCAGAGGAGAGAAAAATGATTTTAAACTTTTCTGAACTTAGGAGTGTATGAACCCACAAAACTTTGAAGGCTCCACTAAGTATAGAAAGGCGGGTCAGACAAACGTAGTCATCGTAGGTAGATTTAGGCTTGCGAGTTAGAGGAGTCTAGGGTTGAATTGTATATAACCAATTTTTTGAGTGCAAGATGTATACCCCGAACACGGGCCACCAGAGTTCGATACCACCTATCCGCGAGCCCATGTTCATAAAATTGGCTAAGTATGCAAACAAACGGGGTTCGTTCGGACTCGTGATGTGAAGATATAGATGGAGATGAGGATTTGTCAGTTCACCACCCTAAAAATTGGTGAGTACAGAAATAGGACCATGTGTAGAACCAATATTTTTAAATATGTGTGCTAAATAGTCACTAATAACATGCATTAGCATTTCCATATGCAAGCATATTCCCAAATATGACAACCTGTAATATATGCACAATATTAAAGAGGGATATGACGTCAAGAACTTTGTGGATGGAACGTTTGTAGATGACAGTGGGGTAGTACAATATTGCATTGTTACTATGACAATGCCTTAAAAAAACTAAAATAACCAACAATTTTTTCCAATTCAAGATGGACGCAAAAAAATCATCAGATCCCATTATATTCTCCTGTTAATGCATTTTAATGGGATATGTCCTCGATCATTCCGCTTATTAATGCCAATCGTTTTGACCCTGTCTAGTGAGTTGTCACTAGTAAAATCATAACTACTATGCATTGGGAAGGACAGAAGGTGGCAGGGATGGAGGGGAGTGAAAAATGATTTTAAACTTTTGTGAACACGAGAGTCCGTGAACCCGCGAAACTTTGAAGACTCGACTAAGTATGGAAATATGGGTAGGTCAGATAGAGTCATCATAGGTAGAGTCATGCTTGCGAGTTCGAGGAGTCGAGGTTTGAATTGTAGATCACCAAAGTTTTGGGTGCAAGATGTATACCGCTAACACGGGACACCAGAGTTCGATAACGCCTATTCATGAACCCGCGTTCATAAAATTGGCTAAGTATGCAAATGAACGACAGTCAGTCAAACTCATGATGTGAAGATATAGATGAAGATGAGGATTTGTCAGTTCACCACCCCAGGAACCCGTGAGCACATAAATGTGACTAAGTATAGAACCCAAAAAGCATAATAGATGGGAAGAACGAAAGGGAAAAATAGGTAAGTTTAGAAGAGGAAAAAGAAAGGGAGACAAGAACTTTGTCCCTCACACAACAACACTTAGTATCATAACTATGAAACCATAGAAACACATTAAGTATGGGAAAAACATTCTCAGCTATGAAATATAGTTGGAGCTTGACAAACTCTGGTTCAAGTCAAAAGAGATGTTGTTTATATCTTCTGCAAAATTTTGCATATTATTTTATCTTAATAGTATTTTTTGGTGGCCCAACTTTAAAACCATGTTCCAATTTGTATTTTTCAAGTGGAGGTGTATTTGTGAAGAAACCAATGAACAAGTACAAAGAGGTTTAACTGCAGCTACAAGACCTCAACTCTACAAAGTTGAATAAGACAATAATAAGCAACATCCAACAAACCAACGAACAAACAGTCAACCAAGAATGTCGGTGAAAAACAATATTGTTCAAATTTACTGCAGACAAGATTGTATAAAAAAATCAAAGGAATATATTGTAACACACTTGTTAGGAAAACATTTTAGGTTGTGAGGCTTGACAGTAAACATGTAAGACTATGAGGACCGTGCAAAGGCCTCCCACTGTGTAAAAATTTAAGGAAGTTGCAGTTTTGCACGGTTGGCATTATGCATCCGCAATTGGAACACCTCCATAACACCCAGTGACATATAAAAAATGAAATTGAATTTTCTCTTCGCATACGAACATGTTTTGGAAGAGGATTTTGACTCAGGCATATCCAACATTTAAATTTTTCACTTCCAAAATGGAAATAGAAAACAACAAAGAATGAACACGAACATAAACCTAGCAACAAAACCCACCCATCAATGGGGAACGACAGAAGTGTAGCTCCAATCCCAGTTGCAGAATCTCAAGCGTGCAAACTGCAACAACAACAACAACAATAGGAAAACAAGAAACCAGTCAACAAGCAACGAGCAAGCAACAACCAATGAACCAATAATGCCGCTAAAGAACAATATTGCCCATATTGACTGCACACAACATTGCAGTAGAAAAAAAAAAGGACAAAAATGTATTGCAACAGGCCTGTTAAGCAATGCAGGAATGTAACCACAACACTGAGACCCACCAGTGAATGGAGAAGGACAAAAGCGCATCCCCTAGCCCGCAAACTGCAACAACAAGTCCAACTGCAAATGCATGACCCTAACCTTGCAAAGTTGAAGAAAACAAGAACAAGCAGCAAACAACAAACCAGTAAACAAGCACCAAAAGGCCCAACTACAGTTGTAGGACCTCAACTATGCAAAGTTGAATCAAACAACAATAAGCAACATCTAGCGAACCAAGGATGAAGCACAAACCAACCAACGAGGAATGAAGGTGAAGAACAATATTGGCCAAATTCACTACACATAAGATTGTATCAAAAAATTCAGAGGAAAATGTATTGTAACACAGTTGTTAAGCAAACATTTTACGCTGTGAGGCCTATCAGGTAAACATTTAAGGCTGTGAAGACCGTCCAAAGGCCTCCCACTGTGCAAACAATTAAGAAAATTGCAGTTTCCACGGTTGGTATTTTTCGATACTCGGAGCTATCAAAATCCTCTTGCAACCGATCTTTGTATGTGATTACTAGGACCAAAGAAGCAGGACTGTAATTTTGTCTTCGTCTCATTCCTGATCGCCAATTTTCGACACAAAACCCACCTCCATCGCAGTCACAGTGACGTATAGGAAGATGAAATCGTATTTTCTCCTCACACACAAAGATGTTCTGCAAGAGGATTTTGACTCACGCATCTCCAATATTGAAATTTCTCACCTACAAACTAGAAATAACAAACAACAAATAACGAATAAGGAGCTAAACATGGCACCGAAACCCACCCGTCAATGGGGAATGACAAAAGGCAGTTCCAATCGTGGTTGCAAAATCCCAAGTGTGCAAACTGCAACAAGACCAACATGGAAACAAGAGCAACAACAACAAGCAAACAAGAAATCACTGAACAAGCAAGGAACAAACATCAACCAGTGAACCGGTAATGTCGTTGAAGAACAATATTTCCCATATTCACTGCAGAGAACATTGCATAAAAAAAATCGGAAAAAAATGTATTGTAACTGACGTGTTAAGTAAACATTTAAGGTTGCGAGACCTGTTAGGTAAACATTTAAGTCTGTCAGGATTGTTGTGTAAACATTTAAGAAAGAATGAACCGTAGGTATGGAAAAACAGTTGTTCGAACAATAGAGGCTATGCAAAAAAAAAATTATTCAAAGGACAAAATAATATGAAGTCAACTAATAAAAAACTGCCTCTCTATGTTCAAAACTTTGGATATCCAAACATTCCTATTTCTAATCCTTATTAGGGAAGTAGATGTAGACTTTGTTATATTAATTAATCTTTTAATTATTATTATTTTATTTTTTTAAAGGCAAACGTTTTTATTTCATTTTTGTGGAGTATATTTGCCGTAAATACGCTTAGATTAATGGCGATTTCTTCTATTTCTTCCAACTTCACTGTTCTGATTAATGGCGATTTCTTTATCGACATGCAGATTCATGGCGATTTCTTTTCTTTCTTCTTATTTCTACTTCTTATCAAACGTGTATTAACCAGATTTAGTAGAAGCGTGAGCATGGAATAAAGAAAATAATAAAACATATAGCAATTAGTTTAGCAATGTAATTTAGTTCCAATCTCTGACGACTGAGAGCAAAATGAGAGTACAGATTTTGATAATGAAAGTAATTTCAAGGTGAATGACCGACCATCCAAAATCTTTAAACTTATTATTTTAAAAAATATGTTTGAAAATTTTAAATAAGCTTTAATTTCTTTCATAAGAACTGATTTTACAATTGATTGGAAATCGACAACTGATAGTGCCCAACTATGCTAACTCTGCTGACTACCCAATGCTCGCTAATCCAACAAACTTCTCTAAACTTTCAAACACTCGATTCACGACTATCAATTTAGCAAACTTTAACAATAGAATATAATAACTGTCTGCCCCATTCCCCATCGTTGATATTGAGCTTTAACGGTTCTCTTAGTTATACTCCATGAATAGCTTCTCCTCCCCTCCTTTACGTAGATTAGATATTTACTTTAGAGATCTCTAAAGGGAGCTAGGTACAACTGCTAACTAGCTGCTGAGAACGCCGAAAGGTCGACTACGAACGCGTGCCATAAAACATCTGTGGTAATTCGTAATCCATCTGTGGTAATATGAAACATTTGGTTGCACGGTTTAATCCTATTTAATCATTTAAACGTGACAATTACATATCCTTACAGTAATTTTTTAATGTGATTAGGAAAATGTTAAAAAGTAAACATGTTAACGGATGTCTTGATAAATGCAAGAAAGTTATGAACAATAAATCTGACCCATTGATTTTGGAGGACGACTAAGAATATCATCTTCAATGCATAGCCATGAGATTAGGGTTTAAGGTTAAATAAGGTTAAAAGATCATTAATTGTGCCCATTGTCAATAAGTGTAAGCCTTTGGGCGTAATTAATAAAACAATATATTATTAAAATAATAATAATAATAATTACATTTCATATATTAAATAGATTAATAAATACATTATTAAAGAATTAATACATTAAAATAATAAATTTTAATACAATATTAAAGTAATACATTAATGTATATAAATTAATGGTGTATTATTATATTGTGTTTCATTAATGTAATATATAAATATCATGTATGAAAGTAATTAATTTACATTATGTTATATTGATTAATACATTCATAATATAATGTATTAATTAATTAATAAATAAATAATTTATATATAGCTAAAATAAATATTAATACAGTAGTAATATAATACATTAAATACATCAATACATATATTAAATATATTAATATAAAAAATACATTATTAAAGTTTTTATATACAAATAAAGTAATATATTAATAATACATTAATAAAATAGTTATAGACCTTTTTCGTCCAACGAGTTTACTGGTAAATTCTACGAAAGTATACGATTTGAATTTGTGACCTCTTAGGAGGAAACACATGTTCTTAACCATTAGGCCCACTCGGGTATTTATAATGTAACATATTAAACTATTGACACATTGATAAGGTATTAATACATAAAAATAACCATTGACTTATTGATTAATAAATTAACAATATAATATAACATTATTGATATATTAATAGCACAATTAAAAGTATTATATTTATAACAATTAAAAGTATTGTATAAATTAAAGTATTATTTTAGAGTAGTATATAAAGTAATATATGTATTAATTGATTGATAAATTAATAAAATGGAATGTAAGAATATTAATAAATTAATTAATAAAAGTAATGTAAATGGTTGACTAATAAATTAATAATGAAATATCACTAACAGAAATAAAAATATTATTTTATAGTAGTATATAAAGTAATATATGTATTAATTAATTGGTAAATTAATAATAATAAAAATATTATTTTATAGTAGTATATAAAGTAATATATGTATTAATTAATTGGTAAATTAATAATAATGGAATGTAAGAACAGTTTGAGTGGGCCTAATTGTTAAGAACATGTGTTTCCTCTTAAGAGGTCACAAGTTCAAATCGAGAGAGGGGTAGGGTATGTATACCTTCGTAGACTTTAAGAGTCAAATACTATAATAGTTGATTGATAAACTAATAATATAATGTTACATTATTATTGATTCATTAATAACATAATGATAAGTTAATGTATTGTATAAATAATAATAATTTATACAATACATTAATGTAATGTAAAAATTAATTTATATATTAATACATTAATAATTAATACATTGCTAAAATAATAATATATTTCTAATTTACAAAAGTAGTAGTGTTTTAATTAATATTGCTAAAGTATTAATACATAAATAAAATAATACATTATTAAAATAAATAAATAAATAAATAATTCATATGCATTAATAAATACTTTACTACATTAGTAAAATATTGATACATTAAAACATTAATATAGTGGTAATACAATGATAAATTAATATATTAATAAAGTAGTAACACATTGACCTTAATGACATTAGTAATATATACTAGCACAACCACATAATTGTGGTTGATGAATGTCGAAAGGCATATCTCATTTACAAATAAACCCTAATTCTCTTTTGCCTTATATTATTTACAATCAAACCTTAATTAACATATTAAAGTACAGACTTAAATAAAGCCAAAAGGACTAAAGATGCACTCGTTTTGGCAAAAAAAAAATACATGAAATTTGATGCTCGGAATACCTTCTCAGCCGACACATCGTAAACATTCATCATTCCATTATAAAAAAATAGCGATTTGAGCTATGGACAACGTTCAACACTCGCTGTTGGGAATGGATCTGTAAATTATATATTGTTTGTTGCCCATGAGTCCTATAAAATCTGTTTTGGAGGAGATAGTTGTAGCCTGTACGAATTCGCGGCCATTAAACAACTACCTTTCTTGCCCATTATCTTAGTGCCACTGAAAGCCTTGCGGGGCATTTTAATGGATTTGGCTGAGCCTACGGAGAATATTGAGGATCGAATGGCCTGATTATTATATGATGATTTTACTGCCGATTCCGATCTGTGGGAACTCTTGAGCTTCTTCTCCGGCTTGGCTAGGTCTTCTGCGCATTTCACATCTAATTGGTTATGGTAGTTCAAGTCGTGGAATGTTCATAATGTGGGAGGTAATGCGTGGAGGTCGTGGGATCAATTATATTCTTAATCATTAATCATTTGAATGTGTAAATTTTATTCTTAATCATTTGAACGTGTCAATTATATATGTTCATAGTAATTTTTCAAGTATTCTTAGGTAAATGTAAAAAAGTAAACATGTTAACTGATGCCTTCATAAATGCAAGGAAGTTATGAGTAATAAATATGGCTCATTGATTTTGGAGGACGACTAAGAATATGCCAACATCTTGAATGTGTAGCCATCAGATTAGGGTTTAAGGTTAAATAAGATTAAAATATCATTAATTGTGCCCATTGTCAATAGGTATACGCCTTTCGGCGTAATTAATTATGATTATATTAATTATTATATATATTGACAATGTGACAGAGGAAGTTGGTAGTCATGAAGCAACGTCAGGAATGTTGTTCATGGGATTGTGACGTTCGAAAATGATTGTCATAATGTCACAATCTCACTTTTGAATTGGTTTTTCACAATGTGACTTTCGGATTTGTTTGTCACAAAGTGGTTCTTGGAAATGTTTATCTGAATGGGACATCAAGAATGTTTGTCACAATGCCACATTGGTAGTGGTTTGACACAAAGTGACGTCATGAATGTTGTTTGTGGGATTACGACGTAGGAAAATGATTGTCACAATGTGACAATGGAAAAACTTAGTAACAAAATGGGGTTTCGACATGCTTATAACATTGTGATGTTCATGGGAGGATGATTGTCATAATCCGACTTTGGGATATATTTGTCACAAAGTGACAAAAGGAATGTTTCTGAGAAAGAAACATTGGATAATGTTCATCAAAATGTAGGAAAGGAAAAAGTGAGTAACATAGTGAGGTTTCCACATGCCCGTGAGATTGCGATGTTGGTGGAAGGATGCTAGGATCATGTAGATTTTAACCTTGTACAATTATTTACTGCAAATATATTTTCACTAAAAGAACATAAAATACACAAAGGAAAATGCAAATATTACACATAGATTTTTCCCCTGGAAACTCAAACTGGGAAAACAAGCATATTCTATATTCATTCATAGTGATACATTATTTACAATAAAATATAAATATAAGAGCCAATGACATCCAAAACCCTAACCCAATGACCTC
>ML784531.1:453603-468100 GCA_009831015.1 Picea engelmannii
ATTACACATAGATTTTTCCCCTGGAAACTCAAACTGGGAAAACAAGCATATTCTATATTCATTCATAGTGATACATTATTTACAATAAAATATAAATATAAGAGCCAATGACATCCAAAACCCTAACCCAATGACCTCGGTTAGTCAACAGCCCTAATTCCTTAGAAAGAAATAGAAAAGCGTCGGCAAAAAACATGTGCCGAAAAATCACCCAACAATGGACATGAAAATTATGGCGACAAGAAAAATGAGGAAAAAATGGGACATGTTTCCAGAGGAATTTTTTTTTTATCTAGGGAACTTCCCCGAAACCCCCAGAGGGGGGGGGGTTAGTGTCCCACTGCACGCCCGACACAACGTAATAACCACTAAATCTAGTCATGCAAAGACTATAACACATACCCAACATTCCCCCACTTTTTGTTTTCTTTGAATACAAGGGGGATATAGGGTTACATAGTCAACAATCCATGGCAACAATGACCATGTATCTTCTACACCAAGAGAACTTCTCAGTTCTCACGGATATTTTTAATGAATCTACAACATTCTTTAAAGTGTCCACCTTCATCAACAACACTTTATTTTCTTCAACCATGACTCTCACAAAGTGATATTGAATATCAATATGCTTTGTCTTTGAATGGTAAGTTGGGTTCTTTGCTAGAAAAATTGCACTATGACTATCACAATCTATCCTTACAAGTTGTTGTACCAATCCAATACCTCAAAACCATCTTTGTAACCATATTGCTTCATTACTTGCATGATTGGTTTCCATGTATTAAACTTTTTTTGTTGAAAGTGCCACTATAGCTTGTCTTTTTCTCATCCAAATGATTTATCCTCTAGATAGATTAAACACATACCCGATTGTACATCTCCTATGATCCAGATTTCCAGCCCAGTCTGCATCCACAAAGCCATATATGTCCAACACTCTTTCCAGTCCCGGTCTTCCTTGGTAGCACAATCAATAGCCAACAATGCCACACAAATACATGAAAACCCTTTTTATTGTTGTCTAATGCTCCTTCCCTGGTTTTGACATATATCTCATGTTAACTCCCACTGCATGTGAAATTTATGGTCTAGTACAGACCATTTCATATATCAAACTGCCAAATGCACTCACATATGGAACACAAGACATGTCCTCCTCCTCTTCATGTCTCTTGGGACACTGATCCGCATATAACATTACACCAACAGGAATACAGACCTTGACGAGTTTACATTCCTACATATTAAACCTCTACAATATTGTCTCAAGATATTTTCTCTGATTTAACCCTAGTTTCCTGTTTTCCGATCTCTTTTAATTTCCTTGCCCAAAATAAGATTTGAAGCACCGAGATCCTTCATGTCAAATTTAGAGGACAACTCAGTTTTCACATGCTGGATAATATCCTTGGTGTTTCCTATCAACAACATGTCATCCAAATACAATACCAAATAAATCAAATGATCACAAATTAATTTAAAATACACACATTGATCCTCTTTGTTTCTTGTTAAGCCAATTCCCAACATGTATGTATCAAATTTTTTATACCACATCCTTGGTGATTGTTTTAAACCATAGAAGGAATTTTTCATCTTGCATACTAGCTCCTTCTTTCCCTTCACAAGAAATCCTTCTTGTTRTTTCATATAGATTTTTTCTTCAAGATCCCCATGTAGTAATGATTTCTTCACAATMATTTKTTCTGCTTCAAAATAAAATGTAGCAACATCACATAACATAAATCTTATAGAAGTTAACTTGGCAACATGAGAAAAAATCTCACCAAAATCAATTCCCTCAACCTAGGAATAACCCTTTGCTACTAARCCATCTTTGTATTTCTCCACTTTGCCTTCTGCATTCRRCTTCTTTTTAAATACCCATTTTCTACCAATGGGATTTATTCCAAATGACAACTCCACTAGATCCCAAGCCTCATTCTTATCCAAGGTTTCCATTTCTTCATCYATGACCTTTTTCCAAAGMTTTCCATCCTATGAATCCATTGCCTYCCTCACAATTCTAGGATTATCATCAGTAATAGACAAAGAAAATTTTGAGCAGAAATYAGATGCAATATACTTTTCSAGTAGCCTTCTTTCTCAAACTGATCTGCTCAATATTGGAGTATGWTGATCTTCTTCTTMTKATTATTGTTCTTTTGTAGAGTCTAATTCACCATACTTTACATGAAACTCTATTTTCTCTGGTTCTTCCTTAATTTATAGGAATTCATGTTTAAAAACATCCTTCATTTCTCTAAATGCCACATCTTGACTATAGACAACCTTGTTAGTTTATGGGCTCCAAAGATTATAACCTTTGATACCATCTTTATACCCAATAAAGATACACTTTTCAACCTTTTTATTTAGATTACTCATGTTTTCCTTTGGAACATGAACAAAGGCCTCATAGACAAGTACCTTGAGATGTGTGAGAGAAGGTATATTACCAGTCCATACGTCTTGTGGAGTTTTGTCATCCAGTGTTGATGAGGATGATTTTTTGACCAAGCAACATGTAATACCCACTGCCTCTACCCCAAATTATTTCCCTAACTCGACAGCACTGAGCATGCACCTTTTTTTCTCCATCAGTGTCATGTTCATCCTTTCTGTAACTCTATTCCACTGAGGTGTATATGGATTATTATTCTACCTTTTTATACCCGACTTCTTACATAATTATTCAATTTCTTTCCTCAATACCTTAATTCTTTTCTCTATTTGATTCTCAACAAGAGCCTTAAACTCTTTAAACCTTTCAAAGACTTTGTATTTCTTCCCGATGAAATTTATCAAATTATTCCTCGAGAAGTCATCTATAAATGAGACATAGTACACATATTTTCCTAATGATGGAACCAACACAGGTCCAAACACATCACTGTGAACTAGCTGTACAATTCCTTCATCCCTCGTTGCACTAGGGAGGAATGTTACCCGATTCTGCTTCCCATATACATAATGCTCATAGAAATCAACATCTAGAGAGAAGTTATACATACCTTCAACCATAAATTAACTATGTAGTAGTCGAAGACCCTTCTCTCGGATATGCCCCAGTCTTTGATTCCACAACATAACATTTTCTCGAGAGACTGTAGGATTTATTTCTTCTTCAACTCCAATATCAGGAACAATGGAACTATTACAACCATCACTAATAGTGTTTCCTTGCAACTTATACAAATTTCCAAACCCAACTCCTTTCAGCAACACCATTACTCCTTGAACCATCGTACATGTTTCCTTTTCAAATATTGTTTTTACCCCTGTATCATCCATTTTTCTTACAAAAATCAAATTCCTAGCCAATCCTAGGTTGTGAAAAACACGAGGTAGTGTTCTAATCCTTGCATCTATGAGCCTCAACATGAATTTTCCTCAACCTATGATTCTGGCTGTTGATTCATCACCTAGGAAAAAATTAGCTCAATCATACCTTTCATATTCATAGAACCACTCCCTATGGGGAGTCATATGAAAGGATGCACCTAAGTAAACCAACCATGCCTCATGATCTATATGTGTGCTTGTAGAATCCAAGTATGCATCCCCTCCTTATTGCTTGGAGGTATTTCATTCTATAGAAGAAGACTCTTTAGATTCCTTCTTTTTCTGAACTTTGGATCTCCACTACTTCTTGTAGTTCCCTTCTAATCTAGAATTAGATCCAGGAGCCTGACAGGGCTAAAAAAGGATGAAAAAATGAAAGTTCTCGAAATAGAATGAAACCAATTCCATTGTGACCAGATTGTCGTGTTGATTTAGACCATATATTTACTTCCTCAAACAAACGTCATATGTGATAGTTATCGCACTGTAATGATTTTGCCAAATAGGGAAAAATTCAACAGGTAAAAAAAGTCAACATTGACATGGCAGCATGGCACATGATAGAGGCCCAATGGGAAGGTCGTATATCTTATGTCGACCAACCCAGATGTGACATGTGTCACCACTGAAAGGGTAACACGTAACACGCTCGTATAGGTGGTAGGTACAGTCAGTGGACACGTGGTAGACAGGTGTTGATGATTGGGCAGTATGTTGACACATGGGCGATTTCTATTTTGACAAGTGGCAAGTTATTAGCAAAGTTTGCGGTGCCACGTGGCCCATATGTGGGCTACCATGTGGCACTTGGTTACTGGTTCATGGATCATTGCAAAAGTATATGGAGTTAGCGAGAATTGAACCAATGACCTCTTCCACCATCATAGCGACTTCACCAAACGCCAATTACCATTGAGCCCCACATGTTTCTTGTTATACCATTGTTACTTTAATTAAAGTGTAACTATGGTGTAATGGAGGTCGAAGGGGGATAGGGCTAAGCCCCAACCCGCAACTTTAACAACACATATGGCCACAACTTGGCATCGGGCGCTCCACTCCATATGTGGGCGCTGTTAGAAAGTTGGTTCTAACCCTAGATCTTATGGGATTGGACATGACCGTTTCCGCATATATTGGCCTGCAGATATTTCTTTAGCCCCAGGTTTTGGGGGTTTCCTCAAATATGCACCATACGACCGGGTATTTCGGAAGAGAGGCCAGTGTGTAACCCTTAGGGGATTGGCGCTTGGCCATATTGTTATTGCATATGACCATTATAGGGGGGTGCATGCCTATGTTGGGGGATTAGCCCATATATTTGTCTAAAGTGGGTTTTTTACTATATCGTTTGGGATTTTTTATGATTTTTAGGCCTATCAATGGAGATTTTGGCCATTATTGGGAGATATTGGGATTTTTTTGAGCCCATATTTTGGGAGGAAATTGGGGAAGGATAACCAACTTCAGATATATATAAACAAGGCATGTTTGAGGCCATGGGAGGACCATGAGAGAATATTTATGTTAAAGCAAAGTCAAGCCAAAGCCATTTTTATGCAGGGAAGTTGTTGAGAAGGAGACCTTTGTGGGCCATTTTCGGGAGCTACACTCAATAATTTTCAGCGCCGTCAATTGTGTTGGATTTTTAAGGACGAGAAGAACCCACTGAGACCAGTATGAGATCCATTTGATGTACTTTTAATGTATTTTGAAATGATTGAAGAATTAATAAAGAAGCCTCCCCCACTGAGACAAAGGCTCGAAGACGTACGAAATTTTGTGTCGAAATCTGTTAGCACTTCTCCTATTATGGTTTGTTGTTCTTATTGATTCAGTTCAGATCTGTATATTATCTTATGTTTCTTCATTAAATTCATCCACTTTCATTTAGTTTCATAAATGGTTAATTAACACATGCAATTAATAACTCAACCACAGTCATTAAAAGATCTTTTCGGATCAAGAGGTATCAGAGCTAGTTGACATTTGAAATTTGAGTTTTACATGTTAGCTAGGGAAGAGATGTAACAAACCTACTTAATTAATTAAATATTTGTTTAATGAATACTAGTTTAATTAATTAATTAATTAATTTCATGATTAAATATTTGTTTAATTAATTTCATGATTAAATATTTGGTTAATGAATTTTAGTTTAACAAATTATTAACTTTTATATGGAGACTTAGTGTATCGGGAGATGGAACCATTAATAGAAAGAGGGGATAAGGTAGTTGAGATTTAATGGGGGGATAAGGTGGGTGAGGTTTAATGAAGGGAGGAGGCGGTGAATAAGGAAAGGGGGGAAAGGAGGATAAGGGAGGGGGGAAACACTTGGGAAGAGGACTACTTTTTTGGGCAACATTATTTTCATATGGGAGGACTGTATTATTGGTTTCGCTGGAGGAGCTTGCTGGAGGATTGTATAACTGGTTTTGCTTGAGGAGCTTGTTGGAGGACTTTCACGGGGGGCACCTGTTGCTAGGAATTTAGGGCTCGGGGGCCAAGAAACCATAAGGAATCCTGGAGCTAGGGAGCCAGATAGGTTGTTCCTAGCTGGCTGGGAGGTTAGTTAGTTTTGGGAAGATCTTGGACAGAGTTGGAGAACAACATCATCTTGGAAAGAGTTGGACAATAACATCAGTTTGAGGTATTTTCATTATTATGTTGTGTTATATGGTTTATTATCATGATGCTCATAAATTTTAATTCTGTTGAATAGGGTTATATGCTGAATAATGAATTGTAAAGAATTTAGGATACCATTTCTATGTTTTAAATTTATGTTTTTAAGGATCTGTTTGGATAGGCCTTACACATGGTATGAGACTTCGGTTTCAAAACTGAAACCTGGGCTTGACCACCCACAACACTGAGATTTTATCTTTTTCATATGAAATCCAATTTGGGCTGTTACAGTCTTGGAGTGAAGTCTTTAGACTACACAAAAAAAAAACAAGACCACTAAAAGCTTAGTTGTTTATTTTGATGAAACCCCATGAACAATCCAATCCATGACTGTCCAACATTTTCAATATCAAAGTATCACATAAGTATCAAAGTAAAATGCCCTTAGTGATGCAATATTTTAACAGAGCAGACAAAAGGGCTTTAATCACGAGATTAATACACAAAATAAAACTATGAAGTGTGAATAATAAAAGATGGGGCAACAAAATCATCGTGGCCCAATAGAAACACCAGTGGATAGACACAGTTAGGAAACCATGCTTCAATGCCAAATTATGTTTTTCACAGTCCAGAATTTGCAAATGCTTCAAGAATACAAAACCCTTTTAATTTGAGTGTCATCTATGGAAAACAACACTTAGCATTGACATCTTTAATTTATCAACAAAGAAACCCAGGAGTGAACAATCGCTGAAACACTAATAATAAGACAAAAAATAGAAGAAACAAATCAAAACTCATTTCCTAAACCACACCTTTGAATAACAGACTCCGTGGAGGTGATGTATGCTTACACTTTTCTAGAGACTGCTCATCCTCCGTTAGTTTTGTCGACTGGTGTTGAGTTTGAAACCCGGTGCTCAAAAGAGATATGGCAAACAACCACTGAGATATTGACCAGAGATTTTTTTAGAGATGCATTCTCAGAACACATTCCTTCAAGAGAATGACTCTCATGACAATTACCAGGCCCTAAAACACCTACGATTGAGAGAAGCACTTTCTTCTTCTAATCTGCAACAAAACTTCATCAAGTGCTTGATATCATACATAGTGGGAAAACACATGTTTATCAAATTGAAGAAGCCTGGAGGTGTCGGAGGCAATTGCTGGCATGTTATAAGCTTTGTCATATACCCGAAATCATATCCATTGTGGAAGGTGCCCTAGTGCACAGTGTCATTCAAAACAATGCTAGATGACATCAATAGCTCACCGAATACCTATGCATCGATTTCGTTCTGATTATTTTCTTGAAATCAATACCACTCTATTACAGAAGCTAAATAGAATTGATGGCATACATATCTTTGACCAGATTGAATCCCCAAAAATTGAATTGCCACATGCAATACTTATGAGTGCCACAGCGAGGAAAGTTCCCATCCTCATTTGAGAAAGTCAGACCTAATTGAATAAGGTTAAGTATATCAACATTAGACTTTAGAGTGTAATAGTGGAACTCTGAAGCAGTCTTGAAATTGCCCACAGGTCTTAACACTGTACCAGGAAACTCAGTAGCCATGGAAGTTGATGAGCAGAAGAAACACAAGCTAGCATATTAAAACAGACAAGGGCCCAGTGCACATGCACACTATACAACACACAGGATAGTACAAACACAAATTCTAGCACCTAAGTGATAAACCCATGATTCCTTTATGCTCAATGCATCCACGCACAAGCACAAATCACAACACACAAGTCAAAGCTAGCACACAAGTGCCAAGCCACCAATGGTCTAACTGCACTACATGTCCAAATCACTCATCGTATGTCACAAGGGATAGACCAAGCACAAGCCACGAGGAGGGGGGGACACAAAGGCGTAACAAAAGATGCATTATACAACTCTGGAGGTGATAACCTTATCCTTTAGGCCACATAATCAATACAATCCCAGCCTTCATAAAACCCTGAACCCTACCAGTAGAAGGTCTCTACCTATAATTAACTCCAGATCACTGAACGATATCGACGCCATCGCCAAACTCACCAAACCCTAGCAACAAGAAATATTTGGGATTCCATTTGATGCACACGACATTCGTCTAGTGGAGTTCAATTCAAATCATAAAACTAAAATGCAGGTCACCCGCTAGAATACCAACAAGCCACAAGAATGGAGCCTACCAGGAAGAAAATTTATATATACAGATGTAGGTATGATAAAATATTGGGCTTCTTGACCCAATCCCTAAATAGTCCACCAAAAATCAAGGAAAAGGCATCAAAGAATGAGTCAAGCATCTGAGCATGAGGCATCGACAACCTTAAAACCAGACCAAGCATCAAGCGTACGATACAAGAAAGAACCGAGTGTTCAAGTGTTAAGCACTGAGGAGGAATCCCACAAGAGGCGAATACAACCGTACGCTAGGTGTGGCTGGCTACTGTTCTAGCATGAGACAACTGGACTAGAACCGATGGCCAGCACGTAAAGAAAACACACGCCCTCTCTCTGAGACCAGAATTTGAGTCTGGCACCTTATGATGCAGGAGCTTCTCTCCATGTCAACCAGCCAGCCATGTCTCAGCGCGTGCATTCAAATGCTGAAAGGGAGGCAGAGCCTCATTTAAAATCTGAATTGAATGTAATTAATGTTTTAGGCTGTTGAGACAGGAAGTCGTGCCTTTGTGCATGTTGTAGTTAAGATCGAATTCAATGCTAGATCGACTGAGATCTAGATCCAGATGCTGGACTAGACAGCCCATTCATTGTAATTGAATAGGGTAGGTAGACCTGGAGGGAATCACTCGATGAGCCCCTCAGGTAAAAGAGATTTTCAGATCTCATTTTGGTAGTTAGATGAGAGTTGTAATGGTTGGGAGAGAAGAACCAGAGAGAGCTCGAGAACACCTTTGTAAATACAGGCATTTTCCATTTTAATAGAATACAGAAGAAGTTTTTCCTGCACATATTCTGTGTCATATGGATGTCTGTGTGTGTTCTTTCATATGCTGTGAATGTGTGTGTTAGTGCATTTGCAGGGAGTTTGTGTGATTTCAGGTGAAGGTCTTTGAGGTTTCATGCCAGGAGGGCGTGACAGAGTACTGCGGTCTCTGAATACCGATGCACTGAGGATGCACTTCTAAACACTGCGGGTTCAGAAAAAGGCGTGTTGAGGCACAAGAGCTGGAGTCAACAACTTAGGAGGAAGACCTTTGAGGTTGTTGAACACCTCAGGAGGCAAGGCTGTGTGAGAGGAGACACAGTTGCAGACATAATTCTGCTATGAATTCTGTAGAGCTCTGCCAATTGGGCATTGAGCAGGTGCAAGGAGTGCATAGAGGAAGAACTCTATTGTGAGTTCAGAAAGAAGACAAAATCTCTGAGGGGTTCTGTAGAGCTCTTCCAGGTAGGCATTAAGCGTATGGGCTGTGGTGCATTTGAGGAAGGAACTATGATGTGATTTCAAACGAAGCATAATCACTGAGGATTCCGAGAGCTCTTCCAGGTGGGCATCGAGCGAGTGCATAGGTGCACAGGAGAAGAAGACAGAACTGTTGAACGTTCTGTGAGAGGAAACTCTGCCAGGAGGGCATAGAGTTAGTGTGCAGGCAAGCACAGAAGAGGAAAGAACTCTTGAGTTCTGTGAGCTGAAGGAAGAGTTCACTGAAGAATCTTCACTGGGTTGCTGAACACCCATAAGGACTCAGTAAGAGGTCACTGGAGGTAGAAGGATAGCTAAGAGAGAATCCATATTCTCCATCTACAGGAGAAGAGAAGAAGAAACCCAAAATCCCTCAAGGGGTTTGAGTGTTCGAAGAAGCTCAGGAAGGGCAGCGTTCTCATACACACAGTAGAACTCACAGTCATGGAGTTCGCGGAGACAAAGCAAAGGTAAAGGCCTTTGAGAATGTGAATTTATCCCGAGGTTGGGAAGAAAGCGCAAGGAGCTCAGGAGAGCACAACAGCTGTCAGATCGGATGGGAATTAGATCTGGACCGTTGGTTTGCACGTCCAGGAAGGTGCATAGGAGAAGCGCACAGGAGAAATGATCTGAGCCATCAAATCTGGAGTAGAAATCCCTTCAGCCATTGGATCGGGTGAAGGCACGCATAGGTTAATCCTATGGAGGAGTGTAGGGAAGGAAGACAGATCTCAACCATTAGATCTAGTGCAGGGTCGCCGACAGCCGTTGGATCTGTAGAAGTTGCGAGGGAGTTAAGTCCTCGTGGATAGGAGGATAAATCTCGACAGGGGTGGAGCCATCAGGATATCGGCACTCGGGAAATCGGGATTCTCGAGGACAAGAGAACCTAGACATTCTGAGTCTCGAAACACCAGGAATATCTGGGCCATTCATTAGCAGAGACACATGGCGGAGATCCGAAGAGGGTTGGCATAGAGTCATCGGGAAATCAGAGTTCCTGAGGACAAGGAAATGAGACATCGAAAGTCTCGAAATCCTGGAGAGATCGGGACCATCCATCAGAGAAGGGACGTGTGGAAACCATCGACGTCATCAAGAAAGCCCCAACAGAGAAGTGTCCATTGGTGTTTAATTCATCGAGATATCGGTGATCCTGAGGACAAGTTGTTTGTGCACTTTGGAATCGTGAAATGTGATACCCCGATGAGTGGGAGCCAACTGTCATCACAGCAGAGGAGGAGGACAGTGCCATCGTGAGGGGCCAGCTGTCAGCAGAGTAGAGAGTCAGGATTCGAGGGATCGAGAATCCCGTGAGAAAGTGCTCTTTGACATTTGAAACCCCGTAGCCCCGACGGGAGAAAGTACTGTGGACATGGGGATAATGGTCATATTGGCCAGGAGCTAGCTAGGGGAGCTAACGCATGAAGGGAGCGTCAGGATTTGAGTAATCGCGAGTCCCTTGGACGAATGTATTGTGGCATCACAAACCCCAAAATCCTGACGAGGGGTAAGGATGTGGTCTCGGGGTGATGGTCACATTGGCCAGGGGCTGAGCCAGGAGGGCTAGCTGAGGTTAAAGCACATCGGGAATTGGAGGATCGTGGATCCAAAGGGCATGTGCATTTGGACATCAAGAATTCTGAAACCTCGATGAAGAGTATGATTGCGGTCATATACGGGTAGGTCACATGGACCAAAAGCCAAGGTAGAAGGGGCGCGCATCGATGAAAAGGAGCTCATCGATGATCGGGGATTGAAGAGTATAGTGACTCTCGACAACGGGAAGCTCGAAACCCCGAACCCCGATATTGATTCGGGGAAAAGTCACAGTAAAGTGCAGAAGGCCGTGAAGGGAATTAAAGGACCTGTGGATCGGGTTTTTGCATACGGATTCCATTTGGAGGAATTTAAAGAGCCGCTTCGGCTCAGCAGAAAGGGAATTTGAACGATCCTGCAAGTGGGAGGTGCGTGAAGAGACCCTGCGGGGTATGCATGTATGTGCTAAACTGCATCACCTTAGACCACTCAACCCGCAACCACGAGAAGGTAAGTGTCATTCCCCAAGTCACATCCAAGGGAGAAGGCCTTGCGCGGTTTCGAGTCCTACGGAAGAGCCATACCGAGGAGAGCCCACGGCTCCATACCCCTCGAGCATAAACGACCAACAAAGAACCTTATCTCAACGATAGAGACCAAGGGAGGAATCGAACCCTCATCGTGCCTAAACTCCGACCGTCACCCTCTGCATGAAAACACACCAGACGACCCAACAAATGAGAAAGGAATAGTGATGTTTAGGGTTTAAATGATCATTTCTTTTTATTTCCGGAAATAAGTGGGAGTAACACGTGGATCGCATGCAA
Organism: Picea engelmannii; assembly: GCA_009831015.1. Classification (NCBI taxonomy): domain Eukaryota; kingdom Viridiplantae; phylum Streptophyta; class Pinopsida; order Pinales; family Pinaceae; genus Picea; species Picea engelmannii. Next base: position 465,386 of record ML784531.1, read on the forward strand.
AGTCCACGGTATTACCTGCTGGGTAAGGTCATTTTATTTTTATTTATTTATTTATCAAATAAATTTTATTTTAGTTTTATTTTCTTTTATTTATTATAACAATTTCTTAAATATATATATATATATATATATATATATATAATAATAATAAAGAAATAAAATATAAATTAAGTTTAAATAAATAATAATAAACAAATAAACTATAAATTAAGTTTAAATAAATAAAATAAATAGGATTTTTATTTTATTTAAGGGTGAGTGTTTAGATTTAATTCAAAAAAAAAAACATATATATATAATAATAATATTATAAGTGTGGTGTGTGCGCACAAGTAATATACTTACCACCTTAAGACAAAGCACCTACTAAACCAAAGCCAAACTCTGAGTTCACACAAGCCCAACGTAAGCATCAAGCCTTTTTCTTCATATTATAGGGGTGGTTAATATGAATGTTGTATATTGATATAGGGAAGGAACTCATTTCAGAGACCGTCATAGAGCAATGCAAAGGTTCAATCTCATGTTACATGTTTGGGATGTGGAGGACCCCATTACCAGCGTGACTTCCCAGAGTTGCAAGCATGATTTGTGCATAGAGAAGGAAAGGCCCCAATGGAAAGAGAAAGTGGCAGCCACCAGATTTATGCAACAGTTAATAATCCACAGGCAGAACATCAATCCACAGTGGTGGAGTCACCAGGTATGCTAAATCATTTCAATGTTAAAATTTTATTTGATTATGGTGCTATAGATAGTTTCATTTCACCATCTGCATTAGAAAAGAGTGGGTTGGCGGCCTACGAGCACAATGACTTTAAACAAGTTGAGATGGCTTCGGGGGAAAAACAAGCGGTAGGACCTAGCGTTAATAATTGTCTAGGGCACTTGGGAGTGTGTAATACCAGGTTGAAGGTATACGTCACACCTCTCATGATGTATGACCTAATCATTTGAATGGATTGTTTCACAAAAAGGGTGCTTTGTGTTGACGATGAATGAAGGCCAGTAGAGATCCATGGTGTACGTAGAAAGGTATCTCTATGCTTTATATCAACTATGAAGGTTAAGCGGTGCACGAAGCAAGGGTGTCAACTATATGTAGTGGAATAAGTGAATGAAAGGAAAGGACCCTCCATGGATCGGTACCATGTATTGTCATAATTTAAGGATGTTTTTTCTGAACGAGTTTCCAGGGTTACCTCCTGAGAGGGAGCTTGATTTTACAATTGAGCTAAAACCTGGTGCAGAACGAATTTCCAAGACTTCGTATAGGATGACAATGCCATAAATTTGTGAGTTGCATATGCAGTTGAAAGAGATACTCGACTTAGGGCTAATAAGACCCAGTGTATCACCTTGGGATGCACCAGTAATCTTTGTGAAGAAGAAGGATGGTTCCTTACGACTATGTATAGATCACAGGGAATTGAACTGTGATACAGTGAAAAATAGGTAACCTATACCACAAATAGATAATCTCTTTGATCAAATGAAAGGAGCAACAGTATTCTCAAAAATTGATTTGCGATCAGGGTATCACCAGTTAAGGATTAAGGAAGGCGATATTCCTAAAACTACTTTTCGAACTTGATTTGGGAATTACGAGTTCGTTGTAGTACCTTTCGGATCAACCAATGCGGCAACAATATTCATGAGCCTCATGAATGTTGTATTCCAGAAGTACTTAGACTGCTTTGTACAAGTCTTTTTAGATGATATCCTCATATATTCCAAGGACGAAAGAGAGCATGAGGAAGACTTGGGAGTGGTGTTGTCCTACCTTAGAGAGAAAAAATTGTATGGGAAGTTGTCGAAGTGTTTCTTCTTCCAGAAAGAAATTCACTATTTAGGGAATATCATTTCCGATCAATGAATATCTATGGACCCAGAAAAGGTAAAGGCCATTATGGAATGGATAGTGCCAAAAAATGCTCACCAGGTAAGAAGCTTCATGTGGCTAGCAAGTTATTGTCGGAGATTTGTGGAAGGGTTCTCTAAAATAGAGAAACTCATCACCACTTTGTAGCGCAAGGGGGTCAGGTATGAATGGACAAAAGAATTTGATAGTGAATTCATCGAGCTTAAGAGGTTTCTAACTAGTACGTCAATTATACGAGTGTCGGATATGGAAAAGGACTTCACAATATGCACAGATGCCTCAAAGAAAGGGTTGGAGCCAGGCTAATGCAGGATGGAGGAGTGATATCTTATGCATCAAGAAAGTTTAAGAAACATGAGGATATTTATGCTACTCATGATTTAGAGTTAACATCTGTAATGCTAGCTCTGAAACTTTGGAGGCACTGTCTAGTGGGGTGAAAATTTGAGCTCAAAACGGACCATCAAAGTTTAAAACATATCTTCACTCAAAGGGATGTGAATTCCAGGTAAAGGCGATGGAGTGAGTTTATGAGTGAGTACTATTTTGGTATTTCTTACATCAAGAAAAAATAAAATGTGGTCACAGATGCCTTGAGTAGGAGACCACGTATCTTCTCCTTGGTACCCTTAAAATTCAATCTGAGGGAATGTGTGTTGATGCAACTTCTTGGAGACAGTTGGTATTTAAAGGTTACTTCAAACCTCCAGAGTGGGAGGCAGTTAGATCCAAAGTATGAAGGATATAGTCTGGAAGCAAACAAACTATTAAGATATCGAGGAAGGATGTACATCCCCGAAGGTGGGGATATTTGAAGCATCATACTAAAGGAA
>ML784531.1:480494-507550 GCA_009831015.1 Picea engelmannii
GCGAGCATTGGGTAGTCAGCAGAGTTAGCATAGTTGGGCACTATCAGTTGTCGATTTCCAATCAATTGTCAATCAGTTCTTATGAAAAGAAATTAAAGCTTATTTAAAATTTTCAAACATATTTTTTAAAATAATAAGTTTAAAGATTTTGGATGGTCGGTCATTCACCTTGAAATTACTTTCATTATCAAAATCTTTACTCTCATTTTGCTCTCAGTCGTCAGAGATTGGAACTAAATTACATTGCTAAACTAATTGCTATATGTTTTATTATTTTCTTTATTCCATGCTCACGCTTCTACTAAATCTGGTTAATACACGTTTGATAAGAAGTAGAAATAAGAAGAAAGAAAAGAAATCGCCATGAATCTGCACGTCGATAAAGAAATCGCCATTAATCAGAACAGTGAAGCTGGAAGAAATAGAAGAAATCGCCATTAATCTAAGCGTATTTACTGCAAATATACTCCACAAAAATGAAATAAAAACGTTTGCCTTTAAAAAAAATAAAAAATAATAATAATTAAAAGATTAATTAATATAACAAAGTCTACATCTACTTCCCTAATAAGGATTAGAAATAGTCACTCACTTGATTATTCTTTATTAGTCTAGTTTATTAGTCTTTATTAGTCTTTCCGGAAGGTAATTAGTTGACTTCATATTAGTTTGTCCTTTAACTAAAAATATTTGCATAATCTCTATTGTTGGAACTAGCTAACTAAAAACATTGATTTGTATATAATAAAAAATACCATATATTTCTTTGTGAATTTTTACTATTTTTTGAAATGTTTGGATATCCAAAGTTTTGAACATAGAGAGGCAGTTTTTTATTAGTTGACTTCATATTATTTTGTACTTTGAATAATTTTTTTTTTTGCATAGCCTCTATTGTTCTAACAACTGTTTTTCCATACCTACGCTTCATTCTTTCTTAAATGTTTACACAACAATCCTGATAGACTTGAATGTTTACCTAACAGCCCACACAACCTTAAATGTTTACTTAACACGTCAGTTACAATACATTTTCCTTCGATTTTTTTATGCAATGTTCTCTGCAGTGAATATGAGAAATATTGTTCTTCAACGACATTGGTTCACTAGTTGATGCTTGTTCCTTGCTTGTTCAGTGATTTCTTGTTTGCTTCTTGTTGTTTCTCTTGTTTGCGTGTTGGTCTTGTTGCAGTTTGCATGCTTGGGATTTTGCAACCGCGATTGGAACTGGCCTTCTGTCATTCCCCATTGACGGGTGGGTTTCGGTGCCATGTTTAGCTCCTTATTCGTTATTTGTTGTTTGTTATTTCCAGTTTGTAGGTGAGAAATTTCAATATTGGAGATGCGTGAGTCGAAATCCTCTTGCATAACATCTTTGTATGTGAGGAGAAAATACGATTTCCTTTTCCTACACGTCACTGTGACTGCGATGGAGGTGGGTTTTGTGTCGAAAATTGGCGATCAGGAACGAGACAAAGACACAATTACAGTCCTGCTTCTCTGGTCGTAGTAATCACATACAAAGATCGGTTGCAAGAGGATTTTGATAGCTCCGAGTATTGAAAAATACCAACTGTGGAAACTGCAATTTTCTTAATTGTTTGCACAGTGGGAGGCCTTTGGACGGTCTTCACAGCCTTAAATGTTTACCTGATAGGCCTCACAGCCTAAAATGTTTGCTTAACAACTGTGTTACAATACATTTTCCTCCGAATTTTTTGATACAATCTTGTGTGTAGTGAATTTGGCCAATATTATTCTTCACCTGCATTCCTCGTTGGTTGGTTTGTGCTTCATCCTTGGTTCGCTAGATGTTGCTTATTGTTGTTTGATTCAACTTTGCATAGTTGAGGTCCTACAACTGTAGTTGGGCCTTTTGGTGCTTGTTCACTGGTTTGTTGTTTGCTGCTTGTTCTTGTTTTCTTCAACTTTGCAAGGTTAGGGTCATGCATCTGCAGTTGGACTTGTTGTTGCAGTTTGCGGGCCAGGGGATGCGCTTTTGTCCTTCTCCATTCACTGGTGGGTCTCGGTGCTGTGGTTACATTCCTGCATTGCTTAACAGGCCTGTTGCAATACATTTTTGTCCTTTTTTTTTCTACTGCAATGTTGTGTGCAGTCAATATGGGCAATATTGTTCTTTAGCGACATTATTGGTTCATTGGTTGTTGCTTGCTCGTTGCTTGTTGACTAGTTTCTTGTTTTCCTATTGTTGTTGTTGTTGTTGCAGTTTGCACGTTTGAGATTCTGCAACTGTGATTGGAGCTACGCTTCTGTCGTTCCCCATTGATGGGTGGGTTTTGTTGCTAGGTTTACGTTCGTGTTCATTCTTTGTTGTTTTCTATTTCCATTTTGGAAGTGAAAAATTTAAATGTTGGATATGCCTGAGTCAAAATCCTCTTCCAAAACATGTTCGTATGCGAAGAGAAAATTCAATTTCATTTTTTATATGTCACTCGGTGTTATGGAGGTGTTCCAATTGCGGATGCATAATGCCAACCGTGCAAAACTGTAACTTCCTTAAATTTTTACACAGTGGGAGGCCTTTGCACGGTCCTCACAGTCTTACATGTTTACCTGTCAGGCCTCACAACCTAAAATGTTTTCCTAACAAGTGTGTTACAATATATTCCTTTGATTTTTTTATACAATCTTGTCTGCAGTAAATTTGGAAAATATTGTTCTTCACCGACATTCCTGGTTGACTGTTTGATGTTTGTTCGTTGGTTTGTTGGATGTTGCTTATTATTGTCTTATTCAACTTTGTAGAGTTGAGGTCCTATAGCTGCAGTTAAACCTCTTTGTACTTGTTCATTGGTTTCTTCACAAATACACCTCCACTTGAAAAATACAAATTGGAACATGGTTTTAAAGTTGGGCCACCAAAAAATACTATTAAGATAAAATAATATGCAAAATTTTGCAAAAGATATAAACAACATCTCTTTTGACTTGAAACAGAGTTTGTCAAGCTCCAACTATATTTCATAGCTGAGAATGTTTTTCCCATACTAATGTGTTTCTATGGTTTCATAGTTATGATACTAAGTGTTGTTGTGTGAGGGACAAAGTTCTTGTCTCCCCTTCTTTTTCCTCTTCTAAACTTACCTATTTTTCTCTTTCGTTCTTCCCCTCTATTATGCGTTTTTGGTTCTATACTTAGTCACATTTATGTGCTCGCGGGTTCCTGGGGTGGTGAACTGACAAATCCTCATCTTCATCTATATCTTCACATCACGAGTCTGACTGACTGTCGTTCATTTGCATACTTAGTCAATTTTATGAACGCGGGTTCATGAATAGGCGTTATCGAACTCTAGTGTCCCGTGTTAGCGGTATACATCTTGCACCCAAAACTTCAGTGATCTACAATTCGAACCTCGACTCCTCGAACTCGCAAGCGTTACTCTACCTATGATGACTCTATCTGACCTACCCATATTTCCATACTTAGTCGAGTCTTCAAAGTTTCGCGGGTTCACGAACTCTCGTGTTCACAAAAGTTTAAAAGCATTTTTCACTCCCCTCCATCCCTGCCACCTTCCGTCCTTCCCAATGCATAGTAATTATGATTTTACTAGTTACAACTCATGAGACAGGTTAAAAAAGATTGACATTAATAAGCGGAAAGATCGAGGACATCTCCCATTAAAATGCATTAACAGGAGAATATAATGGGATCTGATGATTTTTTTGCGTCCATCTTGAATTGGAAAAAAGTGTTGGTTATTTTAGTTTTTTTAAGGCATCGTCATAGTAACAATGCAATATTGTACTACCCCACTGTCATCTACAAACGTTCCATCCACAAAGTTCTTGACGCCATATCCCTCTTTAATATTGTGCATATATTACACGTTGTCATATTTGGGAATATGCTTGCATATGGAAATACTAATGCATGTTATTAGTGACTATTTAACACACATATTTAAAAATATTGGTTCTATACATGGTCCTGTTTCTGTACTCGCCAATTTTTAGGGTGGCGAACTGACAAATCCTCATCTCCATCTATATCTTCACATCATGAGTCCGAACGAACCCCGTTCGTTTGCATACTTAGCCAATTTTATGAATGCGGGTTCGCGGATAGGTGGTATCGAACTCTGGTGGCCCGTGTTCAGGGTATACATCTTGCACTCAAAAATTTGGTTATATACAATTCAACCCCAGACTCCTCTAACTCGCAAGCCTAAATCTACCTACGATGACTACGTTTGTCCGACCTGCCTTTCTATACTTAGTGGAGTCTTCAAAGTTTTGTGGGTTCATACACTCCTGAGTTCAGAAAAGTTGAAAATCATTTTTCTCTCCCCTGCATCCCCGCCACCTTTCGCCCTTCCCAACGCACATTAATTATGTTTTTACTTGTGAAAACCCACCATACTGGTTCAAAATGATTAGATTTAATAAGCAAAAAGCTAGAGGACATCTCCCATTAAAATGCATTACCATACTAATATTATGGGATCTAATGATTTTTTTTGAGTCCATATTGAATTGGCAAAAATTGTTGGTTATTTTAGCTTTTTTATGACATCATCATAGTAACAGTGCAATATTGTACTACCATAGTGCCATCCACAAAGGTCTTGATGTCATGTCCCTCCTTAATATTGTGCATATATTACAGGTTGTCATATTTGAGAATCTGCTTGCATATGGGAATGTTAACTCATGTTATTAGTGACTATTCAGCACACATATTCAAAAATATTGGCATCAATAAGTGAAAATATTGAGGACATCTGCCATTAAAAAGAATTAAACCAATATTTATGGAAGAATATACTATCATCCTCTAGCGTTCATTTTAAATACTTATTCCCATTTATCTCTATCATCGAATACTTGGGCTTTAAGGTGCCTTCAGTGTAATGTTCCTGGTCATCGACACATAAGAAAACTTAGAGATGCCATTCAGGCCCAATTGAAAGATGAGGGAATGGTTTTATGTGACGTCAACTTTGAGTGAAAAAAACTTTATTAGCCAACAAAAACTCAGACACAAAAAAAATTCAAGTATCTTATGATTGGTAATCTCCATGTATTCGATGTTTTGGTTAGTTGAAAGACTTGCTTTAAGATTTGTATTTTGAACTTCTTTATTTTTTTAATGCAAATTGGAAGGGACATTCAGGTCACCTACAAAATGCTCCTTCGTTGAGGTATATAGGTTCTTCCAACAACACAGATTTGGAAAATGTATCAAATTCTGCAGACCACACAAGAATTTATCTTTTGTTAGAGGAGTCAAACATATCGTGGCTTACAAAATGGTGTGGAATATTCGGAAATGATGCCAAATATTACTCCATTAGCGAATATACTCAGAAGGAAATTATAAATTTGGATCGTCACGAATGTGAGAAACAATATGGGTGGTTGAATCAACATCCTAAAATTACAAAAGTTTCTATTTCAAAGTTTGTTGAGCGACTTCTGGGTGTGGTAACAGACTTGACAAAAGGTCAGATTCTTTATCCAAGTTTGTTCATCATCCTCTGCATCTAGTAACAATATCCACATACAATCAACTTTATTTCTCTATTGCACATTTGTTTTAATATTCCTATGCATATGATTGCATCTGGGTCTAAGAGCTTGCCTCTCTTTGAAAGAATATTTTCCCTACTTGTTCACCGCATTAACAAACTGCAGCCAATAACATTTTTCCCATTTCCACCGCCAGTGTCGATATCCGAAGTCGAAGCTATCTGGAGCCTGGATTCACTGCCAGTGTGGATGCCTGAAGCTGAAACTACCTGGAGCCTGGGGTCACAACTTGTTACACTTGACATTAGTATTAGTAGTGATCGAAATTTGATTGTATGTCGAGTTTTCTACTACATCTAGAGGTCGCTCAATGATGTTTGACATAGAAGTTGGTTGTATGCCAAGTCTTTTTCAACTTTTTCATATAAGGTTCTATAATTTTAGAATGTTGATTCAAACATGCATACAGTTTCTCACCTTCGTGAGGATCCAAATTTATAATTTCCTTTTGAGTATATTCAGGCATGGAGTAATATTTGGCGTCACTTCTGAATATTCCAGACCATTTTTTGAGCCACAATGTCTACCACCTCTACGATGAAAGATATATCCTGATGTGATCTGCAACATTTGATACACTTGGCAGATATGTGTTGCTAGAAGAAGCTATGTAATTCAATAGAGGAGCATTTTGCAGGTGGCTTGGATGTCCCTTCCAATTTACAACAATAAAACAAAGAAATTCAACATACAAATTTTCAGGCAGGCCTTTCAACTAAACAGATGATCGAATACTGGGAGAATAGTAGTCACAACATACTTGAATTTGTTTTGTCTCAACTTTTGTTGGCTAACAAGACTTTCTTCCCCCAAAGTTGATCTCACATAAAACCACTTCCTCATCTTTGAATTGGGCTTGAATCACATCTCTAAGTTGTCTCATATGTCGATGACCAGGAACATTACAATGAAGGCACCTTAAACCCCAAGTTTTCGACGATAGAGGGAAATTAACACTTAGCAAAGTATGGAATGTTGAATAAACAACTAATGCAGGCAAGCCATATCTAGAAGAGACAAGCTATTCAAAAAGTTGGGATAGATCTAGCTGACAACACCAATGAAGTCCAAGACCCGAAATTGATATTAACCTCGTTGTTTTTTACCAAGCAAGAATTTGATGATCAAGTTTAAATCTATAAAAGATTTTCTATAGGATTTATTATTGTACATATTTTCTTTTCTTGTCGGTGGAAGCCCCAATCACAGTCATTATGGAAAATGCATTTAAATTTCAGAGAATATATGTTGAACTATTTCAAGACAACTATTTTGGGAAATAATCTGAGCTTTATTTTGTAACCCAGTTTAACTGAATATAAAATATTTGAGGTTTTTGTATGGTATTTTCCAATGTATTGTATTGTTTTTTATTTTATTTTGTGTGTGGTTAAACATGCACGACAAGCTTTTCTTTTTGTTGCCCAACACTTTGATTTAAATAAAAGCTACTCTATTCGTTCCTTACATTTTACATGGAAGAATAATTTTTGATAGGCCATCCCTATGTGGCACCCGCCCTATACTTAAGAAATAAATTGGAGGACCTGTCCCGCTTTCATTCTTCGGGGCCCCGTAAATAAAATGAATTAATGACTCTATTTCAACAAGGCAACTCAGGTGTTGACGTCATATTCCTATTCAATATTCTACATATATTACAACTTCTTCTATTTGATAATATCCGTGCATATAAAAAATGTTACGTCATATATATATATATATATATATATATATATATATATTTCTTATGGGTTTCAACAAAATTTTTGAACCGAAAAATACCCTGCAAATTGGAAGATGCTTTACATTTGGACCAAAAATAATCTATTAATATATATCAATATGAATACTATTGAAATAAATATAAACACTTTCTCTTTAATTTTTCCTTGTTTTCTTCCCCTCCATTATCCATGTGTGGTTCTATATTTAGTCACATTTCTATGATCACGGCTTCCCGGGTTCGTGTATTGGCATATGCTCATCTTTATTTATATCTTCACACCATGGGCCCAATAGACCGCATTCCCTTTCAATACTTATCCAATTATCTAAACACTGGGTACCGGGTTTGCGGTATCAAACACTTATGTCCCTTGTTTTGTCATATACATCTTGCAACCAAAAACTTATGTGATCTGCAATTTATTCTTTCACTAGTGAGAACTCATGAGGGGTTCGAAAATATTGGAATTAATAAACGAACAACAGATGTTGTTATGTGAGATACTTAGCCCTTTTTCCCTTTTCTTTTTCTCATCTATTATCCCTTTCTGGTTATATACTTAGTCACCTTTCTATGATCGCGGATTCCCGGGTTAGCAGAATGACAAATCTTCATCTCCATGTATATCCTCACATGACGAGTCCGACCGACCATCTTTCCTTTCCACAATTAGCCAATTTTATGGTCATGGTTGTCGGGGTTGGCGCTTTCGAACTCTACTGCTGCTTTTTTCGTGATATACATCTTTCACTCAAAACTTTTGTGATCTACAATTCCACCGCGCACTCCTCGAACTCACAAGCTTCACTCTACCAGGGTTCACAAAAGTTTCAAATCATATGTCGTTGCCTTCCATCCCCACTAACTTTGTGCCCTTCCCAATGCCCAAGACATATTGAATGTGCTTCAAATGTTCCTCCTAAGTTTTTCTAAAGATGAGTATGTCATCCATATATGACCACAAAGTAGTTTGTTGATGGAAAAAATATATCATCCACCATCTGTATCACTACTACATATTGGAAAAATAATGACAATCTAATTGCGACGTTATGGAAAAAATTGGCCATACTGTTGAAAAAGAAAGGAAAATTTAAGTTTTTTTCTCCATCCTTCCCAATATCATCGCACGTGCGATGTACTTTTCAAATTGTCTCTCTTGCGGCATTTTTTGAATGTCGTCTCTCTTGAGATGAAATAAAATGTGCATTCCTCTTGTGATGGTGTGGACACTAGGTTCCCCCCCTAAACAATCACCCACTATTTGACAAAGTCAACATTGACTTGGTAAACTATCTTCGGAATTGAGATGTTATAAATGTTGGAAATATTGAGAGGGGGGTGAATCAGTATTTAGAGAAATCAGTATTTTTGAACTTGAACTTCAATCAGATCATGTATTCAATTTATATCCAATCAACAATGAATAATATCCAATGAACAATAAAGAATAATATAAGAGATACACCAATACACCATGCACAGTATATAAGAAGTAATCATGTATTATTGTTCAAAGGAAGTAATGACTTCCAAAGGTACCTACAGCTTCCAAATATAAAGGGAGGGATAAACCTCCAAAAGGAAGATACAATCCTCCAATATCAAGAGAGGGTTGACCTCCCCATCCTTTCCCCTTCCTTCTACCCAAGAATATATGAGAGATAATAAAACTTTACATTAAATTATCACCATCAACCAACCATCACATAGAACTTGATAATGCCTCTTGAGACTTCTTCAACTTCTGCAATTATTCACTTTTTTGAATACTCTAATCCTATATATAAGATTAATCAATGTATTCTCTGAAACTCCTGCAAGTTTCACTCCTTGAATCCTCCCAGAATGGATTTATAGAGAAAATGGTAGACCTTATTCAATTTTGGTTTATTTAGGAGAGAGAACTTGTACAGCATGCCCCACGCTCAATGTTTAACATCTGATTCTAAAATTCGTACATGGGAAACTACCACATGTACTATTTCCAATGAAATTAGTCTCACTTCATTTGGATTCTCTATGAAGACATTATGGTTGTTTTACCTGCAACACTTGTTTATGATTAGCTTTAGGACTAGTAAAAAACCCTATCTTCCACATAGTGTATCTCCAAAATTATAGTGAATAAAGAGATGAAATTTTTACCACAGGTACCTAGATATGTCTTCTCAATATCCTCCAAATTTCACCATTTGAATCATTCTGGAAAAAACATTATAGAGAAAATAGTAAGATGACATGTAAATAACATACCTTATAACACATTACCAAAAGACTTCATCCTCCCTTGAAATTTGACCTTCTTTACTTCAGACTTCCTTAGAAATTAGAATCATATCTCCTTGTTCATTAATAAACTGGTGTGTGTTAAAAAATGAATGTATAATGAGATGTATTTATACCCTTTATGTCACTTCCTTTTAACATTAGGGCCGACATGTAGTTTCTTCTTCAATTCACATTGTCATCTTCAAAAATGCATTTCTCCTCAATCCTGAGGATCCATGTGATGTGACACATACCACCGGAAGCGACATGACTTATACTATCCATCCATAGGTTTTTTATCTGGATGTGTAATTTACTTCATGTCTATCTACTTTGATCAATTATGGGGTCCAAAATCCATGACTAGAGTTGTCATCAATGAAAAAAACCAATATTTCAACAATCTCCCCCATTGGCATTGATGGCAACACTCATGGTCCCCCTATCCTCATTCTCTTAGTTTTTGTCCCCCTATGACATCAACGAAAAAGGGTGGGGACACTCCCCCTAAGTTCAATGGAAAAATGTAACTCTCTTATTTGGGGTTGTTCCCATTGAACATATAGCACTTAATAACACTTCATTTTTATTTCCAGTCTTCTGGTCTTTTTCTTTCTTCAATATCTTTTGTGTGAATTAAATCTTATTTGTATTCTCTTGGTCTAGGATGTACATTTTACTTGGTCTTCTTGTTTTAGTTGCAACCTATATTCCTTAATCTTCCTGAACCTTCTTCTTTGATTTTTCATCTTCGTGAGTCAAACATGAGAGTATATCCTTGATCACACATTTTACTAACACTGAGGAGATTATTCTTCAAGTCTTAAACCAATAGGAGATTATTCTCTTTTACATTTTTTCTTCCAAGCTCTACTACACTTTTTCCAAGTATTTTGGCAGATGAGTCATCTCCAAATGCAACATTTCCACCCTTTCTCTTCAAGATGATGAATTTGTCTTGATCCCCGGTCATGTGTGAAGAACATCCACTGTCTATGTACCATTCATCTTATTATTTACATTCTTCAGCGGTCAATGCTATTTGAAAATATTCATTGTTTGGAATATCTTTCCTTCTCCATATTGTGGTTGGCATATGGGCATTTGGCATAGGATTTTGACACCCTGGTCCACTTCTCAAAAAATGTCTGTGTGGAGCTTTCTTCAACATTTTTGTTGTCATTTGTATCTTCTTTGTATGAAGTTTCACCCATGCATATAATATGTGTTAAGTCTTTTGACCCTTGAGAGTTTATAAATCTCTTCCTTAATGAGACAACTTCTTTTTCAAGTTTCTCGCCATATTCTTCTTTCTTCATCATTTCGACATTTCTTACTTCTTCTATTCTTCTTGCTTCTTCGAGTAGAGTCTTAAAGGAAATGGTTTCTTGTCTTAGTTTCTCAATGTCTTCGAATTGTTTCTTCAATATTTCAATTGTATTTTCACAACTACCCAATTCACATCTTAGTTTTCTATGCGTGTTTTTGAGCTTGTTATTTTCAATCTCAACATGAATCAATTTTTCAAAATTCTCATCTTTCTTGTTGAACCATTTTTTCTTCTTCTATTTCAGAATTGTATTCTTCTTCATTGGACTCTTCTTCTTCCTCATTATCATCTCTTTCAAGTTTTGGATAAGGGCATTCATGTTCAATATGTCCTACTCCTTCAAAATTAAAACAAAAGAGCACACCTGTAAGAATTTCTTCAACGTGTGAGTTGCAACTTGCTTCAACTTATTTTGTTGTTGGCTTTGCATAAATATCTTGCATCTTATCCCAAAGCTCCTTTGATGATGTAGATGATCCCACCTTGGCTTTTACTGAATCAGTCAATCCATCAAGGATAGTATCCATTTCAAATTTGTTGTCTTCCATTTTAGCTTAGTATTTTCCTTCTAGTGGTTAAATTGTTCTCAAGGCAACCAACTCTCATACCAATTGTTGGAAATATTGAGAGCGGGGTGAATCAGTATTTAGAGAAATCAATATTTGTGGACTTGTACTTCAATAAGATCATGTATTTAATGTATATATAATCATCAATGGATACTATTCAATGAAAAATCAAGAATAGTATAAGAGATACACCAATACACCATGCACATTATATTAGAAGTAATCATGTATTATTGTTCAAAGGAAGTAATGACTTCCAAAGGTAGCTAAAACTTCCCAACATAAAGGGAGGGATAAACCTCCACAAGGAGGATACAATCTTCAAATATCAATATAGGGTTGACCTATCCATCCTTTCCCCTTCCTTCCACCCAAGAATATATGAGAGATAATAAAACTTTAAAATAAATTATCACCATCAACCAACAATCACATAGAACCTGATAGTGCTTCTTGATACTTCTTCAACTTATGAAATTATTCACTTATTGGAATACTTTGATCCTGTAGACAATATTACTCAATCTATTCTCTAAAAATCCTCCAAGTTTCACTCCTTGAATCCTCCCAGAAAAGGATTATAGAGAAAATGGTAGACTTTATTCAATTCTGGTTTATTTAGGAGAGTGAACTTGTACAGCCTGCCCCCCGCTCAATATTTAACATGTGATTCATAAATTTGTACACATGAAACTATATCACGTACTCTTTACAATTCAATTAGTCTCACTTCATTTGGATTCTCTATGAAGACATTATGAATGTTTTACCCGGAACACCTATTTATCATTGGCTTCAGGACTAGTCAAAAACCCTATCTTCCATAGAGTTTATCTCCACACTTATAGAGAATAAAGATCTGAAATTTTTACCACATGTACCTAGATATGTTTGCTCAATAGCCTCCAAATTTTACCATTTGGATCATTGTAGAAAACAATTTATAGCGAAAATGGTAAGATGACTTGTAAATAACATACCTTAGAACACATCACCAAAAGACTTCATCCTCCCTTGAAATTCGACCTTCTTTACTTTAGATTTCTTCATAAATTCGACTTATATCACCTTGTTTATTAATAAACTTGTGTGTGTTAAAAAAGAATGTATAATGAGATGTATTTATACCCTTTGTGTCACTTCCTTTTAACATTAGGGTCGACATGTAGTTTATTCTTCAATTCACATTGCCATCTTCAAAAATTGTTTTCTCCTCAATTGTGAGGATTTACGTGACGTGCCACATACCACTGAAAGTGGCATGACTTATACTATCCATCCATGGGTCTTATATCTTCATGTGTAATTTTCTTCATGTCTATCTACTTCGATCAATTTAGGGGTCCAAAATCCATGACTAGGGTTGACATCAATGAAAACAACCAATCTTCCAACAATAAAATCTATAAATATGTTGCATTTTATGAATGTTGAGAAAAACTTTCTATAACAACGACAGTTCAAAAAGGGTATAAGGTCTTCTTGGTGAACAAAAACCAAGTTTTTTTTTCATATGTTATAATAGAAAATTATAATAGATGTTATATTATACACCACTCAATTTTATAAGATAATCATCAATATATGTATGTGGGGAAGAATGTTAGAAAACATTAGAGGTGGGAAAAAAATTAACGACGGTGAAAAGGGTGATGGTAAATGTTATTTCCCTTGCAAAAATTTTGTACTAGACATCCCAAAAGAGTTTTAATAGAAATAGCTAAAAAACATTGTAGAAAATATGGGCACGTGGATGGGGGATCAAATGAATATTGTCCCATGGTTATTATCTATCTATATATTATTCATGTTCTTTAATATTGATTGTATTCTCAAAATTTTATATTGTTTTATACATGCACTAATTTTGCATGATTGTTTGTAATTATAAAGTTAGAGTTTCCCCTTAACTTTCTGCAGAAAGCACAAAGTAGTAGCAGAAATGATGTTTTACAATATGAGGAACATGAAGCGGATAATGAAGATCAAGTTAATGATCCCCATGGAAGTAGATGAAAAAAATAACATAGTTCAAGATGATGGGATGATGCAGGAGCATCGCCAACAAAGCACGAGCGAAGGACAGCTAAGCGACAACACACATTTTGAAGTGAATTTTAAAATTCAAAGTAAATATTTTGAAGGGATTGTAATTAAAGAACATATTTGATGTTTTGAGGAGGATGGTCACATGAGGATCATTGGAGAATGTGTTTTCTTTTAATGAAGTCACGTGTAGTACATATTCAATCTGTTTGATATTATATGTCTGTCACAAATATTTATTGTAATAAATTCTAGTAGTTGAAAGATTTTATTTCGATAAGATAGCTCTAGAGTAGTTGGAGGGAAAGGCTCGAAGGGACCCTCTTGTATAAATCTTTGTATTGTTTCCCCGTAGAGGTTGTTGATGGGTTAATTAATCTATTGTATAGGTTTCCATTTTACTTGAGAGTTGAGAGCTACTCAGAAGCAATATCTGAAAACATGTATATTTTAGTTGAATGAATATAACAGAGGAGCATTGTCCCAAATGTCAGATGTTGTTGTGTCTATATGAATAAATGAATGGTATACTTTATGTTTATTTTCAATTCTCTCTTATTTCTTGTTCTCGTGTTTATGAATGCATTTACATGGTTGAATGTATGAACTTGTGAATATTTAAATAAGATTCAATCGTTTATCTTCTACGAGCAAGTGCAAGTGTGGATAGTGTCTGAAAGGAGTGCGTTGATAGAGTCAGTTTTGAATCATAATATCAGAATAGATAACATGAAACTTATGTGTGCAACGAGTTCATAGTGTCTTCATGGTGTGCATGACATAGTCCTCTTTGGCTCAGAAATTTCTGGAGAGATAGCTTGAAGGAAGTTTGTCCGTAAGGAGTGCGCGATAGATTCTTTTGACTCAGAAGCTCAGGAGAAGTAGAGAGAACTATCCAAAGAGAATCCAAAGTCATGGATGAGGACCTGTTGCAAGGTGTGCATAGGTGAAAGTTCAATTAAGTGTCGAAGAGAGCGTTCTAAGGAGGAAAAAGTCTGAAAGAACAACGTTCAGGAGGGAGAGTGACAAGAAATATTCAAAGGTAGGAATCCTTTAAGGTTTCCCGAGGTCAACGAGAGAGATCCGTCCAGGAGGGATTAGGATCGTTCCAGACCATGAGATCTGATAAAAGTTGTAGGGAGAATTAGCCATAAGGCATTTTGACATTTCGGAGTTCGGAGCATTTCGAGGTGCTGAGAAGCGGGATCGTTGAAGTCGTGAAGTCAGGAAGAGAATCCTAACTGTTGGTTACAAGGAGGATACGTGGCAGCGGATTTAAAATCCTCGAGATCGAGGTATGTAGGAGTTAAGTGTGGAGTAAGTGAAATTTCATGAAGTCACAAAAACCGAAGTACAATTGGACCATCAAATCCAGGGAGACATGTGGCAGAGATCCGCGAATTTAGGAAAAGTGATTCAGAAGGAACCATAGGCGAAGGTGGCGAAAGTTACGAAGCTCAAAAATGAAAAGTGGTTGGACCAAGGTTATAGCCTATAGTCACATAGGAGAAATACTCTAGCGTGAGACTAGTACTCATGAAACAGTGTTTCCAAGCACCAGAGAGAAGAATTGCAGGTAGTTCAGACTTGCAGGTTGTTAGTGCCGCCATTTTTTCATTCCATTTAGAGTCGGTTTTTAGTCGCGTTGTGACCCATGCGTCCAAACATGTGAAGTCAGGTATGTAAAAATGAAAGAGTCTAAATTAGTAACTGGTCAGTTGGCGCTTGGAAACAAAACGGGGTGTCGTAGCTGAAGCATACATAAATAGTACAGGCATGTCATTCCCAAAGAGTCGGGTTCTGTCAAAAGTTAGTCTTTACATGCCCCAGGTCGAGTCAAGAAGATAATGGAAGTCATTTTAGCAAGTGCTCTGGCTATTATCAGTTCATCATGAAGGCCAAAGGAATGAAAAATCATGGTGTTTTCATCATGTATGCCCTGCAAACCTTATTTCATGTATCGTTCATGCAGGGATATGTTATGGGAGATATGTGGTTCGATTCACAACATCTAGTCGCCATGAATTCATTGTTCTTTGGTACATTTCTTCGTTATGTCTGATCTTTTATAAATCCAAGATTTTCTACACCCATTTTTTTCGCAAAATTAGATTCAGCCTATGTTTGTAAGTTTTCTCATAGTCCCAGATCGATCAAATTCACCTTTTCGGGAATCTGCCCGATATATTGGGCACAAGACACATATTGATCTCTCCATGGAGACCTTTCAGAAAAAGAAGAAGGGTACATGTTGTGGTAGGATCGCCATACCTGAGCCTCAAAGTGATTGGGATTCTTTCTCACTCGCAACGGGCATCCCCAAAGATAAAGAAGGGGTTTTCCCTTTGCCCGCAGGGATGATGACATCACATCGTGCAAAACTTGGAGTGGAAGGAATTGTGTCGGAATGAAGGACAACAGAATCCCCATTTACCCAACATCGTATACCTCGGACAAGGGACAAAACAAGGAAGAACAAGGAAGTCGAGGAAATTCGAATCTTAAATGAGTTGCATGCCTAACCGATCGTTGAACAATTACTCATGCACGTCATCTGCCTGGAGCCCTTGAAAGGAACCAGCCGAGAAAGTGGTAGTAGAACAAGGAGGATGGATTCCATGGGTTCAAGTGATCAAGAGACAACTCAACAATTGAAACAAGCGAAGCTAGCCATTTTCAAACTATACCAAGAAAACAGGGAGCTGAGACAACACCTGACGACAAATATTATAGAAGAATCAACAACACGAGGTCGCGAAGCAAATGCGATGTGGCTCAAAAGACATCTCTGCAAGGCACATGATACGATTGTACAACTACGTGAAGCCCAGTGGTTGTCGGAAGAAAGATATGACAAACACTCCATAAAAGGTGAAGCAGCTGAAGAAATAGCCCGCGTAGCTCTCGGCAGTGAGTAGAAGAAACAAGATTAGCCAAGTTTGTTTTTGTATTCGCAAACAGAAGGAAAATCTTGAAAATTTTGTAGGAGACATCAACCAAGACATTGCTCCATTTTGATAACATCCATGATTGTCTACAAGCACTTCTCTCTCACACTTCCCCCAACAAATGAGCGTGTGACAGAAAACCAAAACCATTACAGCAGACAACAGAACTCTGAAAGACACATGTCCACCCAGATACCTGATCGATAACTGAATCCAGGTGGCAAATTACAATGATCATGATGCACCCATATGTACCTATGTCTATTTTTTGAAAAATTCATGCGAAGAGTTCTGTGAAGCAAAAAAGTCGGTTCCCTAGTTTGTAGGCATAGTAGTTAGAAGAATAGGGTAGCCCAAGTAGCACCCTTGTTTATATATTTGATCTTTTCGATGTAAGCCAGGTTGGTTGGCAAAATTGGTATAGACAATAGTTATTGATTTAATTGAATTTCGTTTGAAGGTTAATGCAACAGTCCTGTGACTTTGATGAAAAGATTATAATTGTAGCAGCTAGATGCATTGTTTTCCATTTTTTACGTATGTGTTTTCTGTTATCTTTTTCCATATATTTTTTTGTCTACCTCAAAATGAATGTTCAAACTTGTGGATTCGCTACGCAACGCCCCTTGTTCATGCCACTTAGACAAAATGTTTTTCTCTAAAGGCTAACTCTGAATTCACCTGCAATAGTGCTTCGAGTTACTTCCTGTAATTTCTTTCCGCCACAGATTACTCTTTTGCACTGAAGACTATTGCTCGCTTAGCCTTTATCCTCTCAAAGTTTAGTCACCGAGTCATTTTTTTATGTTGTTTTCTAGAATCGACTCCATATCCCAAAGTCTTATTTTCTTGTGCCAATATAACCAGAAACCATTAGATCAAAGGTGTTAAATATAGCCACTACTTTAAATACATATCCCACACAGAGAGAGAGTCCCCCAAGAGAGCCTGCCCAAGCTCGAAAGGCTAGTTTCAGGCCTCAAAGTTGGTTGAAAAACTTACCTTCGTCATTTTTTTATCAGCCGAATATATTTACAGAGTGCTAACATTCCAACGCCATTGTCGGGGATAAAATTGAATAGATTTTCTCTGGGAGAATGACTAACATTGTAGTTTGATCCCTGAGGGTAACAGAGGGATAAACATTCGTACTGGATGAAACCTTTACCCTGGCGAGTCCAGTCAAAAAGACCAGTAGCATAAATTAGTGAAGTTCAAGAACCCTGGCTTTGAAGACGATCTATACCAGAGAAAATCTTGACCCAAACCCTATGGATCCCGTGTACGATCCCAAGAAGATTATGCGCAAGACTAGAGAGAAAGTGTCGAACCCGTTATATTTCCTGGATAGAATCCTACCCTTACCTTAAGACGGTGCACAAAGCATTGACGACCAAGATTTTGATGATTTATTTGAGCAAACCCTGTTTAGGTCTAAGTGGGAAATCATCTTGGATGAGATAGTTTTCGACCAGAAGAGATTCCAAGCCCTAGTATCTAAGAATATCCCTCAAATCCTAATCCCTCCTAGACCCATGGCCACCAGATTCACCCCCCTCATTATTCCCGCCCAACTTCACTATTTTCCCCAAAATTATAGCCAAAGAATCAAGCTCTATGATGTTGAAGGGAACGTTTCGACCCAGAAACATCTGTATTGGTTCAACGATTTCATCGACCTAGAAGAGGTAGACTACGCAGACCTGAAAAAGAGGTTGTTCACACAGAGTTTCGCGGGAGATGTGAGGAAATGGTTCAAATCCCTATAACCAGCAATTATTCGAGACTTCGCTGCGTTCAAAACATCTTTCATCAACAGATGGGGAGACAAGAAGAACCCCTTGCAGTTGTTAATGCAATATAATAACATGAAGAAGGCTTCCGAAGAGACAATGCAGGAATTCTCATGTCGTTTCATGGAATTTTATAACTTTATTCCCGTGGAAGTCCACGCATCTCCCGGGGTTTCATAGTTACAATACGCCGACTCTTTCAATAATGATTTCTCCTTGTTGTTGAGAGAGAGAATATCAGTAAGCCTAGATGTGATAATGAGCAATGAAATCAAGGTCGAGGTGAATATGATGGTGTCGAGGAAGATCAAACCAAGATTCAATAGAGGCAAGAAGAGGCCCCAAGGAGATGTGTCACCATCAATGTTGAGATATGCAGATGAAAAATTTGACTTAATGATGAGAACCATGGAGAAGCTAATGGATAAAATGTCTGTAGTAAATAGACCCACTACTCAGGAACAAAAGGACCCCCATCCGAGGAATCAGAACCTCAGGAGGGGTCAATATCCTCAGATTAGACAGAGGGAGCAGAGAGATCAAGGCAACCAACAGACAAGGCCTCCTTTCCAAAATAACTATGTAGATGAAGACTTTGACCAGATGTTCAAAGAACAAATGCATTGTTGTGATGACAAGAACCTGCACATATTTTTGACAAAGAGAGAACATGATCGACACATGAGAAGAAACAATGATTTTATGTTAGAGACAGACGACGTATGAATTGTATAAACTGATGACATGTTTTCTTGGGAGACAGAAGAGTTAAAAAAAGGTTACCAAAACACCATCTTGCAGTTTCAGAAAAGATACAACCTCAGGAGAAAGGAAGCATCTATCGAGCCTCAACAGACAAATTTTGCGAGGAAACCCCCACCGGACACCCCTTCCACAAGCCTACAAAGGCCAGATAGCATGAACAAGAATGCGACGGAGAAGGATAAGTCGAAGGAAGAGGCCTAGAAGAAAACTCCAGACGAAAGCCGAGAAGCGAGTGGAAAAGAGGTAGAGAAAGTCTGCCCTCCTTTTAATTTTGAGCATGAAATGGATAAAATAAAAATCTCTATCTCGTTCAACGAACTCATCAGAATGGGTGAGTATTGAAAGAATATTATTAAAATGTTGAAAATGGGAGGTACCCTCGATACTTTGAATGTACAAGGTGATCACCCTGCTATTCGTTTTGGTCCCCGCGTTGAGGAGATGAGTGATACTGAGGACATTCCTCCATTCTAAGTCATTTTAAAGGTTCATGACATGACCCTACATAATTCCATGCTATATTTCGGTGCATCGCACAACCTGATGCCCAAGGTGATCATGGATGAATTGGGTTTGGATATCACCAGGCCCTACAAGGATATTTTCTCTTTTGATTCGAGGAAAGTCAAGTTCTTGGGTCTCATCAAGGACTTGGTCATGTCATTATCCCAAATCCCTTCGAAGAACATGGTTATGGATGTGGTCATGGTGGACATACCCCCTAAGTTTGGCATGCTACTGTCCAAATCATGGGCTGCAAAGTTAAAGGGGACCTTGCAAATGGACAAGTCATAGACCACCATTCCTATTTTTGGCCAGGATAGATGGTTGTATAGAGAAGTTCTGCTAAAATACATGGTGAGAAGCAAGACGCAGCCAAATAACCACCCCATATACACCATTGAAACTGAGTTTGGTTCTTCTATTTTCTACAATGACTTGATTTTTGAATAGGAATAACCACCAGTCATCACGACGACCAATGAGGAACATGAGTTTCGATGGAGATGTTAGCAAGGAAGGAGCAGGTGTCGATGTGTGTGTAATCCCCCCTGAAGTGGGCATGAAGCTGTGCTCATACAAGATCATGTTTTAATGCATGAACAACATGGCCGATTATGAGGCATTGATTATGGGCCTAAAGGTGTTGAAATAATTAGGCACAAAGAGGATAGTAGTGCATGGATACTCAGAACTAGTCATAAACCAAGATAAATGCATATACCAAACAAATCACCCCAGGATGAGAGCATACAGAAACATGGCGCTGGACCTCCTCTAGGAATTTTGAGAGTATGACATGTTTTCTATCCCGAGGGAGAAAAATCAAATCTTTGATGTGTTGTCCACCTCAGCCTCAGTTTTTAAGATCCCCATCTTCCCAAACAAAAAATATGATATTGAATTCAAACACAGGCCGGTAGTGCCTGATAATATAAAATACTGGCAGGTGTTTTAAGATGACAAGCAGGTAGAAATATTTCTTCAGATGAGAGACAAGTTCGCTAATACAAACATTGATGACGAATGTTGTTGCGATGAAGTTGGGAGCGCGGATGCGCATGACATTGACAACCCTTTCCAGAACCAAATTGTGGGACAGGACATAATTCAACTGAAAAATAATATCATTCCAAAGGGGTTAGTGTCACAAGATTTTTTTTTTTACGAAAATGACGTGGCCAAAAATCCCAAGATCACTGCAAGTGAAGAGGATGTGGAGGACTACAACATCGGGACTGAAGAGAACCCAAAAATGATAAAATTATCAAAAACACTTAGTCCAGAGGTCAGACAAGACTACGTCAAGGTAATGAAGGACTTGTCCGACATTTTTGCATGGAGCTATGATGATTTGAAGGTGTATGATACCAAAGTAATTCAACATGTCATCCCTCTCAAGGAATATCATAAGTCGTTCAAACAAAAGTTGCATCCGATAAATCCCCTGTTATTGTCGTTGATCGAGAAGGAGGTAAAAAAATTCTTCAAAGCTAAGATTATAGTTTCTTTAAGATTCTCGAAATGGGTAGCTAATTTAGTACCTGTAAGAAAGAAGAGCAGTGAGATACGACTTTTTGTGGAGTTCCGAAACTTGAGCAAAGTGTCCCTAAAGGACCACTACCCTCTCCCTAAAATGAACTATATCCTACAAAAGGTGGTAGGGTCCCATAAGATGTCCTTGTTAGATGGTTCCTAGGGGTATAATTAGATCATGGTCCACCCAGACGATAGAGAAAAAAACAGCTTTCACAAATCCATGGGGAAATTTCATGTACGCCAAGATGTCCTTCGGTCTGATGAACATTGGAGCTACCCTCGAAATGGAAATGGATATCGTGTTTTCCGACGAAAACAAAAAGTTCATTATGATCTATCTAGACTACATCGCGGTATACTCTGCCTCTGACAAGAAACACCTCGAGCACCTGAAGAAAGTTTTTCAGAAGTGCAGAAAGTTCATCATATCGCTAAATCCAAAGAAATCACATTTCGAGGTGGAAGAAGGGAATTTGTTGGGACACATTATCTCCAAGGAACGCATTAATAAATACCCCAACATATTTGAAGGAATCCTGAAGATCGACACTCTGTGCAATAAAAAAGAAGTGCAATCCTTCTTGGGAAAAGTAAAATTCTTGAGGAGATTCATCGTGAACCTGGTAGAAATCATAAATCACATAACCTACATGCTCAGGAAGGGAAACAAGATCAAGTGGAACACGAAATCCAAGAATTTTTCTGAAGATATCAAGGTGGCACTGACTAAAGCTCTTGTGTTATCCAGCCGAGACTTTACAAAATATTTCATCCTATTTTCATTCGCCTCAGAACACACTATTGTCAGTGTGTTGTTGCAGAAATACGAGAAGAACTTCGAAAAACCCATAGCCTATTTCAGAAGGACGTTGTGTGATGCTCCACTAAGGTACGACATTATGGAAAAACAATCATATGCCCTACTGAAAGATTTGAAATAGTTGAGGACATACATATTGCACTCCCATGTCATTACTTATGTGCCCAACAACTCGGTAAAATATATTCTGACTCAACTTGACCTTGAAGGGAGAAGAGACAAGTGGATAGAAGCCATGATGGAATACGATCTTGAGATCAAGCCTACCAAACTGATCAAGGGTCAAGGCCTTGAGAATTTAATGGTGCATTCAGACTGCGACGTTGTGGGAATGAATTTCATCTTTGATCTGTCGAAATATCCTCATGAAGAATCAATTGCGCATGTATCTCAAGATTTCATCGATTCATCGTAGTATATAGACATCATTTATGTTTTGGAAAATATCCAGGCCCCTCTAGGCATAAGTAAGACTAAGGCCAGATTTCACAAGCTTAAAGTAGTTAAGTTTTTTATCCTAGAAAACTCACTCTACTGGAAAGACCCTAGGGGAATATTGCTAAGTTGTTTGTTGGAAAATGATGCGAAGCGGGCCATACAATAATTTCACAAAGGTGATTGTGGAGGACACCACTACTGGAAAACCACCATGCACAAAATCTCGAGGGTAGGTTACTATTGGCCTACAATATTTGCTGAAGTGTATAAAGAGGTCTCTAGTTGCCACAAATGTCAGGTTTTCAACAGGAGAATAAAGTTGCAACTCCTTCCACGAAATCCGATCTCAATCAAAACACCTTTCATGCAGTGGGGTTTGGATTTCATAGGGGAAATAAACCTGGCATCCTCCATGCAGCACAAGTGGATACTCACAACCACTGACTAATTCACGAAATGGATAGAAGCCATCCCCACAAAGCAAGCTACTGACACAATCATCATCCAATTTCTGGAGACAAACATTTTGTCAAGATTTGGATGTCCCATCAAGATCATAACATACAATATGGTCACATTCAAGTCCAAGAGGATGGAAAATTTTTGTAAGGATTATAATATAACCCTTGGGCATTCCACTGCGTACTATGTTAATGTTTAATACATTATTATAGTTCTTTGCATTTCATTAGATAACAATAGCATAATCCAAGATCACTAAGAAATACACAATCACAAGAGACACAACATTTATCCTAGGAAACCCTCTAGGGGAATAAAACCCAACAAAACTTCCTTAATATAGATAGTTAATACAATGCCAAAAGATATCTTAAACTAATGCAGAATATCCTCTCCCAGATATGTGCCACACTCTCTCCTTCTTCTCTAACTACAGATCTGAAGCTTGTCTCACAAAATGAGCAAGTGAGTTATGTGTCAAAGTGAGGCGCTAGCCTCCTTATTTATATTAGACTGGCACATGTGAAGTGTCTCTTCACTGGCAGGGCCGACTTCTCCAACTAGGTGGTTATAACCACCTTGATTATGTTTCAGGGTCTCTTTGATATATTCTGGGGCTGACTTCTTCTTTTTCCTTTTACAAATACAATATGACCAATCCGCAAAAGGGGATTTGGTCTTTTTAAAGTAACCGACATGATCAATCCACAATGGGGATTGATCCAATGAATAATATATCAAATAATAATAAGAATACACTTTGTAGTTACATTATTTCAACACTCCCCCTTAACAAGAAGGGTATTCTTCAACAGCATCATGCGAGAGAGAGAGTACAACATCATCAACAACATCAAGTGAGTGAGAGGACAACATCATCAATATCATCTTGGAACACTGACTGGCGTATCTATAAATCATCGAAAGTTTTCTTCATCAGCAACATCATCATTCTCAAAGCAATGCTATCATCATCTGCATCACTATGTATTAGTATAAAAACTGATACATCATCATCATCATCATCACAGCACGAAGGTGAATTATCATAATACAGGACTGGCTTTACGTCACAACTGTCAAGTTGGAAGCTCAGTACTTGTCTCATCTCAATGTATTTCTTTACGTCACAACACTCAGGATGGAAGCAAGATACTAGATTGGCTTTACGTCACAGCTATAAGGCTGAAAGAACAGTACTAGTCTCATCTCATCATCTTGCTTTACATCACAACACTCAAGCTGGAAGCAATATACTAGACTGGATTTACGTCAAAGCTATCAGGTAGAAGCATAGTACTAGTCTCATATCATCGTCTTGCTTTACGTCACATCACTCAAGTTGGAAGCAAGATACTACACTGGCTTTACATCACAACCATCAGGCTGGAAGCACAGTACTAGTCTCATCTCATCGTCTTGCTTTACGTCACAACACTCAAGCTAGAAGCAAGATACACGTCCTGCTTTATGTCACAACCATCTGGTCGGAAGCAGGATACTATACTGGCTTTACGTCATAGCTATCCAGCTGGAAGATTAGTGCTAGTCTCATCATATCATCTTGCTTTACATCACAACCATCAGGTCAAAAGCAACGTACACATCATGTTTTATGTCACAACCATCAGGTCGGAAGTAGGGTTCTAGACTTGCTTTACGTCACAGCTATACCGCCGGAAGCATAGTATTAGTCACACATCATCTTGCTTTACGTCGCAACTATCAGGTCGGAAGCAAGGTACTCATCCTTCTTTATGTCGCAACCATCAGGTCAAAAGCAAGATACTAGACTGGCTTTATGTCATAGCTATCCATCTGGAAGCACGGTTCTAGTCACATCACATCATCTTTCCTTACGTCACAACCATCAGGTCGGAAGTAAGAGATATCTCATCTCAACATCTACTCCCACTTTTGAGGAGGGTCCTTTCAGACTATACCAAACTTATCTTGAAAGTACTCAAACTTTATACGAGATAGTGGCTTCATCAACACGTCAGCAACCTGTTCATCCATGCTAATGTACTAGAGCTTTAAGACTCCTCTTTACACCATGTCACAGATGTAATGATAACGGATATCTATGTGATTCGACCTGTCGTGGAATACGGGATTCTCTACCATCTTTATGCAGCTCTGGTTATCACATAGAATCAAGGTTTCTCTCATCTCTAAGTCAAACAGGTCGGTCAAGAACTTTCGAAGCCATATAGATTCGAAGCTACCAGAACATGCAGCAATATATTCTTCTTTTGGTGTGCTGAGAGAAATGCTA
This sequence comes from Picea engelmannii, assembly GCA_009831015.1. NCBI lineage: Eukaryota > Viridiplantae > Streptophyta > Pinopsida > Pinales > Pinaceae > Picea > Picea engelmannii. Next base: position 505,540 of record ML784531.1, read on the forward strand.
GATTGCTTCCTACTCTGCCATGAGATCATCTTTGATCCCAAACTAAAACAACATCCTGAAGTTCTTTTCCTATCAAAAACACTTCCTTCCCAATCTGCATTAGTGTATCCACTTAATGCGAAATCATGATATCCATCATAGATGAGACCAAAATCTATTGTACCTTTAAGGTACCTCATCACATGTTTTGCAGCCACTAGGTAAACACGTCTGGGTTTTACCAGAAACTGACTCAAGGTGTTCATAGAAAAACACATTTCTGGTCTGGTGTTCATCAATTACATCAACGATCCAATAATCTGTTTGTACAGTGTGGCATAAATCAACTCTGATGAAGTATCGACCAACAACTTCAGCTTCGCTTCCATGGGTGTATTCATGGGCTTGCACTCCAACATGTCCAATCTCTTCAGGATTTTGACCGTATACTTCCCTTGGTTAAGTGTTACACATTATTTTCATCATCCCTATGATCGTTAATGATGTAAACCTATCTTTTTCCTTCAGAAGGGTCAGTGGCTTGAGTTCCTAAACAGAGAAGGGAGAAGAACTTCTCCTGAGAAAAGAAGTTGCTTTTTCCTATGTAAAAACCTTATAAAAAGGGAAGTTCGCATGTTGCTATATAGGTAGGGTGCAAGAATGACCCATTCTCGCAGGTTGCACTATAGCCAGGGTGCGAGGTGTTCGCAGGTTGCTCTATAGCCAGGGTGCGAGAATGACCCATTCTCGCAGGTTGCACTATAGCTAGGGTGCGAGAATTCCAGCACGTGGGAAAAATGAGTGTTTTCGCGAATCTTCTAGAAGGAGAAGCTTCTATGGTGAGGTGGCATCCGAATGGTTTGGATCTTACTCATTTTCACGATTTAGTGGGATCATCCTAACCTCTTTACCTTATCCTCTTCAACTTATAAAAGGAGAGGATTTCTCATGGAGAAAGTTAGCTTTTGGTTGGCTTGGAATTATTAGCTTGGTTAGAGTGGCTTTGAGATTTTCTTTGTCAAGATAGATTGTGAGTAGCTATCAGATCTATGGTCTCAGAATCCTTGGAGCAAGAAGTGTGTGGGGAACGAAGGACAGTTGGAAGGGACCTTACGACATCAAGGCAATGGTGGTAATCTCTCTTTCACATTCAATATAAGACAGTAATGTGTTTCTTTCCCATAAAGATTAATTTCTCTTTATTGTATAACTCCTTGATCATATACATAGATTAATTGTTGAATAGCTCGTGTTTCCTTCACTTCGATTGGTTTGTATTGTTTTGATCTTGACTGTATGAGAGCATTGGAGTGAAGCGGGAGCAACAAAGATCAAAGGAATCGATTACAAGGTATGTTCTTTAATTGTGCCTCTTAGTATATTCAACAGTGTAAATCTAGGGAAAGAGTATCATTCTGTCCTGTTTTGTTCTAGATCTAGGTGGATCTAGGGAGATCAATTTGTGTCCGCACTTACGGATTAATCCTGAAACAAAATTGGCGACTCCACTGGGGAATCAGATTGTTTCCTAGTTAGTCTAGTTTCCATTGCTTTGATTGCTTGATTTATGGTATCTGAGTCTGTGGGAGATCGATCAAGACTCTCTGGATCTAAGAGTTCTCTCAGAAATTTTGCCCTTTTTTCAAATTTTTCTTGTTTATAGGCATTCTCGCACTGTACCCTTTAGTGGCCTGCGAGAATCACTTGGGTTCGCACCCTGGTGTTCAGTCTAGTGCGAACACCTCGCAATCAACCCATGTCTAGCCTGCGAGAATACCTAATTCTCGCACTGTAATATACTACTACCTTGTGAACTTGTTTGTGAAAATTTTTGGATTGGGTCTTGTCATTTTTGATGCCCAGTTTTGCTTTGAACAACTGGTTTGAACTTTTGGAGCCTATATTGATCTGTTTACAGTCTTCTTGACATTCTTTGAGTTTCTTTTAGCCACTTTTTCTTTGATTGGTTTTGAAGGATTAGTCTCTTGCTTTGAGTGTCTTTCAATTACAAAGCGTGTGTTTTCTTTAGAAT
>ML784531.1:512778-549205 GCA_009831015.1 Picea engelmannii
CGAGAATGACCCATTCTCGCAGGTTGCACTATAGCCAGGGTGCGAGAATTCCAGCACGTGGGAAAAATGAGCGTTTTCACGAATCTTCTAGAAGGAGAAGCTTCTATGGTGAGGTGGCATCCGAATGGTTTGGATCTTACTCGTTTTCACAATTTAGTGGGATCATCCTAACCTCTTCACCTTATCCTCTTCAACTTATAAAAGGAGAGGAGTTCTCATGGAGAAAGTTAGCTTTTGGTTGGCTTGGAATTATTAGCTTGGTTAGAGTGGCTTTGAGATTTTCTTTGTCAAGATAGATTGTGAGTAGCTATCAGATCTATGGTCTCAGAATCCTTGGAGCAAGAAGTGTGTGGGGAATGAAGGATAGTTGGAAGGGACCTTACGACATCAAGGCAACGGTGGTAATCTCTCTTTCACATTCAATATAATACAGTAATGTGTTTCTTTCCCATAAAGATTAATTTATGTTTATTGTATAACTCCTTGATCATATACATAGATTAATTGTTGAATAGCTCGTGTTTCCTTCACTTCGATTGGTTTGTATTGTTTTGATATTGACTGTATGAGAGCATTGGAGTGAAGCGGGAGCAACAAAGATCAAAGGAAGCGATTACAAGGTATGTTCTTTAATCGTGCCTTTTAGTATATTCAACAGTGTAAATCTAGGGAAAGAGTATCATTCTGTCCTGTTTTGTTCTAGATCCAGGTGGATCTAGGGAGATCGGTTTGTGTCCGCACTTACGGATTAATCCTGAAACATTAAGGAAGATCCTCTTAGGACTCTTCCATACCTCAAGACCTAAGAAATAATGCATTAGGACAAGGTCTTTCATTTCAAATTCTGAGGCAAGTCTCTTTTTACATTCAGTGATGAGATTTTCTTCTCCAATTAAGAATAAGTCATCCACATATAGCAGTAGCTTACTGGCTCATTGTTCATGATCTTGAAGTAGAGGTTAGAGTCTTCTTTACTCTTGGTGAAGCCTAAGATTGTTAAGAAACTGTCTATATGGCCATACCAAGCTCTAGGAGCTTGCTTCAATCCGTATAAATCTTTCTTCAATCTGCAGACATGAGACTTCCTTTCTTCAACCTCAAATCCTTGAGGTTTCTCTATATACACTTCCTATTCAATGACACCATTTAGGAAATTTGTCTTCACGTCCATCTAGTGCATCTTCCACTTCATCTTAGCTGCAAGAGCTATGATGGTTCTGATCAAAGTGTATCTGGCCACAGGAGCGAATGTCTCTTCATAGTCAATGCCTTCCTTCTAGGAAAATCCATGAGCAACAAATCTTTCTTTATACTTCTCAATACTTCCATCAGTAGCATGTTTTATTTTGAAGAGCCATCTGGAGGATACCACATCTTTATTCTCCGGTCTGGGAACTATTTCCCATACTTCATTCTTCATTATGGATTGGTATTCCTTTGTCATGGCATCTGCCCATTCTTTTCTCTGAATGGATTCTTCAAAGCAGGTAGGCTCCTCCTCTAGGAGATCACACATCAAATCCGTATAACTGGAGAATGTCTTTGGTATTTTCACCTATCTCGTAGTTCCTTGGGGAACACCATACTTCTCTCCATCCTGAATAATCTCTCTAGACCAATATAGATTTCTTTTATGGAGGGTCGTCATCTAAGGAGGTTCTTGCACTTCTACTATATCATGGTCTTCTAGAAGTTCCTTATCAGGGGAAGTTACAACTTCCCTCACTAGTTCTATAGCTCTGGGAACCTCCCTCATTGCAGTATTGAGGATTACGGGTTCCTCTTCATATACTTCTTCAAGATGGCATTGTTTCGATTTCTTGAGCACTGCATCTTCATCAAAGGTCACATCCCTTCTAATCTCAATGTGATGGTGACCTAGTATATAGATTTTGAAGGCCTTGGAGACCTCACAGTATCCCACAAATATTCCCTTCTTTCCTGAAGGATCCGACTTGTTTCTCTTTTCTTTAGGTATATGAATAAACACTGGATAACCAAATATTTTGAGATGGCTTACCTCTGGCTTCTTTCTAGTGAACATATCTTCTGGTGTCTTGAGCCCAAGTGCACTATGGGACAATCGTTTCTGCACATATACAACTACCATTGTTGCTTCTGCCCATAAGCACATAGGAAGATCTTGATCATGGATCATAGTCTTCACAACTTCCATTATTGTTCTGTTCTTTCGTTCAGTTACACCGTTTTGTTGGGGATTATAGGGATTAGTGAGTTTCCTCTTGATCCCAACATATTTTTAGAAGTTCACGAACTCTTTTGAGGTGTATTCTCCTCCATTATCTGACCTGAGTATCTTGATCTTTCTCTCAGAAAGATTCTCTATCAAGGCTTTGAATTCCCACTAATGGAGGATGATGGCATTGGTCCAAACACGTCTGAATGAATGAGCTCTAGTACTCCTTCTTCCTTGTTGTATTTCTTCGAAAACAGGTTCTGGATGTTCTTCCCTTGTTCACATCCATTACATACACCTTCATGGTCACCTTTGAGTTCTGGTAAACCTGTGACCGCTTTGCATATGTATGGTAGCACCTTGTAGTTGATGTGAGCTAATATTCTATGCCAAATTTCACATGGATTCTTCAATGGCGTGGGTCATGGCAACTTCTGAGTGACCCTTTAGCTTATGCAAGCCACCTTATTCTTTTCCAATGATGATTGCTTCATTTATGGTCTCTCCTTTAGCACGTTGCCTTCTGAAACCTTCACTATAGCTTCCTTAGGGTTATTATATGTGACCTGGAGCAAGGTCAACAAAACAACAAGCAAGAATAATATCCTTATGATAATATAAAGCAATAGCACGAACAATCATCACAATATCTCCTTTAGAGCTATCACTTATAGTTTATATGAAGCAGAGATTAAAGGTAAGGAATACAATATGAAATGAGGTCAACACTCTCATAGTGTTGTGACCAAGCATTCTTCCATGGAAACCTAGAACTAACACATGAGGTTTCTCCTTGAGGAGGTGTTAGTTGTATCAGGCAAATCATTTACCTCCATATGCTCACATTCTATCAAGTATAATGCTTTACAAAGACTGTTATCTCAACTATAGTCATCAACTTCTCATGTGTACCTTTGAATCTTATCAACTTGATTTAATCAAACCTGGAGCCTTGTCTTCAGGAATGAATGATTTATTTTCTTCCATGTCTCCTTCACTCAAGATGATGAGTTATTTCTTCAACCTATCTATTGTACTGAGACAATATGCTATCTTGACAGAAGGTTAGGTTAGAGGATAAGCTCTATGATCAACTTTTAATCATTCTAATAATTTGATCATAGATTCAACATGCAACACTGATCAAGATAATGTCATGAAAAACAGATGCATATCAGAATAATCACACCTGGGTTGCATCATTCCTCTGAATATATTGGATCTTGAGATCCTTCTGGATCTATGGAAAGAGATCCCTTCTCCTGAAAATACTCTTTAGGGTTTAACCATTCAACATATGTGAGAACATACCTCGGATAACATTTGCAGGTAGTGGCTCCATCTGGTAGCAGCGGTAATCATTACCAACTCTTAAGAAAACTTCAAGGATGATTGCAACTAGTTCTACGACTACAACTACAATTGATGTTGCAACTGCAACTGGTTCTGAAACAGCGACTAGTTCTGAAACTGCAATTACAAATGCAACTTAGGGTTTTATGAGGAAACCCTAATTTTTCAAACTTCAAATTTTGAAATTATGATCCAGTGAATGGATGCGCTGAGTTGAGGTGAGTATGTTGGTGTAGTTAGAATTTCGAAAATCCAACTTTTACCCCCTCAAACTTGATCCGCGGATTTCTGGACTGGTGCTTCTAGTTTTCTAGTACTTCTGGTACTCTAGTACTTCTAGTACTTCTGGTCCTCTGGTTTTCTAATACTTTGTGAAACTAGGGTTTCACTTTTTGGGAGATATAGCCACTGAAAGGGTGCGCTGAAGGTGCCAAAATGATCCTTGAGGGAGGGCACACTTTTCTAGATGGTTTTAGAGCTGAAATACCTCACCAACAAAAAGCCCTAATTTTCATGTATGGTAACAGTGACGTTTTTCACTTTTCTCTTGTGAAAGATTCTCTCTTCAGCTTGGCTCTGATACCATGTTAGTGTTTAAGCCATTATTATAGTTTTTTGCATTTCATTAGACAACAATAGAATAATCCAAGATCACTGAGAACTACACAATCACAAGAGACACAACATTTATCCTGGGAAACCCTCTAGAGGAAGAAAACCCAACAAAACTTCCTTAATATAGATAGTCAATAAAATGCCAAGAGATATCTTAAACTAATGTAGAAGATCCTCTCCCAGATATGTGCCACTCTCTCTCCTTCTTCTCCAACTGCATATCCGAAGCTTGTCTCACAAAATGAGCAAGTGAGTTGTGTGTCTAAGTGAGGCGCTAGCCTCCTTATTTATATTATACTAGCACATGTGAAGTGTCTTTTCACTGGTAGGGCCAACTTCTCGAGTTGGGTGGTTATAACAACCTTTATTATGTTTTGGGGCCTCTTTGATATATTCTGGGGTCGACTTCTTCTTTTGCCTTTTACAAATACAATACAACCAATCCACAAAAGGGGATTTGGTCCTTTTAAAGTAGCCGACATGATCAATCCATAATGGGGATTGATCCAATGAATAATATATCAAATAATAATAAGAATACACTTTGCAGTTACATTATTTCAACATACTATCCACAAGGAAACAAGTTAGTAGAATCCTCAAATAAGAGCCTAACCAGGATCATCAAAAGACTCATGCAAGACAATAAGAAAGCTTGGCATAAAAAGATTATTTATGTGCCATGGGAAGATCAGGTTACCACCAAGAAGTGTATCTCAATGTCACCTTTTCAGATCGTTTACGGTGCATACAGTTACACATCAAAATCACTCACTTCAATTATGACCTACTATCGTCATTTCAAGTGTCACATTTTGATCGCAAGTGTCGTAAGTGTCACAAACATCATACTTCCATATCGCCTATGCTATGTCTCTAACGACATCACAGGGACACTTAAGACACCTTCAAAGACTGGTTTAAGGAAGAGAAATCATTTGATGAAGAGTACCAAGAATTTTCCATGAATAGAAACACTTAAAAATCAATTTTGAAGGCCAACGCTCCCCTACCCACTATGGGGGAGTGCCAACGTTCCCTACCCTTCCTTGTGGGAGCGTTCCAACACTCTGTGCACCCTTCTGGGGGAGCGCTAGGATTTTTTAAGGAAATTTTGGGCAGTTCTCTCATACCCACTGTCAGGGAGTGCCATCGCTCCCTACCCTTATTTGGGGGAGTGTTGCAACACTCTGTGTCCCATTCTAAGGGAGTGTTGGGTTGTTTGAGGGAATCTTTCGCTGTTGAGGAAAATCAGGGAAAAATCCCCCTTATCTCTGGAGTTAGTTGGATTTGAATCTGAGGTCAAGGTTGGATCTTAGGGAGGATCCAAAACTGATGGATAAAGATCCTAAACCTATCCCAATAATATATAGGGTGGTTGGGCCTCTCTAAGCTTATATAAGGAGGCCTTCTCATGGTGAAAATCATATGGTAGTTTAGAGGCATCGAACTTATGATCTCATAAGGGAGATAACCAATAAAGCATATTCATTTTGATGGTGGATTATTTGAGCAAGGGGTTGAACAAGGAGAGATGGAAGAGGTTGATGCACCTTCATCAAAGGTCTGTAAGTATTTTCTATTGTTCTCATTAATATACATATGTGCTTGGCCTGTTTCTTTCAAGGTTGTGTTTATTCTACATGAACTTGTCCTTATTAGATAGATATGGTTTCAAGCTAATCTTAGTAGAATAGGAAGCTTGTTCTGTCTTTGTTTGATTTGCAAGACTTATTGAGGATCTTGGGGATCAAATCTCAACTTGGACTGTGTGAGGATGAACATCATTAAAAAGGTACACCTTTCTTCCTCTTCTCTATAAATTAGTTTATCTAGGTTTAAAAGAATGTTAGTGACCAATGTTAGCAACCTTTATGTCTTGGTGTTAGGAGTCTACAGACCAAGAGAGAATCCACTTGTTCGCAGGGGGATTTTCCTGTAACAAAAATTGGTGAATCCACTAGGGAGATCGAAGATTTCAGTTTTGGTTTCCTTCCTAGATCTTGTTTTAGCCTTTTCTCATTTTTTATCTTATTCATACTATGTCTCTGATTCTTAGATGTGTTTATGGGCTCTTTACTTCATCCTATACACTTTGAATTTCTGAGTTTGCTTGAGTTTTTGGAGTTTTGGGTATTTTTCTGAATTTTGAGAGGCTAGCGCTCCCCTGCCTCTGCTACCAGAGTGTTGGTGCTCCCTGCCAGGCTTCCACAGAGCATTGCAGCACTTTGGTTCCCTTGACCCCAGAGCCCTGCTCTTTTTCTGTTATAAATCTTGTAGGGAATTAGTCTCTGAGTCCATTTTTTTATTGTTTTCATTTTCTCGAAGTTCTTACAACCTCAGTGTATATTTGTTTTGGCCTTCAACACTTTGTTTTCTGAGAATTTATTACCTTTTGTTTGGATTTTTTGACATTTTTTTCTTTACTTTGAGTCACTCTTCTTCTTTCGAGATTTCGAGTCGATTTACTGCTTTCTCCTTTATATGATGGTATGAAAGTTGTTGTAAGGAAAATCAAATATATATGCACTAGTCCATTTGATATTTGAGGTCATTTTCCCAATAAATTCATGTTTTTTCATCATCCATTAACCTTCTCCTACCTTCACTAGCAAATTCACCATTTTTCATGCATTCTGGGTGAGTTTTTGCATGGTTTTTAGCTCTTTTTCTGAGTTTCTGGGAGGACCAATTCCCCCTGTAGGCCATACCAGAGCGTTAGCACTTCCCTACATTGTTTTAGGGAGCATTGAAACACTCTGTACCCTTGTTTTAGGGAGCACTAGTGTCTTTTTTGAGAGTTTTTGCCTTCTTCTGCTCACTCTTTTGCAGCCTATTTTGCAAAGATCTTTACCCAAAGTCTATGGTTCGTTTGTGAAGTTGTTTGGATTGGTTTTTTATGGTTTTTTATGCTTATCACTCCATATTTTATTGATTGGAGCTTGAAACCTTTTTCAGAAATGTGAAATTTCATTTTCTAGTTGCTTTTTGACAAGACAATTTTGAGTGATTTCTCTTTCTCCCTATCATTTATTGGATTCTTCTATGCATTTTATTGTATTCCTTGAATGATTGATTGGTTGTAGAATCCTTCATGCTATTATTTCTTGTTAGAAAAAGTTTCTACTTGTTTTCTTTCATACCTCACGGCCTTGAGTGCATGCTTTGTTTGTAGCCCTTTTGCTTCGTGTCTTTTGCATCTGCATAGGAATCTTTCTCCTTATTAAAAGTAGTGGCTCATTGAAGGTTTTGTATTTAATTTTTGTATACTTCATAATGAAACAAATAAGATAAATGCATTTTTTTTTTGGGTAGTGAAACTAGCTTGCATTTGAAGTAGAAGAATTGCATGGTTTTTGACTTTTTTGGGACATTGTGCATCTGTAATGATGAATGTTTTCTCCTTCTCATAGCATAGATTTTATCGAAATGAAAAGATTTCAACTTCATATCTTTGCATAAATTTCAAGTTGGTAAAAACACCATATTGTCATGCCATTTTCCTTGTGAAAAACAATATCCTTAAAAATAAATCGCTAAACTAAAAATTGATTAGACATTTTTATATTTGTTGGTAGAAAACCTACATCAGATTAGTCGTAGGGATTTGGAATAGGTGTGAAAGATAACTTTCCAAAGCTTCAAACACACATAGAATCTTGTGTTAGAGAGAGGTGAAATCCAATTGCTAGATTTTGTCTTGGGAAGCCCTTCTCACACAAGGGTCAAACTTGAGGCCGCATTAAGACTGGCAGAGTTACTCACCCTGCTTTATTGGTCTTGGTGTAGATATTGCGTGTATTATGGGGGTCACTTGAAGGTATACCCACAATGATGAGTGGAAGCATTTCAAGTTGATTTCGAGCCAGATACCCTAACCTTGCGCGTGGATCAGACTGTCGACTGTTTCCCCGGGCATTACTGTTGTAGTTGGTAACCTTAGTGGCCTATCTCTTTAGGGTCTTTACAAAAGGTGATTGTGGAGGGGCAAGTCTTCACGGTACCTAGAATCAATGTTGGCCAAACTCACTCGCGCTCCTTGGAGGGTATACCCATGATTATGTGTGGGAGTTTTCACCAAGGCATAAGTCTGTTAAGAAAGTCGTCAACGTAACTTTTCCACCTGCTCTATCTTAGCCCCTTCTTACTTTGTTCTCGTGACATTAGATTTCATCACCAACTAGTGTGCTCATTGTGAGAAGGTTTTGTCTTCTTACTTTCTTACTATATTTTTAGCGTGTGTTGTTTGTTCTCCCTAGCAGAATCTAGGTTGGATCTTTATTTTTTATGGCGTCAATTCCCAGAATGACTAATGAAGGAACCCCTTTGCCAGGGGAAACCTTTATTTTTCCTTCTTACAGAAATGTTGGTCCTCCTTACATCACTAGTTTGAGCCTTCCAGGTCTCACAATTGGGTTACCAGTATGGTTTTTTCCCACTCCGGTGATCTCGAATGCAGGTGCTTCATATGTAAGCACACCACCCACACATCAACCTTATGTCGGCTTTTATCCTTCTTCGCCTATCAGGTATCCTTCCATTTCTCCTTCTTCACCTAGTGATATCTCTAAAGTGAGTAGCCAGGTTGATAAGAAGAAGAAGAAACGAAAAAATAAGAAGAAGAACCGGAAAGGGACCAAGCCTCCAACCATATCAAATGTTAGATCCAAGCAACCAACTACTGTTAATAGTACTGGGAGTGTTGATGATATTGACAAGATTAAAACGAATAGTCTGAAACCCCAATTCCCTTACATTCTTTGTAAGAGTGACCACTTTCTGAGGGATTTCCCTAGTCTTCCCAAGGTATTAGAAATGTGGTCCTCCACATCATTAGCCCCTACACGACATGCTGGGAACACCCTGTGAACTAGTGACATTAAGGTTGGTAAGAAGAAGAAAACTGCCAAATTTCCTTGTATGTTATGCGAAGGTGATCATTATTCTCACCTTTGTCCTCGTATGGACGAGGCTTCTTCTCTTTTGGAAAATCTTCAACTCCCAACTAGTTATCGTAAGATTTCCCCCAACCCATCGTTAGTTGATGGAATGGTCGATCTGGTTCCATCCCTGGTCAGTTTGGTTGATTGGGTGGTCAATCTAGTTTCATCCTCGGTTGAACCACTTGCCAAAGTAGTTGATTCAATTATTTCATCGATCAACCCCACTTTTTATCTAAAAAGTGAAACCCAAGTGACTGATCTAGTCCCGTCCTTGGTCAGTCCCACCCTTTATCTTAAGAGTGTCGACCTGGTCAATCCCACTCCTCTTCTGACGAGTGCCAAAGTGGTTTCTCTATTCCCTTCACTGGTCAGTCCAGTTGATTATGTCATCAATCTAGTCACGTCCTTAGTTGAACCAATTGACAAAGTGGTTGATCCGATCCCATCTTCAGACGATCTTGTTCTCCCATTGGAGAGTGCAACCCAAGCAGTTGATCCATTTCCACCTGTCGACCCCATTCTCCCCTTGGAGAATGAAACCCAAGTGGTCGATTTGATGTCGTTATTAGTCGATCCTACTCTCCTGTTAGAGAGTAAACCCGATTATTCCCATGTTTTTCTTGTTGATATAGAATCTACCATGATGGGGAGCATTCCTCCCTCTCCTGCGAAACGCCCTCTAGGTAATGAGGCCATCCTTATTTATTGGGGTGTGCTAACTGGACCTTGTCTTCCCTCTCACATTCCCTTCAAGATTACAATACAGGTTTGTGGATGGGCCGTTCCTCAGACACTGATAGATGAAGGTTTGTCCATTAGTATTTTTTCCTCTATTGCTTGGAAAGATTTGGGTTATCCTTAGCTTGTGCCAGTTACCTAGAATCTATTCACTTTTAACAGAAGAACCAGTTACCCTTTATGGATCCTGCCTCAGTTTCTCATAACTTTGGGAGGGAAAAATGTCTTTATTGATTTTATGGTAGCTCAAGACCCCTTGGGTTTCTATTTACTCCTTGGGAGAGATTATGTATATGTCATGAAATCTATTTTGTCAACTCTTTTTCATGTGATATATTTCCTGCACGATGGAATAATGGTGACTATTGATCAACTTTCATTTGTTGGCCCTGACATGACCATAAACACAATCACCTCCCTAAATGGGTCTTATATGCAGTCGATATCACCCCTACCACAGGTCAATTATGTGGCGTTTTCTCCCATGACTTTAACTTCCAATGAATTGGATTTGGTAGTTGACATGGTGATCTCTTCCGTAGGGCTATTGGAGCCTTCTCTCTCTACCCTTATCAAGGTCGTCGACATGTATCCCTTCGAGAGTGATTTTCTTCCATCAAGTGAAGATCTCATGTAAGCCATGATTGACGTTTGTCCCTTGACATGTGTTCCTTCAAGGGAATTATCCTCTTGGAAGCCATGATAAAGAAGAGTCTACGATCATAGTTTCTCTTCTCTATGCAAATCTCGTTCAAAAATGAAATGGAGGCTATGAACATAGTTTTTTCTCTCTGTAGAAAGCTCGTTAAAAAATGAAAAATAAATATGGGGATTAAACCCGAAGACATGAGCATAGTTTCTATTCTCTGTGGAAATCTCATTAAAAAATGAAACAGAGGCTATGAGCATATTTTTTTCTCTCTGTAGCAAGCTCGTTAAAAAATGAAACAAAAATCTGGGGATTGAACCCAGAGCCTTGAGCATAGTTCTTTTCTTGTGTCAAGCTCGTTAAAAAATGAAATAGCCACCTCTCCTACCAAGTTGAGTGTTTCATTAGGTCTCGTATTTGAACCTTCATTTCATCCACCCTTCTCCTTTTTCTCCATCTAGTACAGAAATTGGTGACAAACTCAAAGTCGGTGAATGAATTAAAGATTGGGGGGGCATGTCTCTAGCCTTTGATGACCATTCTATATTTAGGCCACTAGATTTCAAGCTGGGGGAAGAGTACCGAGCTTATTCTTTGTTCTTTGTTGCACTCGTAAAAACATGAGAATGTAATCGAGCGACCTTTTATCTCTTTCTCGAGCTCTCATGGATACACAAAAAATGAACCCCCTGGAGTCATCTTTAAGCTCTTTTCAGACTCTCTAAACATGAAAATATTGACAAGTGATCTTGCTTCCTTTCCCACTCGTCAAAAGGTTTGAAAGGGTGTCTTTCGAGTGATAATTTATCTCTTTTTAGGCCTCACGAGACTAACATTACGGAAAAGGACAACATTGGATTTTTCTTTAAGTCATTTTCAGACTCTCTAAATATGAAAAACCATCGAGTTTACCTTCTCTAGACTTCTTAAACAGTCATACATTGAAGGGCCCATACATGACCGAACCCTTACTTCTTCTAGTTCATTAAATAAAGGAAGAGGGACTTACCGAAGGTGAGTTATATCGAGCATGTGTTACCCTCCTTGAGATCATTAAATAAAACAGAGGTACTCATCTATTGGGATGGGAGAAAAAATTGAAGGAAGCAAGCTAAGCAGTTTTTGGGAACATTACAAGTCACTCTTACGGTCGCCCTTGAACATGACACTTTGTCTTTGCACGCATTTTAAATCTGCTGAACCTCTGCACTGAACCAATCCTCTCAGTTTTCTTACTTCTTTGGGTCACCTGACAAAAGTGACCATATCCATTTCATCATCATGTTTTAGTCCATGTCATGTTTCTATTGTTGTGCATCAATGTTCAAGGGATTTATCTGCATCGAGAGTCAACCATCACAAATTTCTTGTTTCAATACCTGTGTCAGTCCATGTTCATTTGATCTACTAATTTACATCTTTGTTTCAGTTTTGTGTCATTGATGGGGGATACATCAAGGCCCTCCTGCGACGAGTCTGTTCCTATCGACTTCAACACATTATCGAGGAACTAGACTTAGAAACCAATTAGTACCTTGGAACCTGCATGCCTCAATGGTAGGCCTCCTCGTTTCTGACAATGGGCTTACATCATTGACCCCTTATCGAATGATTCCACTGATGTTTGACTTCATCTCATGTATTCACATTCGCTGGAATGTACTGGGGTACCCTGGGAATCATTGACATCAATGGTGATTTCCCTCGCACTTGTTAACGCTTTACCTCATTCACTGGTAATCAAGTGGTTTCTACCATGTTCGACACGAGGACATCTATTAACATGGTTAGATTTGTACTACATCAGGATCAGTAAGAAGAATCTAGGTTGAGTAATCACTCTGATATGTACTTTACTCGGGTTGCAATAGAGTTTCTCTTGAATATTGACACATATATTGTCAAATAGATGCACGTTGTATTGGTCTGTGGCTATGTCTTGTCATTTCCTAGATCCACTGTGTATTTTCCATGGCTATGATCAGTTCATGTCATGGAAGTATATATCCACATTGTATGTTTGGTGGATATACCTTTTTGTTAATACAATTATGGATCCGCAGTGTATCTTATGGTGGCCATACCTTGCAAGTCTTTATCACCCAAGCATAGGTATGCCTGCCTTGGGTTTGAAACATGTCATAATATTTGTTTGATGGTTGTGTGCAACTTCTACCAGGTTCTCCACATCCATACCCTTTCTCGAAAAAGTCTACAAAGTACTTCAGTCATCATTTTTCGTCTTCTAACTTCACACTTTGGGGGGCAATCTGTTACACATCAAAATCACTCACTTCAATGAGGACCTATTGTCATCATTTCAAGTGTTGCATTTTGGTCGCAAGTGTCGCAAAAATCATACTTCCATATCGCCTATGTTGTGTCTCTAACAACATCACAGGGACACTTAAGACACCTTCAAAGACTAGTTTAAGGAAGAGAAATAATTTGATGAAGAGTACAAATCATTTTCCATAAAGAAAACCACTTAAAAATCAATTTTGAAGGCCAACGCTCCCCTACCCACTATCAGAGAGTGCCATAACTCCCTACCCTAGCTTGGGGGAGCATTCCAACACTTTGTTCACCCTTCTGGGGGAGTGCTAGGATCTTTTAAGGAAATTTTGGGCAGTGCTCCCCTATCCACTGTCAGGGAGTGCCAACACTCCCTACCCTTATTTGGGGGAGCATTGCAACACTTTGTGTCTCATTCTGAGGGAGTGCTGGGTTGTTTGAGGGAATCTTTGACTCCTGAGGAAAATCAGGGAAAAAGCCCCCTCATCTCTAGAGTTAGTTGGATTCGAATCTTAGGTCAAGGATGGATCTTCGGGAGGATCCACAAATGATGGAGAAAGATCCTCAACCTATCCCAAGAATCTAGAATGTGGTTGGGCCTCTGTAAGCTTATATAAGGAGGCCTTCAAATGGTGAAAAGAATATGGCAGTTTAGAGGCATCAAACTTATGATCTCATATTGGACATAATCAGTAAAGCATATTCATTTTGATGGTGGATTATTTGAGCAAGGGGCTAGACAAGGAGAGCTGGAAGAGGTTGTTGCACCTTCATCAAAGGTCTGTAAGTATTCTCTATTGTTCTCATTAATATACATATGTTCTTGGCCTATTTATTTCAAGGTTGTGTTTATTATACATGAACTTGTCTCTATTAGATAGATCTGGTTTCAAGCTAATCTTAGTAGAATAGGAAGCTTGTTCTATATTTGCTTGATTTGCAGGACTTATCGAGGAGCTTGGGGATCAAAGCTCAACTTGGACTATACGAGGACGAACATCATTAAATAGGTACGACTTTCTTCCTCTTCTCTATAAAATAGTTTAGCTAGGTTTAAAAGGATGTCAGTGACCAACATTAGCACCCTTTCTATCTTGGTCTTAGGATTCTAGAGCCCAAGAGAGAATCCACTTGTCCGCAGGGGGGTTTTCCTGTAACAAAGACGCAATCTTCCCTACCTCACTAGGACCATCCATCAGAAAGTTGTTGCAAGAGTAGGAGGCTGAGCCAAATGATGTGCAGAGGAGAATAAATCAACTAATTCACACATAGAAGGCGAGGGAGAAGGTGTATAATCGATCACAACTCCATTAGGAGAGGATGAAGAAATCCTTCGACAAGCATTCTAAGCAGGAATATTTTCAAATGGGGGATTTGGTGCTGAGATGGGATGTGAGGAATGAAGATAAAGGGAAGCATGGAAAGTTCGACCACCTTTGCACAGGTCCATTCAAAATCAACACATATTGTGGGAAAAATGCTTATTTCCTAGAAGGATTAAACAGAGAATGCCTTGGTTGGGGGTCTGTAAACAACATGTTCTTCAAGAATTATCTTACGAAATAAAATATGTTTAAGTCATTTGTCATTGTAAATAGTCATTTTATTTTTTGCATCGATTCATTACGTCCACAGAAAATTGAAGCCCCAAGTGAAGGAACTAAGTTTATACTGAGTTTTTAGAAGTCGCGTCGATAGGTTTAGGTTGTGTATTTGTTTTTGTATTATAGTGCCAAAGAGTTGAAATAAGGCCCAATTTTCAGGCACCTGGTCTACTGTTCTTTGCTACCTCACGGGGAGGATAGCATCCCCCTTGGATCCAGCTATTAGCACTGCCATTTTTTCTTTCCATTTAGAGTTGGTTTTTAGTCATGTTGTGACCCATGCATCCAAACATGTGAAGTCAGGTACATAAAAATGAAAGAGTCTAAATCAGTAAGTGGTTGGTTGGCCCTTGTAAATGGGAAGGGGTGTTAGATTTGAAACATCCGTAAACAGTACAGGCATGTCATTCCCAAAGAGTTTGGTCCTATCAAAAGTTAGTCTTTACATGCCCTAGGTCGAGTCAAGAAGTTAATGGAAGTCATTTTGGAAACTGTTGTGGATATTATCAGTTCATCATGAGGGCCGAAGGAATGAAAAATCACAACGTTTTCATCACGTATTCCCTGCAAACCTTATCTCATGTACATTGCACACAGGGATATGTTATGGAATATTTGTGGTTCGATTCTTAACATCTAGTCGCCATGAATTCATTGTTCTTTGTCACGTTTCTTCCTTTTGTACGATATATTATAAATCCTATATTTTATACATCCATTTTCTTCATGAAAACAGATTTAGGCTGTGTCTGTAAGTTTCTCCTAGTCTGAGATCGATCGAATTCTCCATTTTGGGCATCCTCCCTATATACTGGGCGCAAGACACATACCAATCGCGCCATGGTAACCTCTTAGAACAAGAAGAAGGGTGCACGTAGTGGTAGGATCGCCAGCCCGAGCCTTAGAGTGATTGGGATTCTTTCTCACTCGCAACAGGCGTCCCCAAATATAAAGAAGGGGTTTTCCCTTCACCCATGGGGACAAAAACATCACACCGTGCAAAAATTGGAGTGGAAGAAACTGTGTAGGAAGGAAGGACAGTAGAAGCCCCATTTCCCCAACATCATATACCTCTGAGAAGGGTTATACCAAGGAAGAACAAGGAAGTCGAGAAAATTTGAATCTCAAACGAGTCGTGCACACGACCGATCACTAAACAATTACTCATGCGCGTCGTCCGCCCAGAGCCTTTGGAAGGCACCAGCTGCAAAAGTGGGAATAGAATGAGGAGTATGGATTCCATGCGTTCAAATGATCAAGAGAAAACTCAGCAATTGAAACAAGCGAATCTAGCCATTGCCAAACTATACCAAGAAAATAGGGAGTTGAGGAAACAACTTGCGACAAAGATTATGAAAGAATTAGCAACACGATGTCGCAAAGGGAACAAATCGTGGCTCAAAAGACAACTCCATGAGGCACAGGATATGATTTTACAGTTTCATGAAGCACAACGACTGCTAGAAGAAAGGTATGCCAAACACTCTAGAGAGGGTGAAGCGGCCAAAGCAATATCCCATGAAGCTCTCACCATAGAGAAGAAGAAACAAGATTAGTTGTGTTTGTTCCTATATTTGCAAACAGAAGGAAAATATTCAGAATTTTGCAGAGACATCACCCAAGATGTTGTGCCATTTTTATAATGGTCTTCACTATATACAACCACTTTCCGCACACACTTCCCCCAACAAATGAGCGCACGACAGAAAACTAAAGTCGTTACAGCAGACAACATAACTCTAGCAGGCACTTGTCCACCCAGATACCCAATCGACAATCGAATCCCCATGGTGGATTACAATGATCATGATGTGGCCAGATGTACCTTTTGTCTATTTTTGGAAAAAGTCATGCGAAAATTTTTGTGACACAAAATAATCGGTTCCCTATTTTGTAGGGATAGAAGTTAGAATAATAGGGTCGCCCAAGCGATGCCCTCATCTATAAATTTTATCTTTTCTATGTAAGCCAGGTTGGTTGGAAAAATTGGTATAGACAATAACTATTGTATGTAATTCAAGTTCGACTGAAACTTAATTAAAAAGTCCTGTAACTTTGATGAAAATATTCTCATTGTAGCAGTTGGATTTATTTTTTCCCCTTTCTTGCATATGTGCTTCCTGTTATCTTTTTCCATATCTTTTTTTGCTTGCTTTAGAATGAATTTTCGAACTTGTGGATTCGTTGTGCATCACCCCTTGTTTGTGCCACTTAGACAAAAGGTTTTCCTCTAAAGGCTAACTCTGAATTCACCTATAGAGGTGCTCTGAGTTACTTCCTGTAATTTCTTTCCGCCACACATTATTCTTTTGCACTGAAGACTATTGCTTGCTTAGCCTTTATCCTCTCAAAGTTCAGTCACCGAGTCATTTGTTTTTGTTGTTTCCTCGAATCGACTCCATAGCCCAAAGTATTATTTTCTTGTGCCAATATAACTAGAACCCATTAGATCAAAGGTGTTAAATATATCCACTTCTTTAAATACATATCCTGCCTAGAGACATAGTCCCCTGAGAGAACCCTCTCCAAGTCCAAAAGGCTAGTTTCGGGCCTCAAAGTTGGTTGAAAACTTTACCTTCGTCATTTGTTTATCAGTCGAACATATTTACGGAGTATTAACACAGGTGACATCAAGGGGATATGTGTGTGTGTATTATTTTTTTAGGGTCTGTAGAAATCCCATAGAACCAATTCGGTTCCATAAGTTTGAATATCCAAAATCGGGAGGTGGCACAATCCTGAGGAGAGAAGGGGGTTTTGTGTCATGGGACAAATCAAATGATCTAAGAATTATTTTTTCATCCAAATGAGGATCATGGGGACATTATTGATGGTATTTATGATGAACCTATGATTGAAAAGGAAAATAAACGACTTTATAAAGGGTCAAGAGCACATCTTTTCTCCACTACATTGGTGTTGGTGAACTTAAAGGTTACGAATAATTTGTTGAAGACTTGTATGACACAGATCCTAATGTGTGTAATATGTTTTATATCATCTACATATAGGTTGAATTTTCCCCTTTTTTTAGTGTTAATTAATGTGTAAAATAAAAATGCAATATTTACAATTACCATTCTTTACATTAACTAGTTATTTTTTATGTTTTATATTGTTAGGTGAACTTTTGTTACCCTCGTCAAATATTTTACCTCGCACATATCGATATTTACATGCCATTATGAAAGACATTAGAGTGGAGTATCAAAGTATATATGCATGTATTGATGATCATATTAGATATTATGGAAAACATGCGTCAAATTTTTTTTTCCTGGTATGTGGTATCAGTAGATATCAAACCGATCAAGTAGCAAAAATGGTGCCTCCAAAGGTTCTCCGACATTTTCCCATAATTCCACGTTTGTAGAGACTATTCATGTGCCAAATATTAGCACAATTTATGGATTACCATGCACAAAAGAGAATTGAATATGGAACTCTTTGAATGCCTACAAATGGTTATGAATTTAAGGAAATTGCTTCAAAATGGCCAGAATTTATAGATGAACCTCATAATGTTAGGATTTAATTGGAAATTGATGGTGTTAATCCATTTGGAGATATTCGATATTTTTACTTAGTGTGGCCTATTTTTTTTATCAACAATAACATTCCTCCTTGGATGTCAATAAAGAGGGAGCACATAATGTTGACAATGATTGTTCCAGGTATTTGTTTACATTAATTTTTCAAAATGTTACCAGCTCAATTCATGAGGTTGCCTTACTATGAGGAGCTAAAAATAGTTCATTTGTTTGATACAATGCATATCGAGAAGAATGTGACAGAACCATTATGGCGAATCATACATGGCAAGAGGGATAAATAAAAAATTGTCAAATATTGTAATGACATTCAGGAAGCCAATCATGCAATGCAGAGTGTGATCTGATCAAATAGCGATGGAGACCAAAATCACCTTCAATGGTTATTAACAGAGAAGAAAAGAAATGGTGTGAAATAGGTCATTCAAAGAATTAAATTTCCCACAGGTTATTGTTCAAACATAAAGAATATTTTAACGAACAAAGGTGAATTTGACAGGGTAAAAACACATGATTGGCATACCTTCATTAAGGTAATTAATAATTTTAGTATTCATATTTATATATTGGTCGTATACATTTTTTGAGTTTTTTTTTTTGTCTATTTTTGAAACAAGTAATGCTTTGTTTTTATTGTTACAGTATTTTCTACCTCTATCTATCCCAAATGATTTTGAAAACAACATCAAACAAGTTATATATTATCTTGGAAAATACATGAGGTAAGTAGCTGAGATATATATGCAAAAGGTTTTTTCAATTTTGTGTTGTACTTAATGACATGTGTTTTAGTTGTAATGTAATATGTATTATGTTTTGTTGAAACATATTATTTTCTTGCATCATGATCTATAGATGGTTTTCATTGAAAGAAATCCATGAAGATGATATAAAGTATTGGAAGAGAGAAATTCCTCGGCTAATGTGTGAAATGAAAAAGTATCTACCTCCAATATTTTTCAATGCACAAGAACACTACCTCATACACCAAGTTGAGTAGATTGAAATGTGTGGACCTATAAACACAAGGTAAATGTGTATGGTGGAGAGGAACTTGAAATTGTTGAAGGATTTGGTTAAACAAAGAGCACATCCAGAGGGTTCTATGGTGGAGGGATATATGGTATATGAATCAATGGTTTATATTAGTGAGTATCTTACGAAATTAGTAGCGCAAGCTATTGATGCAAACTCCCCCTTTCTCTCTTAGGGACTGCGCAATCTCTCGGTCTTGGATCTTCAAACTCCCGGAACCAAATTGGTTCTCTGAGCCTTCTACATATCCTAAAAAATTAATACAAACACACAAGTCCTCTTGATGTCACCTGCAAGTCTGAACTACCTGCAATTTCTCTCTCACGCGCTTGGCGACACCGATTCGTGAGTTCTAGTCTCTCGCTAGACTCCTTCTCCTATGTGACCACATGATATAACCTTGGGCCAACCCCTTCATGACTTTGGTCTTCATAACTTTATCCACCTTCACCTTTGGTTCCTTCCGCATCACTTTTCCCGAATTTGAGTATCTCTGCCACGTGTCTCCATAGATATGATGGTCCAGATGTACTTCGGGTTTCACAACTTTGCAAAACTTCACTTACTCCACATATAACTCCTCCGGACCTCGATCTCCCATATTTTGTAATTCGCTTCCACGTATCCTCCTCGTAGCCAAAGGTTAGGATTCACTTCATGACTTCACAACTTCGGTGATCCATCTCCTCAACACCTCAAAATGTTCTAAACTCTGAAATGATGAAATTCCTTACGGATAATTATCCATGCAAATTTTCCAAGATATGGTGGTCTAGAAGGATCCTAATCCCTCCTGGACGAATCTCTCTCATTGCCCTCGATAAACCTTAAAGGATTCCTACCTTTAAATATTTCTCATCGCTCTCCCTCCTGAACTTTGTTCTTTAAAACATTTTCCTCCTCAGAACATTGTCTTTGACACTTAGTCAAACTTCCTCCCATGCACACCTTGCAACAGGTCCTCCTCCATGACTTTGGCTTCTTTGTGGATAGTTCTCGCTACTCCTCTTGATCTTCTGAGTCAAAAGACTTTGTCGCGCACTCCTTGCAGAAAAACTTCCTTCAAGCTATATCTCCATAACTTTTTGAGTCAAAGAGGAATATGTCACACACACCTTGTAGACACTATGCACTCCTTGCACACATAAGTTTCACCTTATCTCTTCTGAGCTTATGAGTCGAAACAAACTCTTTCAACACACTCCTTCCTGATACTATGCACACTTGCACTTTCTCGTAGAAGAGAAACGATTGAAGCATATTTAAATCTTCACAAGTTCATATGTTCAAACATGTAAATGTGTTCATAAACACAAGAATAAGAAATGACAGAGAATTGCAGATAAACAGAAAGCCTACCATTCATTCATTCATATAGAAACATCAAAATCAAACATTTGGGACAATGCTCCTCTATTATATTCATTCAAATGAAATATACATGTGTTCATATACTGCTTCTGGGTAGCTCTCAACTCTCAGCTACAATGGAAACATATACAATAGATTCAACAACCTATCAACAACCTCTGTTGGGAAAAAATACAAAGATTTATACAAGAGCATCCCTTAGAGCCTTTCCCTCCAACTACTCTATAGATATCCTATCGAAATAAAAGATTTCAACTACTAGAATTTATTACAATAAATATTTGTGACAGACAGATAAGATCGAATGCATCGAATCTGTACTACATGTGAATTCATTAAAATAAAATACATTCTCCAATTATCCTCATGCAACCATCTGCCTCAAAACATTAAAGATGTTCTTTAATTACAATCCCTTCAAATGATTTACACGATATGCCACTTTGAATTTTAAAATTCACTTCAAAATGCACACTAGTGCTTAGTTGTCCTCTGCTCATGATTTGTTGGTGACACTCTTGCATCATCTATGCATGCATTGGATTGAATTTGGGATGTAAAATCCATCAAAAAATTTGAAGGGGAGTCGTTTTTGGGGAAAGGTACAATGAAGAAAGTGAGAGGTAATTAAATTGTGGATATTTGTAATAAATACAAATTTTCATTCTTTTGTGTATATGATCATACTCATTTAATATTTAATATTTCATCATTTATTAATATTTACCATGGTTATAACTAATATTTAATATTGGTGAATTGTGAGTTTTTGATCGGTCAGTTTCTCAAGACTGGGATGCACTACATTTATACATTGCAAATAATCTTGATTGGATAAAAGATTGTTTGCACTACATTTATACATTGCAAACAATCAAAGATTCCAGGTAAGAGGGATTGGTCATTTGTTGTTAGATATGATCCAAGAGGAAGGCCAGTAAAGTATATTGTAGATGAAGAAGATGATATTGAATAAGAATATGATGTAGATATAGAGAAGGAATAATATGTGCCGATAGATGAAGAAGACGAAGCAGATGAACCAGGCGTAGGAGACAATGCGCCGGTTCTTGATGATGATATAGATGAAGATATGATAGAAAATGACATTGATGATGATGATGATATCATCCATCCTTTCAAAAACATTTCTAAGCCAGATGATGATACAGATGTTGAGTTGGATTATCAAGAAGAAGACACAGAAGAAGGATGATACAAATGTTGCGTTGTATTAGGTACGTAACTAGATATTTTAATTTGTATTAATTACTCTCTTTAAATAATTTTTTATGTGGGTTAATTACATGTTTTTTAAGTTTTATTTCATTTTTTTATATCCTATGCTACATCATGTTAATTGTTGTTGTAATCAATATTAATAATTTAATACTTATGGCAGGGTTGTTCGAGAAAAGTTCCAATTGTTTTACAATTGATCAACAAATATTTACAAACCAAATTAACCTATAAACCAAACTAAACTAAATTAACCTATAAACTAGCCTAAATTAATTATAGTAATAATAATATTGGTGATACAAACACAAACAATGATCAAAAGAGGCACAACATAATAGAGTTAAATCTCAAAACAAAATGAGACGGTAATTATGAATTCATGCACACACGCATGAATTGTTATAAAACACTGGAATTCATTAATGAAGATATTTTCGTATTGGAGGTTAGGTCATGAAAAGTGGAATATGGTCAATATCTTAGATGAGAGAAAAAATAAGATATAAGATCAAATAACTGAGGAAGTTTGTGCAATTTTTCGAGTACTTGTCTATAGAGTAATAGTGTGTTTTGACAAACTTGTGATATAGTCCATAAATATTTATCGAGGTTAAGTAATGAAAAGAGGTCAAAGAAGACATGGTAATGTGAGAACTAAGAAGGAAAAGGTGACCAAAGAAAAGACCAATTATATATAGGCACATGACCAGTGTTGATTACTAGAATAAGTTTTGATTCTCATTGACCCTGCAAAGTGACTAGTTAATGGGGCCAACGTTGAAATTTTCTCAAACTTTTCCTGTAGTCATTGAAATTTGACATTGTTGCACTAGATGCATGCCTTGAAAGTATGGGAGGGTTTCAAGTCTCAAATATTACACATATTATACCCACATAAGAGAATGGTCTAGAACTGGGTGGCCAATAAGTGGAATATGGTCAATAGCTTAGATGAGAGCAAAAATCGAAGATAATATCAAATAATTGATGAAGCTTGTTGATGCAGACCCCCATTATCTCTTAAGGGATACGTGACCTCCCGGTCTAGGATCGATCAATAAACTGAGTCAAATCGACTCTTTAGGTCTCTACTAGACCCCAAACTAACTTACACAGGTCCTTTCTCCAAATACGCAGGTCGTATGAGACCCATGGGTTCTCTCCTGAGCATTGTTCAACTTCAACGCCAATCAGGTGCTATCTCTTCTCTGGATAAGTCCCTTCCTTCTTGCGACCATGGATATGGCCACACGCCTAACTGAAAAGGCGTTTCACAATTTTTCATATTCAGTCTTTGCATGTGAGGCAACCCAACTCTCCCGACCTCCAAAATCCTGACATGGGCCTAGCGCGTGATAAATCCTCCCTTATCTCCCATCCATATAACCCCTCGCTATGAACTGGGGCCAATCATTCTGAGCACTTCACGATTTCACATTTCGTGAAGTTCTCTTTATCATCCTCCCGAAACCCAAAATTATGAGTTCTACTTTCTAGATCAATGGTCCATAATCCCCGTGATCCAACAGTCCTGATCTACTTTTCGCGTATTGAGACTTCGTGTTTCACGAAGTTGGAGGATCGCTCACCTCCGTTCTCCTAATATCTGAACTCTCGGTATCTCATTCCCTCGAAATGAATCAATGGTACATATCTCTCCTCGATCTGACGGCTCAGATCAAATTATGAACTTAGATTTCGCAAGTTCCCATAACTCTTACTTATGAATTCCCAAGATGTGAAATTCCGACAAGACTAGATATACATTGTACGATCTTCCTTCTATCGACGACTGTGATCAATTCGCGAACTCAGATTTCGAGAATACTCACGACTCTTCCCTTTGACCTTTCCACTATGTGAGTCAACAAAATGTTGTTCTCTCGCCACGTGTTCCCCTATGTTGGACGGTCAGGCCTTTTGTGGCTCTTCC
Organism: Picea engelmannii; assembly: GCA_009831015.1. NCBI lineage: Eukaryota > Viridiplantae > Streptophyta > Pinopsida > Pinales > Pinaceae > Picea > Picea engelmannii. The sequence continues at coordinate 536,305 of ML784531.1, forward strand.
CCTTACAATATTTGGAAGTTTAGATCTTCGAACTACACTCGCTCCAGATCAATCACCATAGCTCCTCTCATGATAAGACGGTTCATATCAACTCGTGAGTTTTCACTTCGCGAGTTCTAACAACTCCACCCTTTGACTCCCTTGAGTCGCTAGTAAGAGAAATGTTGAGCTCCCACCACATGTCCTTTCCTGATGGATGACTAGGATCAAATCGTGAGTTTCCACTTCATGATTTTGTGCCTCAGAGGTTCTCGCTTATCCTCCTTGAAAATCTTCTGAGTTTCGAGTCCTCAAACTCTCGGATCTTCTACCACCTGTCTTCCTAACGATGGATGGTTCCGATGATTTCAGAATTTTGGGACTTCGCAAAGTCCACTCTCCTGTTCACTTTCAAAGGGTTAAGGTGCATGCACGTTACCTATATCCAACTTTTGTTTTCCCTTGCGCTCAGATCTGATGACTCAGATTTGTCCTCCTGCACTCTCTCCTTCTGTTGTCTGGACGTAAATCAAATGGTCCAGATCTCTTCTTCTATCGTTGATCCTACGATAGCTATTGCTCCTTCTATTTATATTTGGAGTTCTTCCAGACTTGGAAGAATTATCTAAGTGTCAAAGATCTTGACCTTTGATCCTTCTGCGAGCCCAATGACTTTGAGTCTCTCATGCGTTTCTTGAAGCGCTACCTCTCCTTTGAGCTTTAGGACTTGGAACAAGTCTATATTCTTCTTCTTTATATTAGGAATTTGTGTGCAAAGGAACTATCCTTTCCGAGCTTTAGCTTACTCAGATCTCTAAGGGACTCGACCCTTCTGCGTCTTCAAAAATAGTTTTCTGGTGCTTTATCGACAACCCAATGTTCTTTTGAACTTTCAAAATTGAACAAGTTCTCTCTGCACGGTCTTCTTGCACTTAACTGAGCCTTCATATGACTTTATTTCAATACTTTGTCTTAGTGTTGGCCTGGTGCACTCCTAGAATAGGTCTTCTTCCAGAATCTTGATTTCTCTCAAGTTCAAGAACGCGCTTCTTACATTCGCTCAACGCACACTTGCGGAGCTCCACAGAGTATTCAACAACCCTGTAAGTGAATTATCATGTGAGACTTATTTTATCTTTGAACTCGAAACATAGTTACTTTGTGCATTCCTTGCAGTCACTTGATGCCTTCCTGGCAGAGCCCTTTCGAATCTTCAACAATTATGTCTCTCTATGCCTCCTCTGCATAGTTATTCTTCTAAGGTATTCAACAAACTTGAGTATCCTCATGATTCTATAAACTCTTCTGGTGTTCCCTCCTAGCACGTTCCTCCCTAAACTCTATTCAAGATTCAGATACGCACTCCTTGCGTTGGATCCAGAACTTCCAACATTCTGTTGTGCACTCCTTGCACAACCTAAAGAACCCATAACAGTTCCAACAAACTCATAGATAGAGAATTCTATCTATTCCTGCAGCTAGAAACTAACATACATCTACATCCTAAACAAACACACAAATGAAAACATTCAAATGTGTAAATACACACAGACAATTCATATGCAGGAAAAGCTTCTTTTCGATTCATCTGAATTTCTGATTACAGTGTGTACAAAAGATCAGACTTCGACAGAGTTTTGACTCCCTCTATTTTCTCCTATTCTACCCCCTATTCAACAATACTACTCCTACTGCCTCATTGGGCGTACAATGTATCTCTCTCTACCAGAGAGTTTCTCTCTGACTACTTGTCTTTTTTTAGAAAAACAAAAACCCTAACCTCTACCTAATTTCGGTTACATTCAATATTAGGCGTGCAACTCCCAGGTCACGCGTGATCATTCTGTGTCCACGCACGTGATCTTTTCTTGTTTCCAGTTAGCTTCAAAATATTTGCTGCAACTGTCTACGATTGGGATTTTGAGTTGATTCCCAGGTGCTGACTTTTCTTGCCACGTATACTTGTTGACAATGCTCCTGCATCATACTCCCCTACTGGAAAAATCATGAGATCCTATGTATGGCTCCCTTTGCTATGTTGTTGAGATCCTTGAGGGTCCCATACTTTTTCTTAGAGTTGTTCCTCTGTTCCTTTTCCTTGTTTCTTATTTCGCTACTGCACCCGCTTCTCTACTTCTATGGCATGTTCTCCTTTGTTCAACCTCCTCCTATTGATGGTTTCTTGTGTTGACCCCAACATCACCCTTTTGATTTCTTCGATCACCTCATCCAATTGCTCAACTGTCTGGTCCTTGTTTTGCATACTACCCTGCTGCACTTCCTCCTTGTGAATCGGTAGATCAGCATGATCTTCCTTGATGTCTTCATCTCCTGTGGCCTTATTTTTCCACCCTACTGCAGAATCCAGTTCTGCAGTCTCATCATTGAGCTGCTACTCAGCTTCTTCCTCTGACGGATTTTCTTCTCCCAGTTCTTCTTGTCTTGGTTCAACTCCAACATCCTCTAGCTTCTCCCCAGTCTGGTATGCTCCTCTACTTGTCTCCAATTTGATCTGTTGGATGTGCAGGCTTTGTACTATCACCCTTATTTCTAAGGTTTCCAATTCCTCATACAACTCTTCAAAGTCAATGCTATCTGCCTCCTCTTCTTTTGCAGGCTCCAGTACTGCAGTCACCCCCTGTTCAGCTTCCTGGATGAAATTTTTGATCCATTCCTCTTAATTCTCTTCTCCTTCTTTTGGGGTAGACATCAGTGTCTGCTTCATTTATTCTTCATCTATGATAGTCACTGTTGTTTTTCCTTCTCCTGTTGTTGCACCTGCAACACTTATGCTAGCCTCTACTTGGTTTCTTGGGAGGAATAATTTGATTCCTCTAATGACCAGAAGACTCCTCTGATCCTCCTCCTTTGTGATTGAAGTATTTAACTTCGCATCACCTTGATTCACATTGTTTAAAAGTCCACATGAGTCTTCATTTATCATCACTCCTTGTTGATCTGAACTCACCTTTGAGTTTTCGATACCTTCAAATAGTCTCACCTCCTTCCCCTTTCCCACTTGGCAACTTGAAAGTTCACTTCTGCCCTCCTGGAATTTTATGAGATCTCTTGATGCCATCTCATGGTCCACTTGAAAATATGAATTTCCACTACTGTCCTCCTGACAGTCGAAGAGATCCTCACTTGATCTCATATCATTTCCTACCTAGAAATTTGGAAATTCATCTCTTCCCTCCTAGTCGTTTATGAGACCTGTAACTGATCTTCTCTCCTCATCATCATTGAGATTCCTCCTAGTCTCTGGTTCACATATGTGAATCACTTTCTCCTCTGTGTCACTAAGGTTTTCATCATTCCTCAACCACCTCCTTACTACCTGTTGTTTTTCTCTGGCCAACAATTTCTGGACATGCCACTTTGCTTTCCTCTTCAAAGGGCATTCATATATCCACTGTACCTTTGTCTCCTACTGCATCTTCAATTTCAGCTATTCCATTCTTTCTATTATCTCAATGAGATCCTTGTCAATTTATTATTTACCTTTCTTCTGGTGGTCTCCTCTTCGACCACTCTCATGGCCTTCAGTATCCATATTTTATGTCTTCAACCCTCCTGGCTATCTACTATTTGTTGCACATTTTGCGACAATATTTACATAGCATTAGTACTATGTCTTCCTTCACCTACTATCCACAAGTGAACTTCATCTTCTGATACTATTCAATTTCATCAGATTTTCTCCTTTCACCTCCTTCTTATATGCTATCTACAAACAAAATTCGCTCTTCTCCTCTTTCTCTTTCGCTTGAAATATACAGATCAAAATCTACTCTGATACCACTTGATGTAGACCCCCCTTCTCTCCTAACGGATGCACGACCTCCTACTCTAGGATCGATCAAGAAACTAAGTCAGATCGACTCTTTGGGTCTCTTATAGACTCGAAACCCACTTACACAGGTCCCTTCTCCAAATGCGCATGTCGCATGAGACCCGCAGGTTCTCTTCTGAGCATTGTTCAACTTCCATGCCAACCGGGCACTATATATTCTCTATCTAATCCCCTTCCTTATTGCGACCATGGCTATGACCACTCGCCTAACTCAAAAATAATTTCATGATTTCGTGTATAGGGTCTTTGCATGTGAGTCACCCCGACTCTTTCACCTTCGAAATCCTGATGGGGGCCTAGCACATGCTATATCCTCCCTTATATTCCATCCATATGACCCCTCACTATGAACTTGGGCCAAACCTTCTGAGTGCTTCACGATTTTACATTTCACGAAGTCCTCTTGTTCGTACTCTCGAAACCTGAACTTCCGAGTTCTGCTTGCCAGATCAACAGTCCACAATCCCCACGATCGAATGGTCCAGATCTCCTTTTAGTGTATCAATGCTTCACATTTCGCGAAGTTGGAGGACCACCCACCTCCCTTCTCCCGATATACGAACTCCCAATATCTCCTTCCCTCGAAATTAATCAACGGTCCAGATCTCTCCTCGATCTGACGGCTCAGATCAAATCGTGAACTCGGATTTCACGAGTTCCCACAACTCTTACTTCTTACTTCCCAAGATGAGAACTCACAACAAGACTAGATATATGGTCTATGATCTTCCTTTGATCGACAACTGCGAGCAAGTCTTAAACTCAGATTTCGTGAATCCTCACGGCCCTAGCCTTTGACCTTTCCACTCTGCGAGTCAGTGAAATGTTGATCTCTCACCATGTGTTCCCCTTCGATGGATGTTCAGGATTTATGCAACTCTTCCCCTTACAATCTTCCAAAGTTTATATTTTCGAACTCCACTCGCTCCAGATCGACGACCACGACTCCTCTTACGATCTAATAGTTCATATCAACTCACAAGTTCGCACTTCGTGAGTTCTAACAACTCCACCATTTGACTCCCCTGAGTCATGAGTCAGTGAAATGATGAGCTCTCACCACGTGTCCTTTCCTGATGGATGGCTATGGTCAAGTCATGAGTTTTAACTTCATGATTTCGTGCCTCAAAGGTTCTCTCTTGTCCTCCTTACAAATCTTCCAAGTTCTGAGTCCTTGAACTCTCGGATCTGCTCACACGTGTCTACTTGATGATGGAAAGTTCCAATGATTTCATAATTTTGGGACTTTGCAAAGTCCACTCTCTTGTTCACTTTGAAAGGGTTAAGGTGTGTCAACCTTACCTAGATCCAATGGTTGTTGGCCCTTGCGCTTAGATCTGAAGACTTAGATATGTCCTCCTGCGCACTCTCCTTCTATTGTCTAGACATTGATCAAATGGTCCATATCTCTTCTTATGTTGTTGATCCTATGGTAGCTGTCACTCCTCCTGAGCTTTGGTGTTCTTCCAAAATTTGAAGAATTCTCTAAGTGTCAAAGGCCTTGACCTTTTATCCTTCTGCGAGCCCGATGAATTTGAGTCTCTCCTTTGTTTCTTGAAGCGCTACCTCTCCTTTGAGATTTAGGACTTGGAACACGTCTGTATTCTTCTCCTTTCTATTAGGAATTTGTGTGAAAAGGAACTATCCTTTATGAGATTTATCTTACTCAGATCTCTAAGGGACTCGACCCTTCTGTGTCTTCAAAAAGATTTTTCTAGTTCTTTCTTGGGAATCCAATGTTCTTCTGAGCTTTCAAAATTGAACAAGTTCTCTTTGTGCGCTCTTCTTTCAATTTACTGAGACTTCATAAGGTTGTCTTTCAACACTTCATCTGAGTGTTGTCCTGGTGCACTCATGGCACAGGTCTTCCTCCAGAACCTTGATTTCTCTCAAGTTCAAGAACAAGCTTCTTGTGTTCTCTCCGCGCACACTTGTGGAGCTCCATAGAGTATTCAAAAACCCTATAAGTGCCTTCTCTTGTGACACTTATTTTCTCTTTGAACTCGAAACAAATTTCCTTTGTGAGTGCCTTTCACTCACTCGATGCCCTCCTGGAAGAGCCCTACAAAATCTTCAACAATTTTGTCCCTTTGTGCCTCCTTTGCAAGGTTCTTCTTCTAAGGTATTCAACAACCTTGAGTCTCCTCATGAGTATGTAAAATCTTCTAGTGTGGCCTCCTGGAATGTTCCTCCCTAAACTCTATTCAAGATTCAAGTACACACTCCTTGTGTTGGCTCTAGAATGTCCAATGTTTTGTTGTGCACTCCTTGCACAACCTAAAGAACCCAGAACAGTTCCAGTAAAATCACATATAGATAATTCTATCTATCCCTGCAGATGGAAACTAACATACATCTACAGCCTAAACAAACACACAAATGACAACATTCAAATGCGTAAATACACATAGACAATTCATATGCAGGAAAAACTAGTTTTCTATTCATCTGAATTTTTTATTACAGTGTGTATAAAATCTCAGAATTCGACGAAATCTTGTCTCTCTCTTGTTTCTCAGATTCTACCTTGTGTTCAACAATACTACTCTCACTGCCTCATTGGGCGTACAATGTATCTCTCTGTACCAAAGAGTTTCCCTCCGACTACTTGTCTATTTTAAAAAAAACAAAAACCCTAACCTCTACCTAATTTCGGTTACATTCAATATGAGGTGTGCAACTCCAAGGTCACGCGTGATCATTCCATCTCCACACGTGTGATATTTTTGGGTTTTCAGTCAGCTTCAAAATATTCGCTACAACTATTTGTGCTTGGGATTTCGAATTGATTCCCAGGTTTTGAGTTGTCTTTCCATGTATGCTTGTTGATGATGCTTCTGCATCACTTGTGCAACTTTTCAAGTACTTGTCTATCGAGTATTAATGTGTTTTGATAAAATTGTGATATAGTCCATAAATATTTATCGAGGTTAGGTCATGAAAATGGGTCAGAGAAGACATGTCCATGTGAGAACTGAAAAAGGAAAATGTGACCAAAGAGAATACCAATTAGATATATGCACATGACTAGTGTTTATTACTAGAATAAGTGTTGATTCTCATCAACCCTGCAAAGTGACCAGTTAATGGGGGGCAACATTGAAATTTTCTCAAACTTTTCTTGTAGTCATTGAAATTTGACATGGTTGCACTAGATGCATTCCTTGATGGTATGGGAGGGTTTCAAGAGAATGATCTGTAATTGGATGGCCAATACGTGGAATATGGTCAATAGCGTATATGAGAGAAAAAATCAAAGATAATATCAAATAACTGACGAAGCTTGTGCAATTTTTTGAGTACTTTTCGATGAAGTATTAGTGTGTTTTGACAAACTTGTGATATAGTCAATAAATATTTTTCGATGTTAGGTCATGAAAAGGGGTCAAAGAAGACATGGTCGTGTGAGAAATAAGAAGGAAAAGGTGACCAAAGAGAAGACCAATTAGATATAGGCATATGACCAGTGTTGATTACTAGAATAAGTGTTGATTCTTGTTGACACAGAAAAGTGACCAGTTAGTGGGGCCAACATTGAAATTTTCTCAAACGTTTCATGTAGTCATTGAAATTTGACATGGTTGCACTAGATGCATGCCTTGATGGTATGGGAGGGTTTCAAGACTCAAATATTACTCATATTATACCCACATAAGTGAATGGTTTGTAACTGGGTGGACAATAAGTGGAATATGGTCAATAGATTAGATGAGAGAAAAAATAAAAGATAATATCAAATAACTGAGGAAGATTGTGCAATTTTTTGAGTAGTTTTCTATCGAGTATTAGTGTGTTTTGAAAAAATTGTGATATAGTCCATAAATATTTATCGAGGTTTGGTCATGAAAAGTGGTCAAAGAAGACATGGTCATGTGAGAACTGAGAAGGAAAAAGTGACCAAAGAGAAGACCAATTAGATATAGGCATGGGAACAATTTTGATTACTAGAATAAGTGTTGATTCTCATTGACCCAACAAAGTGACCAATTAATATGGGAGGGTTTCCATACTCAAACATGACTGACACAAACAATTTCACAATCAAACAATAATCCTATAGAATAATTAATGTGAAGGGAGACAAGGCCATTTTTTCGGGTGGCATCGCTTGCTCATGTACTTGAAATTGACGCATATAAATCATGACATGTGAATGGGGCCAATGTTGAAATTTTTTCAATTCTTTCTTATATGGACTGAAATTTTACATGGTTAGACTAGATGCATGAATTGATAGTATGGGAGGGTTCCAGACTCAAACATGACTATTTTTTTTGTGTGTGTGTCTATTTGTGACTGATAAATCAACAACTAGTTGGGCATGCACTTGCGTGACATGGGGTCATGTTATTCGACAATTACCACTATAACCTCCAAGCATGCCAACGCGACCCATCACATGACACACAAGGTAATTTGAGTGTTTCGAACCAATGAATTCACATAACATAGTGCCTTCAGAATCCATCACCGACTATTCTACACCCTAGGGGATTACAAATTATACAATATTACGTTCAACCCAAAGTTAATTTGAATGAGCATAATCATCATTAGTCAATTTCCTTTCCTACAACTTAGTTGAATGACTTCCATTTTCAACAAACAATACCCTTCTATCCTTTGTAAATCCATTTTTATTTGTCGATGAAATATCATCATATCGAAGACCCTCTAGGTGATATTGTCTGGTGCAAACGCACTCTCCCTCCACAATGCGCAGGTCGAAAGGTCCACGTCAGCACAAGATCTTTCCTTTACCATGGCCCAAAGAACTTCTAAACATCTCTTCTATTTCCCTATCGGGAAATCTGCACCCACAACAAACTCTCACGAGATCCCTCTTTACACTTGGGAGATCGGACTTCGTGACTTCGTGAATCCAGTGGTCAAGCGTTCGGCTCTCGAATCCCTGAAACCTGAAACAGTCAACGTTGACCTTTCCTTTTTCCTTTTAGGATTTTCCCTATCGTGATTTCGGTGATCGCGATGTCAAGAAACTTGTTTCCTCAACTCTCGAATCTCGATTTATTGAAACTCCGATACACTTCGCGAGCTTTGACTTTTCAACGCCACTTCACTTCATCGGCACTTCAGACTTCGCGATATCGCAAATCCTGATGCAATGAGTTCAGGATTTCACTCCATGAAAATCCGAAGTAGTGTGCCACCTGTCCGCCTCGCTGACTCCTCCATGGCCCCACACTATCCCCTTAACTTTCGGGATATCACGTTTCGGAATATAACGATTCCCGTTGCATTCTTTACGGGACTTCCACCCACGAAACCCCGATATAGAACCCCCGGGTAAATCCAACGACCCTTATGGATCAGATCTACGGCCCTGCCCTTCCTGAGCTTAGAACCCTCAGGGAATACTCATCGTATCTCCCTTTCTCCTCCACGAGATCTAACGGATCATGAAAATTCGTGAATTCTCCTCAGAGAATTCCGACCGTCCATCTTTTCTCTGAGAATCTCTGCACAGTTAACCAAGGTGCTTCTCTCCGCGGAACTCATCCTCCTACGATAAAAACTTACGATGCCTTCTTAAATTCTTCCAGGTACAATTTCTGTGCGACCCTTTCAGCGGTTATAAGGCTTTATCCTTCCTGAGCTTCCTTATAACTATGAGTCTTAGAGAAGACTCTTGTGTCCACTCCTTGCGGCAACCTTTAGACTCTTCCAAGTGTTGAATTTCCTTCGACCCTGCGCACACCTGCAGTAGCAGTCTCTCGATGTTTCACTCAGGTTCACAACCCTGAGACTTCGCTCAGCCTACGCACTCCTTGCACGGCTCCTGTGCCTATCTGCACTTCTGTGTGAATGAGAACAAAAGATAAACTACCTGAGTCCTTTTTCAACGCACTCCTTGCGGACACTTCAACTGCACTCCTTGCAGGAACTCTTGCTCAGATAGAGAAATAATTGAAACTAATTCCTACTTCCTTTCAGACTTCAAACTCAAACATGAAATCATATACAAAGCATATAAAGAAAATGTATAACAGGAAGCAAACATTCATGATAATATCATTCAACATCAATACACAGAGAACGAACACGAAACCATGAATTTGAATCAACTCTTTCTATTAATCCAAATATTTGTACATGGGTGTTCTTACACAGCTCTCTACATGCTCTTTCTCTTCCCAACAATGCTTCTTCATTAATTTTACAATGCACAAGAAGGGTGTCTATATCCCGTTTCCCTCTTGCACTCTAAAACTGTCTAATCTAGAATTAAATTCTATCTACCTGCATTAACTACTATAAATGCCTTCTACCTACTAAGGACGAGAGCGAATTGCTCAAGGTTCGTTTACATTATACAAGTGTGCTCCTTCTTAAATGACTTCATTTAAGATTGCGCATCAACTTCAAGGTAATTTAAAAATTTGCGCTGGTGCTTGTCCAGTTGTCCGTTGTCCCCGTGCTGGCTCGCTTGAGATGCTCCTGCATCATACTCTCTGGCTTGAAAAATTTCATGGGCTCCTGTCCATGAGCTCATGCATGGTATGTCCATGCTTCTGTATCTCCGCTTCATTCTCCCAGCTGGCATCTTCAACTGGATGGCCCTTCCATTTGACCATATACTCAAAGTATTCTTTCCACCTGGTCTTCTTGCTCACTCTTTTGTCCAATATGCACTCGATCTGCAGCTCATCTGCAACTGGCATCTGCTTTGTCCATTGGATCACTGGCTGCTCATTTCCAGTCTCTACTTCCCCAGCTCTATATGGGTACAAATATAAGATATTGAATATCGGAGAAATTCCGATCCCATCGGGTAATTCAATCTCGTAAGCGTTCGCCCCAAATTTCCTCAAGACCTTACATAGTCTGATTTTATTCATCTTCAGCTTATTATATGTTCCTCTCGGGAACCTTTCCTTTCTCAAATGTGCCAGAATCAAGTCACCAACCTCAAATTGAAGTTGTCTTCTGTGTTGATCTGCTCTACGCTTATATTCCTGGCTTGAATTCTGCAATCGCTCCTTCACCTGACTGTGAAGTTCCTTCATCGCCTCTGTGAAATCTTCTGCACTAGTGCTCCTAGTCGCAGTCTGTTCTGAATCTCTCAGTTCAGAAATTACCCTCGGCTGCATGCCATAGACAACCTGAAATGGAATTTTCCCTGTGCTCCTGTTAACTGAGTCGTTATAAGAAAATTCTGCTTGTGGTAATATGTTGTCCCACTGGTTGTGGTGTTCTCTCACCAAGCTTCTCAACAAGTCTCCTAGACTTTTGTTCACCACTTCTGTCTGTCCATCCGTCTGAGGATGATAAGCCGAACTAAATAAAAATTCAGTTCCCATCTTCTTCCATAAGGTCCTCCAAAAATTCCCTATAAACTTTGTGTCTCGATCCGAAACTATACTTCTTGGCAACCCGTGAAGTCAAATGACCTCTTTGAAAAATAGGTTCGCAATGTGAGTTGCGTCACTAGTTTTCTGACATGGAATGAAGTGTGCCATCTTGGAAAATCTTTCCACCACCACAAAGATTGATTCAAATCCTCTTTGTGTTCTTGGCAACCCCAATATAAAATCCATGCTAATTGCATCCCATGGCCTTCCTGGTATGGGAAATTGTTGATAAAACCCTGCATTATGTTTCCTTCCCTTCGAATGCTGGAAAATTCTACATCTATCAATGAATATCTTGACATCTGCTCGCATTCTCGGCCAAAAATATGACTCATTCAACTTTCCGAACGTCTTGTCCTGACCAAAGTGTCCTGCCAATCCTCCACTGTGTTTCTCCTTCATCAAATTCTCCCTCATGGAGCAATTTTGAATACACAAGTGATTACCTCTAAACAATAATCATTCCTGGATCATGTATTCTACCCATTGGCTTCTGTCTCTAAGAATTGGATTCTCAACTGCTTCATAGGCCTCTTTAAAATCCTGATCATCTACATACATGTCCCTGAGATCATCAAAACCCAATGTTTTGACTTTGAACTCCTGCAATAGCAAACACTTCCTGCTCAAAGAATCAACAACTTTGTTAGCAGTACTAGAAATATGTTTTATCACAAAAGTGAAATTTTGCATGTACTCAACCCATTTGACATGTCTTTGATTCAACTTTTCCTGTTGAGTCACAGACTGCAATGCATGATTGTCATTGTATAAGAAAAACTCTTTCGCGATCAAGTAATGTCTCTATTTCTTCAATGCCTGGATGATAGCATAAAACTCCTTGTCATATGTGGAGTATTTCACTTTCACTTCATTCAACGTATCACTGAAGTATGCTATCGGCCTGTCTTCCTGACTCAAGACTGCCCCAATTGAAAATCTTCTTGCATCGCATTTCACTTGAAACGTCTTTCAGAAATCCAAGAACACCAAAATTGGTTGTTCCGTGATCTTCCTCTTCAACAGATTAAAAATTTTCTCATCCTCTTCTGTCCAGTGAAAATATTTATGTCTTTTCTTCACTGTATCCATCATCACTACATTAATTCCACTGAAATTCCTGATGAATTTTTGGTAGAAACTAGCCAATCCGTGAAACTTCTCACCTCAAAAACATTCTTCGGTGATGGCCAATTCTTGATTACCTCCACCTTATCTGGATCCATCCTCAACTCATCTACAGAAATAACAAACCCTAAGTAAATGAGCTATGTCTTCATGAATGAGGACTTCTTCATGTTTATCAACATCTTCTCCTGTTGTAACCTCTGCATCACTATAGCCAAATGCTTCAGATGCTCTGCCACTATTTTACTGTAAACCAGTATGTCATCCAGATATACAATAACAAATTTTCCGATGAACTCCCTCAGGACTTCATTCATCAACCTCATGAAGGTACTTGGCGCATTTGTTAAGCCAAACGGCATAACAACCCATTCATTGTTGATGGTTATCATTGATGTCAACTCTTGAAGAAAGACCCATAGCAAAAAGTTTTGGGAAATGGACCCAATAGTGTTTGATGTAAATATGACTCATTATTGTTTTGTCATGGTTGATAAGAAGTAAATATGGATGAACTCCAAAGTGGTCCCCTTATGGTGAAAGCCCTCACGGGAAGACGCTTTGTGGA
>ML784531.1:572026-590751 GCA_009831015.1 Picea engelmannii
CTGAATATTCCAGCACCAACTGGATGGAAGCACCAACTTCCTGAATGTTCCAACACCAACTGGATGGAAGCACCAACTTCCAGTTACACAGGCTCCAACCTGTATAACAGAGAACACTTGTTCTCCCTAGCACCACCCTGCCAACCTAGTTTCTCTGGATGCAACCAGATGGAAGCTACAACTCCCTGTGTTCAAGCACCCACTTGAACCTCTGAAGACAACAGTCCTCCCGAGCACCTCCCAACCTCCCTAGAATATTAAATAATGAATACTCAGACAACCACACAGTTCAATCAATTCTTACCAACCTTTATCTGTTCTGTAAGTCTGATATTGCACAAACTGTTCTGCAAATCTTCTCTGTTTCCTCTTGCTCTACTATTTTTCACTTCGTTTTCTCTTTCTCTTCTATTCTGCTCTACGTTCCATTTCACTCTGCACACATGCTCACTTTCCTACCACGCATACTCTACTGTATTATTTATTACTGATTCATTCCTTTCCTGTCCAGAACAACCAACTTTATTCAGTCTGTCTCATTTTTGTTTATACATACAATCTTGACTGTTTCACTTCACCTTCCATTAGGAAAAACCAAGGACACATGTCTTATCAACTGAAATCATAACTAACTCGCAATCAAGAATCCGTTTTGTTTATCAGAATCGTAACTGATGAGTTACCTGTGTGTGAAGAAACAGTAACCCTTAGATCTTCATTTAAGTCTTATCCGCACCGTAGGATGACTTTTATAAATCTTGCCTTTAAATCGGGTTTTGACATTCCTCATGTTCAATGTTCTTTTCACTTATAAATCCCGATACACAAAATTCCATAAATCGGTCAAATCAACGATCCATATCATAATCAGATCTGGTGATTCAGATTAAATCGGGAATTCACTCATCGCGAAATCAGAATGCTTGTTGCACTTGTTTCTTTTCCTTTTGGAGTCGCGATTCGCGAAACTCTGACACGGAGTTAGATCAATGGTCCAGGTGTGATCTTGACTCAATGGCTACGATTGTGTCGCGATATCGCATATCGCGATTTCGGCATTTCTGTTGCATTGTCTTCTTGTCTCCTTGATATCGCGATTCGCGAAGCTTCGATGTGGATTTTATTCTTGACTCCTTCTCTTCCCGTGACCAAGGGTTGTGACCAAGGTTTTATGTGGAAGGCGCTTTCACGATTTCGAGGTTCTTGTTGTATCGTTTCTTTTGCCTCTCCATATCGCGATTCGCGAAACTCCGATATGGGGTGTGATCAACGGTCCGAGTTTGATCTTGGCTCAACAGTTGCGATTGAATCGCAATATCGCATTTCGCGATTTCAGAGTTCTTGTTGTCAATTGATTTGGACATTTCAAAGTCCCAATCCCTGATTCTCCGATGAAGACTCCTGTCGAGCTTCTCCCGGTGGCGCCCGATTGCTGCCACGCGTCCTTCCAAATGGACGATCCCGATTATGTCGGGATTTCGAGACTTTCAATGTCCCGGTTCTCACGACCTTGAGAACTCCGATCTCCCGATGGCTGATATCCCGATGACAACTCCTTGTGTCGGGACTTCTCTTCTTTCTCCCAAGGCTTATCTCCCTCGTAGCTTCTGCAGATCCGACGGTTGTCGACGACCCTGCACCAAATCTAGCGGCTCTCTCTGCGTTCGATCATTCACTTATTTCGATCATTCACCTCTCTGACTTTGTCTTCTATTTTCCTGTCATCTTCACTGTTGCCATCATTGACAAGCATTCTCTGTCTGTTCATTGAATTTTCCAACAGTAGAAGAACACCTACAAAAATATATTAAGTGTGACTGTCGTATGCCTCTCGAGCCCAACGCTGGATTAATGAATTCCTGTTTAGTGGTTTCCACAACACCTTCGTCACATGGTTGGGTACCATCTCAAAATTAATGCCATGAATTTCATTTACAGGTCCTTCCTGGGTCTATTAATCATTGTATTTACGTCTCTGTGTTAAAAAAATTCCCTTAGACTGCTCACCGTAACACCTCGCTCCAGTTTCGTTGATTCAAAGTTCAGCGTTCTGGTGGAGTCGGGTTGATTCTATTAGTGTCATATTTCAACATGATTCTTCTCAGAAGGTAATATTCCTCTATCTTGGATAAATTTAAACCCTTCTTCTTGCAAGGATGGACTGTGCGTATTAAAACTCTCGGTTAACTAGGTGTTGGTTTGTTTAGTACGTCCTCTCTCATTTGCTTTAGGGTTATTCTCTAGTAAGGATGAACCACTCGATAAGGTTTAGTTTCATCTGTGGAACTTATCCCAATCAAATTTACTTTCCCTCGATTCTTTCACCCTACGGGTTTTGAACCTCGCTAAAGGTCATGTTGGCGTCCCTCGGAGGTTCCATCATTCGGTGGGGTAACATAACAGTTCATGTTTATAACTCCTATAGCTCTATGGATACCTATTTCTGTAATATAGTGCATACTGTCTCATGTTCTTCGTTGAAATTGTTTGGTTTTTGGCCTAGGGTATTTGGCCGAAGGATCTCCTTGTCCAGGGTTTTTGAGGGTTTGGGACTCAACTATTCTCTTATGTTAAGTCGTATCCGGGGAATGAATTTTCATTTAAGTTTTTTTTCAATTTAGGGATTCTTTCAATATCAATATTATTGGACTCATCTTGTTCCATGTCCCAACATAATGGTCTGTATTGTTGTGTTTTCTCACTTATAATATTTGACTATATGTATAATGTTTTATTCTTCTATAGTTTTTTCTTTGTATTTCTCTTTTAAGTTGGATTTCAAACTAATGATGGGACCATTTTTACTATGAGGGCACCCATCAGATGGTCATTGGCCTCTCCACCCCTCTCGAGATCGTAGCTGGCGTTTCACAGAGATGCAAGGGCATAACGATTCTTGTTGTAAGCCCAAGTTAAGTAATCATTTGTACTCTCTTACTCTTACTTCCTGGTTATGTTACTTTTAACTAGAAATCTGATTTATACTCAGCATGTGGATTCTGATCACAAAATACTAATCAAAAATCTCTTTTGTTTCACCATGCAGGGTTGGGGTGTACAAGAGCCCTCGGATCCTTGATCTCACCATACCCAAAAGGTATTCGAGTTCCTCACTTTCGATGTACGCAAGATTGTACCACTCGAGGTTATGTTCCATTAAATAACAGTTATGTCTTAGATATTCGTCGTTATGAGGTTTTAGATACAGTCTTACAAATTGAATGATATTCGCCTAAGACTACTGGCTCGATTTCCATAGACAAGGTTTTTCCTATCGCGACACAGGATTGTTCCTTGCTCGTGTGTTTGTACTAGACAATAATTATAAAGTAATCAGATTTGATCATGATTCACTCTAGGCTTAGGGTGATTTGAATCTCCTGCTCTTTGTTCTTAATATTTGGTTCTTGAACATCCTATTGTGAGTTTTCTGGTTATCTGTAATGATTTATTGAACTATTCATTTCCTTTAGATAATCGTTGAGTATTTGCATGTAATGATAACATTCCAAAATGGTTCTGGGACTTGCACAGTCAGCTATATAATTATTTATTCATGTCTGGTGCATAAGGTATAGAAGCTTCCAATACTAAGTATTCATTCTACCCTGTAATCGTACGATGACTATCATGCATAACCATTTAATGTTATTTTTATGAACTGAAAAACTACATACATCTATGTATAAATATAATTGCTAATTCTTTCTAGTTCATCGTCTAGTTTTATCCAGTGAGTTAATAGGGTCTGATTTCTTCACTGTTTAAATAGCTCATATAATAGATCTGTCGTCACAATATATTTAGCATAATTTTCCTCTTTTGTATTCACTATTCGAAGTATCTTTATACATTCAGATTAGTGGACTATAAGGAATCTAGCATAATTTTTTATCTTTGGGCCTATACTCTGGATCTATCTTTACATAGTCGGTTTAAGGAAAACTATAGGGAACATAACATAATTTTAAATCTTTGTATTTAATTTCCAGAATACACTTTATATAGTCATTTTAATGAAAACTATAAGGTGTATAGCATAAATTTTGATCTCCGTGTTTTATTTTCTAGCAACATTTTCACATAGTCAGTTTAATGAAAACTATAGCATAAATTTCAATCTCTGTGTGTTATTTTCCAACATTATTTTCACATAGATAGTTTAATGAAAACTATAGCATAACTTTCAATCTTCGTGTGTTATTTTCCAGCATTATTTTCACACAGATAGTTTAATGAAAACTGTATCATAACTTTCAATCTCCGTGTGTTATTTTCGAGCATTATTTTCACACAGTCTGTACGTTCCTATATGGCTAAAACTCTAGCTATGTAGGATTCACTTATTGGTAGGAAGATTGGTACAACAGTGGAATGACTTACTAGATGATGTAGATATGCTCTCTAATCTATTCATGTGTGAAATTCACTTCCGTTCAAGGGTAAAGGAGGTTATACTAAAATCTACAGTTCATACTGTAGAGAATTATCCTATAGCTAGCTCATTCTAACAGACTTTGAATTCAAAATAGTGAAACACATACACATTTAACAAATTCACCCGAAAAATCAAAATTTTCATAATAAATTAACCAGAGAAGGAGCACATGACATATCTGAATGGTTACTAGACAAAAAAAGGAACAACCATGGTCCTCCCAACCTTAGAACAGGGCAGCCAAAATCACTTGTCCTGTTCAGCCCCTAGCCTGACCATGAATCCATGAGGGCTAACTTGGAACTCCTCCTCAACAAATGTTTCCAACTTCAAAAGTCTTCTCCTTGCCTCACACTCAACAAGTAGTGTTCATAAAAACAAGAAGTTAGTAATTTTTCCCCAGCATATTAGGCAGCGTCCTACCTCCTCACATCTGTTATATATCAAAAAATCCCTTTTTTCCTAGGTCTTTTTCCCTCCCTTGGGAATTTTCCCAGCTTTCCAAATCCCTAATTTTTAGGGGCTGCCCATGGTCAAATTCTAGATTTTCCACTTGTAACAATCATCCCTGAGGTAGTTCCAACATGTTCCCCACTCATGGAGTCATGGTCAGTTGATTTCAACATGGTTGTTCAATTTGTCCTCCTGCAATAATTATAAAATATTTTGTTTCATACAAGTGTCATAGTCAAGTAGTTAGTTAGGTCAGATCAGATCTCTTCCCAACAGTCATAATCATTAATTACAATTAACCAAATTCAAAATTCGGAATTGCCATAAATGGCAAAAAATTTCCAATTTCAAATTTACCAAAAACTGAATAATTTCCCCAAGAAATTTCAAATTCAAAAATAATTTATTTTTTGGGATGTTACAATTTGTCTTATCACTACCTAATTGAAGTGAAAGAGAGAAAAGGATAGTTTATCAAACCAAATATAACAATAAGAAATCTCTGAATCCAAACATGGGAGGATTTTTACCGTGTTAACAAAGAAGAGGACACATAGAATATCCCCTCAATGAAGAAGCACCAAGTAAAAGGGGCAATGCTATCAAGAAAATGAATAATATTAAATATGGTGGTAGAAGTTCTGGGAGTTTCTTTTCATGGCATGTTTAAGATTTATGGATATTCAATTTATTTTCTATTGATGTTGAAGAGGTGTACAAAATTCCAATGGTGATGTTAAAGGGCCCCATAAAATCGTGGTGGAGTAACATCCAAACTAGATTTGATGTAATCACTGATGACCATTAAAGGATTAGGATGACTTGAAGAGGTTTTTAACTTTTGATGGATATGTTCTCTTTTGAGAATGATATAAAATATGTCTTTAATCAATTTTAAGTATACAAGACATTTTGTGCCAACAAATGAATACAACCATAAAATGAGACATTGGTAACATGGATATTGAATCATCTTCATAGGTTTTGTGTTGTTCAACATTGTTTTGGAGCCTTATATTTAAGTTGTTACTGTAGTTACTTAGTTGGATATCATGGAGAATGCCATATTCACCACATTCAAAGTAGATTATGAGAAATAAAAAGAAAGGTTGAACTCATTGTAGAATTTCACTTGAGTAACCAGTGGAAATTTTCATGGGTTTTATAGAACAACCACTTGGGTAGGTGTTGTGCCTTTCATTTCTTATCCAAAGCCTGATTTCCATTGCTAGGGTTAAAATATCTTGGGGAATTATATGATTGATAAAAATTGGGGCTATGTTTTATTTTATTTTTATTTATAGGGATATGTAACATATATATAACATATGTTATTGCGATGTTCTCCCCACTCTCCCAATAATATATCTAGGCTTGCGACAACCCAAAAAAAAAAACTTAAATTCTAAGACAAAATGAGGGTATGGTTGGCAGGCAAAGTCAAGAGTTCTAATAAATAGATGACACCGGATTATAGACATCCTTTGAACAAGAGAATGAGACATATGGAGGACTATGGTAGCATAGACATGGTAATGAAACTTTGTGATGCAGAAGGCACCAATCAAACTCTCCATAGGGACTGGAAGAGTAACCATTAAGAGAATTAAACTCTAAGTAACGAGCTCAACTTCCTAAGGTCATTCTAAACCAAAACTTTGGATTAAAAGTGGACTCAAAAGTTTGTGCTATGTTCAAAGGTGACACAACTATTGCCAACATGAGATAATATTCTTTTCTCGCCCGTATTTTTTTGTTTTTTCATAGAAAAATGAATGCTATGATATAAGAGAGGAAACGAGTGTCATGAGTAAGAAATTGGTTCCAACAGTGGAATGTACCTATGCTCAATGAAAGGATGTGCATGCATGATGTGGACACTCGAGGGAATGTTTCCTCTTAGGGTACAATGTGTCAAGATGGAAAGGATATAAACAAGGCTCTACTTGGCTAGTGATGGAAATTGTTGAGGTAATAGGCTTATAGAGAGAAAGAGGGAACTAGAAATAGGCCCAATACTGCAAGCAAGATAATGGAGTAAAAATACAACTTAACGCCAAAGAATGTTCTTTTTCAAAAATTTAGTTCCCTAGGCCCAAAAAAGTATAAAATAATACCCAAGAGAACTCTTCTAGCCACTAGTGAATAGAGTATTCCTTTTTCGAAATTAGTCGGTTCGAAAAAGGGTTAAACTTACACCAAATAGACATCCTTTAAAATCCAATTAGTCAGTGTGAAAGAGACAAGTTCACTCAACAATATTTTTTCTTTTTCATAGAGTTGAAAATGAACTTAACTAAGACTCGGTGGAAGTCCCATAGGTATAGGTTAGAATGCTTTTGAGTGAGAATATGAGGTTCAAACGGAAAGTGATATTGAACTATAAGAGACTCCTAGTCTAATGGAAAAATCTCGGCAAGGGAACCAAATGGAACAAAGGTTCTAACTAGGGCAACCATGTTTGGTAAGCTTCTACCATTCATTAACGACACTTCTAGTAGGAGAGAGAAGGTTCAATGTCACTAACAAATGGTTTTGTATCTAAGGCATATGAATCACAGTCATAGGATAATGCAAGTTTGAAAAATGGAGTGACGACCTATCCTATATGCTTGGTAAAAGAAAACACCTGTAAAGTCACAAATGAACGACATAATGCTAGAAACCGCAAGAATCCCTGGATAAAACCACCAAAACCAACTCCTTCCACTGCACTATTAGTCCACTAGGTAAAAATATTAGCAAAAACTATGACAAGTGGGTAAATGTTTTCTACAAATAGTAAAAATAATCTATTTTACCATACCATTTCACATTTTTACTGAAATAGTGCATTTTGGACCGATTTGACGACGACCTTCAAGTGTTGATTGTGGGATATACGAGCGAAAAAATTAACGGAATTGACAACCATTTGGACCAAGTAGGTACTCTTTCCTCCCTCTTCATTTCTAGTGGATTAGAATTTTAAACTATGTCTCATTTTTTGAGTATTTTAAGGTGCAACTTCATAATCAAGGTGTGTGTGGGTTGTAGATCATCGGGTTGCATATATGGAGGCATGCATAGAGGCAAGGAAAATCCAAATTGTGTACATGCATCCCTACACATGATTGTTATCACAACAACCCACGTACAAGTCCACAAATTTATTTTTTAAAGAAGTTTGAATAAAAAAAAAGGATTTTTCCTTGCAGGATGGTACTTGAATGTAGAGAAAGAGAGCATGAGGAATTTGATGTTGTAGTGGAAAAAGATCCAGAGGCTCAATTAGAATTAAAAATATGTAGGCTTTACAAGTTTTGGGCTCTCAAATGTATGAGGGATCAAGTGAGACTCCTCCAAATAGTGGTGAACTTTTGGGATCCAGATACAGAGGCCTTCAACCTCGATGGGAAACCGTTGAGAATTGAAGTCAAGGATATCTACTTTCTTAAAGCATTGTATCGTCAAGGTGAGGTGGTGAACCTCAAATCTCATGGATCTAGGGGTGGCAGGAACATAGAGCACTACATCGCCACTCACTGTGTTCCAAGCAAAGAAAAGGCAGGGATCCAACTCCCCATTAGAGAGATCAACATTCTAAGCTTGAAAATCGACGTTCTTGTACTTTCATAAATCATAGGTTCGACCTCATTGCACTAGGAATCAAGGCCACTTATGTTATACTCAGTGGAGTGCTTACAACCTAGATTTTATGATTGGTGCACCTAACTACTTGCTAACATGAAGATCCAACTAATAGACTGCAAATAGGGTAGGAAGAGGAACTTCAGGTTCAGATCTATCTTATGTAGTGTTTTCTTCTGCGGGTTCTAGGATTGATCCCTAGAGTCGATATTGTTTCTCATAGATCGCGCGATCCAACCATGTCACAGTGGACCGAGGTGATGAGGCAGTTCAGAGGTGGTAGGGTGTCAACCCCCTATGAAAATGGGTTCTTCTTCTGATGGTGTCAATAGGTGATAGCCCTAGATGACTAACCTTATGAAGGGATTGAATTCGGATGAGAGCCAGACATTCCATTTCCACCAAGCACCACCTATGGTGATATAGGTATGAAATGTTTTTATAGATTTCATTTTTTTGTATTTTTTAAACTAGTAAAATATGAAAATATTTTTGGATGATGTCAAGTATCTAAAAAAAATGCTTTGTTATGTAGATGCGGGTCCACGATGGTCAGATGGATTCCCACGACACCAGCAGAGGAATCGGGGGGATGAGCCAGTGAGAGGAGATGCAGAGAGAGTTCTTCAGAATGTGTATGGAAACCTGTCTCATTTGATGCACAATATTCTCATGGTTCAGGTAGAGGATCTTCTAGAGGCAATACAATGATAGGTGATGGGTGTGACCCGTGTGTGGGTGCGATTCTTATAGTGTCTCACAAATGTTGTAGTATGCTACCGTGACACACATCCAGTGCCACATGAGTATATGTTATGGTCATTGTATCGGTTGGTTGTATATGTATTTTGAGGGCATGAGCCTCAATTTTTTACTATGACACCATATTTTTGGAGAGATGAAATATATAAAAAACCTTGGTCGTTCACTTTACTTATGTTACAATGTGTACATTGATAAATATGTTTTATTTACTTTAGTTAAGTGAAAAATTCCAATCTAAAACATAATTATCATATGCATCATATACATAATTAGAACTTTTGGGTATGTGATTATAAGTAATAAAATCAAAATTTCATTCCAAAAGTTGTACCCGTAGGAATCGTTAGAGAAGATTAGGATCTCACACATGATAGTTGTCATTCAACTGACATACTACTAAATGAGATTCCAGGTGAACCTCTAAAGACTGAAAACCATGTGAAATGGTGTCGCGTAAGAGCTCTATAACGACGCTATATTCAACCATATTATTCGTTGATGTCCTTAGAAAAATGCCACATGAAGACACCAGTTGACCCTCAGGTGAGTAAATAACCCAAGCAGTGAAAGCCAAGTTTCGTGTATGACGACTAAAACTATTTGTGAATCCTGAGTAAACCAAAGACTCCGTTGACATTTCCCAACCAAGGGAAAACTTGATAAGAAAGACGATGACACAAAGGAAAAGATATATATATATATATATATATATATATATATATATACACACACTAAGATACACTAGTATACAAAAAGATACACCCAAGATTGGGGCTCAAGCATAATATATTTTCAGGTAGAGCCCATTTATGGGATCAGCTAGCATATTCCCTTCACAATCTTCCAATTCATAGGATCCTTTTTCTAAGACACATGGCACTATATAAGGAACATGCCACATGGGGTTGAACTTGCATGCCCCCAATGGTTCTTTGGCTTGGTAATATAAGAGGACCAAGTCACCTTCAGCATAATCTCGAGGAAAGATAGACTTATCATACTAGACCTTGGCACGTCGTTTATTCACTTCGATAGACGTAGAGGAATATCAACGTTGCTCATCTAGGATTTCTAGGTTTATGAGGTGTTCTTCGAGATCGAAAGTTTCAGGTAGGAGCTTAACTTCCAGTCTAAGGGAAGGGATTTTTCATTCAATAGGAAGGAGAGACTCCACACCATGTGCCAACTAAAAGGGAGAAAAATTGCTGGAATTATTAATCGAGGTTTGGTATACCCAAAGTGTCGGGTAAAGCATTAGATGCCAGTCAGATTTTCTCTAGCTGACAGTTTTCTGCAAAATTCTCTTGAGAGAATTGTTCACAACCTCTACTTGTCCATTTTATTGGGGATAGTAAGGGGAAGAATGAACATGTTTAAACCCTAGTTTTGATGCTAAATCTTTCATCATTTCATTCTAAAAGTGACTTCCATGATCAGTGAAAATATCCCTTGGGATTCTGAATCGGGATATAATTTGATTGAACACGAAAAATGTTGCAGTCTTACCATCATATTTAATCATAGGCATGGAATCTGCCCAGTTAGTAAATCAGTCTACGACCACGATAATATGTTGATCCCCCCCAGCCGAAGTTGGGTTGTTGTTAGGGACCTAACCCCTCACATATGTAGAACAATATATTTCGATGTAATAAAGTTCAATATTAATAATGCCTTGCAAAAAAGTAGAATAAGTCAAATGTAAGAAGACCTAATAGAAGCTTCTGCTTCTAGAAGGATCTTCCTCTAGATGGTTCTTTTGATAGACATATTTATTATAACTAGGAGTCGAGGGTATGAGAACCCTATCTTGGATATTATTGTAATAGAGCTCTGCTCGACTGGAGGTTGCCTCTTCGAAGAGGCTCATGAACATTGCTCTCAGAATCCAAGTGCTCTTTCTGGTGTTATTTTGATATCATTTTAGTGTTATTATGGTGTTTTTATGGTTATATTGTTATTTATCTTCCATTTATAGAATTTTATTTCTGTTCTTCATACTTTTTATATCTGGAATATTGCAAGTGGTATCAAAGCACTTTCCTCGACAGAAAATTGTGGGTTGATTTTTTTCAGGGTAAAGACATATTCCGATGTCTTTAAGCTACAAAGATCTATCGTTAAGTGCATAAACCCATGGTTGAGGGATTCATACATGTAGTAAATACAAGTGGTTCTTAAGCGCACATTTGTTGGCCACCCTTGTAACCCCTGTTGGTACCCCTTCGAGTGGTAGCGCATCAGACATAACATGTATATGGATAGACCTAGATTTCCTGAAGCCCTCTTTAGAAAAACTGATCGGTTGCCTAACTGCTATAGTGTTGCTGAGAAAAAGACTTGGTAAGATACTCTCTACTACCCGAGTAGTCGGGTAGTATGGCTAAGGGCACAATCTAGCCTCCTTAGTTAGTGCCCTGAGATAATGGGCCGAGTACTACTGTTGGACCCTACACGTATATCGAAGAGCTATAGCATATGGAAAATCCTTGTCTGTAGAACCCTTGAATACCTAACCCTTGGGGACAGAAACAAAACATAAAACAGACAAGATCTATTACTGCGCAACTGTGTTTGAGTTGCCAAATCACTACAAATTTATTCCTGGTTAATAATTTGGGCATTTCATCATTGCATTATTCTTCAGACCAGAGTATAACTTCGCAGGTGTAAAAAAAAAAAACGTCTAGAAATTTTTGCACCATTATTTGAGACCTATTCCATTGGATTTATCTCTTCACCCTTATCACATTCATACCTATCATTTTCCACCAAACGTTTTGACCTCGCTCGCCCATTTTTGGTTCCCTCATCATCATGGCCCATACCCATAGCCAAGACTTGGAAGATTGCTTCAATACCTTGCAATCTAATTTCACAGAGACCCAACAAAAAGTGAGACAACTCAGTGCAAATATTTCCACCGTCAATCAAAACATGGAATCCTCCATCGTCGCATCAATCACCGAACTCAAAGAAGACCTCAAACAAGACATGACTACCCTGCTTGAATTTGTCGTTTCAATGATCTGCACCAAGTTGCATATCCCTGCAGATCCTCTTTTGTCTGACCCACATTTGCATATCAAAGCCGAAACTTCCTCTCATTCCCATAATTTTCAGCCCCATCACTTTTAGCATGACTGACGCCTTCGACGGGTGGATGTGACCAAATTTGATGGCTCAGATCCCACTGGTTGGGTAACTCAAATGGAACATTATTTCTCTTTGTATGACATTACATATGATTTGGACAAAATCTGTTATGGTGTTCTCCATCTAGATCAAGAACGTTGGCAGTTGTGGCAATGGAGAAAAACTTCATGTCAAGGGTATATTGCTTGGACACAATTTGCGGTAGAGATTTATGAATGCTTTGACACTAACACCAACCATTTAGGTAATTTGACAAAGTTGAAACAATCTGGAACAATGGAAGACTTTATAGCTTCTTTTGAGAGACTGGATTTTCGTACAGAGGGCATGTTAGATGCTTTTTTCCGAGAATGTTTTATCAGTGGCCTCAAGGATGCGATTCATGCCCATGTCCTCATGGATCGTCTTGAGATTTGGGTGGAGGATACTAAAAGAGATAAGGAAGCACAACAGGTTGTCTCTTCTCAAAACCAGAAAACCCCCTTTATTCCTCGCACTAAACCAATAAATCCCACTACTCATTTTGCTCCACTAAAGATCCAAAAATTGACCAGGGATGAAATGGATGAAGTCCAACTTAAAGGGATTTGTTATAATTGTGATGAAAAATATTTTCCGCACCACAATTTTAAGGAACAAAATATTTTTGTGGCCATGTCAGAGGATATTTTGGAAGATGATGTTTAAAATCCCCTTATGTCTGATTCACCTGAACCCACTGACATAACCCCTCCCTCAGACCCTCCCAAAGTAGAATCGGTCATTTCCCTAAATTCTCTCACTGGATTCTCTGCCCCCCAAACCCTCAAGCTAATTGGTTACATCAAGCATAGGAAGCTCATCATTCTTGTTGATAGTGGAAGAACCCATAATTTTATTCATCGTCGCATTGCCCAAGAAACCCATTTCTCTATCCATACAGTCAATAATTTCCAAATCATGATTGCCAATGGTGGCTCCATGAAATGTGGAGGGCATTGTGAAAATGTGTGTCTCCAAATTGGTGACTACCACTTGAAATCTCATATGTTTTCTATCGACATGGGCGATTGTGACATTGTGTTGGGTGCAGACTGGATAAGGAATTTGGGTCCCATTCTCATGGGTTTTAAGGAATTAACTATGCAATTTGAACAGGAGAGCCAACAATATAAGTTCCAAGTCATCATCGTCGGTTCAGCTGAGATAATTAGTTCCCATCGCATGGAAAAGATTCTCAAAAAAGGACATTCTAGCGTTATTTCCCAACTCCATGCGATACAAGCAACTAAGACACCCTCTGTGCCGAAAGACCTCCAATCCATCCTCTCTAAACATAAAATGGTCTTTTCCACTCCCCAGGGACTCCCTCCTTTTTGTGGTTTTCATGATCATTCCATTCCCCTTGTATTAGGAAGCCTTCCTCCAAATATTCATCCTTATAGCCACCCATTTTCCCAAAAAAATGAAATTGTGAAAATGGTTCAAGAACTGCTTAAGGAAAGCGTTATCTGCCCTAGTATGAGCCCCTACTCTTATCCTTTGGTCATGGTCCTGAAGAAAGAAGGTTCTTGGCACATGTGTCCCGAATTTCGTGCCCTCAACAAACTCACCATTAAATAAAAATGCCCCATTCTTGTCATTGATGACCTCTTGGATGAATTGAGTGGCGCCAAGTTCTTTACTAAAATTGATATTCATTTTGGCTACCACCAGATCCGTATGAAAGGGACAGACATTCCTAAGACTACCTTTAGGACTCATGAGGGCCACTATGAGTTTTTGGTCATGCCCTTTGGCTTCTGTAATGCCTCCTCCACCTTCCAAAGCCTCATGAACCATGTCTTCCATCCTTTTCTTCATCATTTTGTCTTATTTTTCTTTGATTATATCCTCATCTATAGAAAAAATTGGACAGAACATCTTTCTCATGTGGATCGAGTTCTCCATCTACTCTCTCAGCACCAAATTTTCCTGAAACAATCTAAATGTGCTTTTGATGCCTCGAAAGTCAAGTAATTGGGTCATCTTGTTGGCAAGGACGACGTCAGGGTGGATCCTAAAAATATTGAAGATATGCAAGACAGGACACACCTAAAGACTCTCAAAAGATTGTGTGGATTTATGGGCTTAATAGGTTATTATCGCAAGTTTGTTAATAATTATGGAAAAATTGTGGCACCTCTCACTCCACTCCTTAAAAATAATTCTTTCACTTGGACTCCAGCATCTTCTCAGGCCTTTCAAACCTTGAAGATGGCCATGTGAACCACTCCAGTCCTGACCCTTCCCTATTTCACAAATACCTTTGTCCTGGAATGTGATGCTTCAGGGAAAGGAATTGGTGTTGTCCTTATGCAAGAAGGTTGGCCTTTGGCCTTTACCAACAAACAACTGTCTGAACGGAATTTGGGAATATCAATCTATGAAAAGGAAATGTTGGCTATTCTTCATGTCGTTGATCTGTGGCACCCTTATCTATTGGGGCAATTCTTCCAAATTAAGACAGATTATCAAAGCCTCAAGTTTTTTCGGAAACAACGCATTTCCTCCCCATAGCAAAAAAAATGGGTGACGAAGCTCTTTGGATATGATTACGAGATCATTTACAAGAAAGGAAAATACAATGTGGTTAGTATGCACTTTCCCAAAAATATGAATATGAAGGATCCCTTTTTTCTCTCTCCTTCATTGTACTAGATTGGCTCCAAGGCGTTTGCCAGGAATGGCTACACGATCCCAAAAGTTGACATCTGAATCAAAAATTGCAGTCCAATTATTTAGTCCACCTAGGGTACTCTTGGCTCCATTATGAGCTTCAATACAAATTCCATTTGTATTTAATTAAACAGGCAAAACTTAAATCCACGGTACTTTCTGAGCTTCATGCTACACCCACAGTTGGGCACTCCGGGTTTACCAAAAACTATGACAGGGTCAATCGTTCTTTTCTCTAGGATGGTATGAAACAAGACGTTCATAATTTTGTAGTTGAATGTGATGTGTTCCAATGCAACAAGGGAGAAACAGTCAAATATCCTGGCATACTACAACCGCTTCTGATTCCACCTTCTATTTGGAGGGATATCTCTATGGATTTTATTACAGTCTTGCCTAAATTGGGAAATAAATCAGTCATCATTGTGGTAGTCGATAGCCTTTCCAAGCATGCTCATTTATGTACTCTTCAACACCCATTTACAACATCCACTATGGCTCAACTTTTCATGGATTATATCTTCAAGCTTCATGGCATGCCACATTCTATTGTTTTTTATCGCGACCCAACTTTCACCAGCAATTTTTGGCAAGAAATGTTCAAGCTTCAAGGCACCCAATTGCATCTCAGCATAGATTATCATCCCTAGAATGATGGACAAACTGAAGTTGTCAACAACTGTTTGGAAACATATTTGAGGTGTTTTGCATCGGAAAATAAAAATCAGTGGGCTCAATGGCTACCCTTAGTTGAATGGTGGTACAACACTTCATACCGTACAACTATCGGCATGACTCCTTTTGAAGCGATATATGGACACAATCCAACTTCAGCTAACTCATATTTACCAGGTGTATCAAATGTCCAGGCGATTGACCAAACACTTACTGTTCGAGAGGCTATTCTCTGTACCCTCAAAGAGAATTTGGTCATGGCCCAGAATCGCATGAAGCAGCAAGCATATCAAGGTCACTCTGAACGTCAATTTACAAAAGGGGATAAAGTTTTTCTTTGACTGCAACCTTACAAGTGAAATTCCCTCAAGGCCGACCATTGTCAGACGTTGGCGCCCAAATTTTATGGTCCGTATACCATTCTCAAGCATGTGGGATAGGTGGCCTATTAGTTATCTTTTCTTAGTCATTCTAAGCTACATCTTGTTTTTCATGTTTCATGCTTAAAGAAGGTGATTGAAACTAAGTGCAAAACTCAAACAACCTTCCCAAGTTGCACGAATAAGGATCCATTTGTCTACAACCACAGGCAATTTTGGACCAGCGTAAGCGTCGCCTGCATCAGTGAACCATCAAGGAAGTGTTAGTATATTGGAAATATACAACTCCAGTAGATTCCACTTGGGAACTAGCTACCATTCTACAACAACTTCCACATCTCAAGCCTTAAGGTCAAGGTTGTTTTTAAGGGGGAGGACATGTTAGGGACCTAACCCCTCACGTATGTAGAACAATATATTTGGATGTAATAAAGGTCAATATTAATAAGGCCTTGCAATAAAGTAGAATAATTCAAATGTAAGAAGACCTAATAGAAGCTTCCTCTTCTAGAAGGATCTTTCTCTAGATGGTTCTTTTGATACACATACTTAGTATAAGAGAACCATAGCTTGGATATTGTTGTAATAGAGCTCTTTTCGACTGGAGGTTTCCCCCTCGAAGAGGCCTGTGAACATTTCTCTCAGAATCAAAGTGCTCTTTCTGGTGTTATTTTGATACCATTTCAGTGTTATTGTGGTGTTGTTCTGGTTATATTTTTATTTATCTTCCATTTCTAGCATTTTATTTATGTTCTACATACTTTTTATATCTGGAATATTACAGCTGCAGTCCGCAAAATCCACCCCCCACTTGGTGAAAGGAACAACAGTGATGACTGAGTGCAGAGTGGTTGGATGTGAGTGCATTTTCTGAGTGAACACCTGGAAAGGGTGACAGTTATTGACTTATTCGACATAATCTTTAAAAATAGATGGCCAAAAATAGCCATCTTGCAATATTTTTTGGGCTGTCGCAAGCCCAGATAGATGACCACCATAAGCCCCACTATGACAGTCATTAATAACGGACTCATCCTATTTGAGGTTCAACCAATTCCACAAGATATTATCTATGTCTTAGTGATATAGAGTGTCACCAACGATAAGGTAGTTTTTAGCTTGATACTGTATACGTCGTCGATCATTTCTCAATAGGTGCTGAGAGAACTTAAATTTTTGAAGATATATCAAAATGTATCCATACTAGGGTCTGAATATGAGATAAGGAAAATGTGTTCATCCATGAATGAATCGACATGAATGACATCCTCATCTAATCGAGGGAAGTCCGATATTAAATCAGAAAAAAACTAGCGATTTCTTGGATTTTGTTGAAGAAAAATCGAGACAAAACTCTTGCAGAATGAAAATCCATTTATTGTATTTTCCCCCCATCATATGCCTAGTAAGGATGTATTGAAATGGATTGACATAAAAAACTACAGTATTTTTTCAAATAAATATATAGTGTCGCAATCTTTGAACCGTGTGTACAACAACCAAAGCTAGCTTCTGAACACGAGATTACTTGATTTCAGAACTGACTAAATTTTTACTAAGGTAGTAGACAACATGCTCATGGAGATAATCGTCCTCCTCAAGTAAAACAATACCAACTGTCCCTTCAGATGCAGTGATATAAAGAAAGTAATCTCTATTTTAGTCTAAAGGCTTTAACAGAGGCATCGACACCAAGGATTTCTTAAGAGCATCAAAGGATTCCTAGGATCATTCATCCCATATAAACTGAGTGTCCTTCTTCAAGAGACGCATGAAACCCTTAGTAATATTGGCATAGTTTACTATCAACTGACCCAAGAAGGTATGTTTCCCGTGTAAACCTTGAAGTTGACGAATGTTGTGTGAGGGAGGAAATCAAAGTCTTGCCTCAACCTTTAGAGGATCCACCATGATCCCAGTCTTAGAAATTAAGAATCCTAAAAGATGACCTGATATAATGCAAAATATGCACTTATGAGGGTTTAAATGGATGTGATAATATCAACATCTCTCAAAACCTAGCTAAATGTGGGTAGAGTGATCCACTCTCTTGCAAGAGTGAGCAGCGAGATCATCAAGGTAATATTCGATTATATGCTTGATATCATGAAAAGAAAAGGTCATGGCTCATTGGAAGGTTTCTCCAACATTTCTAAGCCTGAAAGGAATTTTTTGGTATGCGGAAGTACCCCTATGAAAAATAAATTTTATCTTATGTTGATCCTTGGGTTTAATATGAATTTGGTTGTATGCTAAAAATCCATCCATAAAAGAGAAAACCTCTCTTCCCACACACTCATCGAGAATCTGATCAATGAAAGGTGTCGAGAATTTTCCTTTAGGACAATCCTTATTTAGGTATTGAAAATACATACACACATGGATGGTTCTTTGCTTCTTATTCATGGGAACATGATTGGATACCCATTCAGTTAAGGGAACCAGGTAGATAAAACCAACATTAAGCAGTTTTTCCACCTCTTCCTTAATATAAGTATCCTTCCTAGGATTAGCAGTTGTAAGTCATTGTC
>ML784531.1:616834-627803 GCA_009831015.1 Picea engelmannii
TATATGTGGAAAAATATGATATTTATCTATGGGAAGTGCAAAAGGGGACTTCAATTCTACATAGGGAAATGGAAAAGGCCTTATGAGCAAGTTGCATGGGGTGAGGAAAATCTTACTATAACACTTGACCATATTTTACATATGTAGTATAGATGGATGAATGATAAATATCTTCATGCGTAATTTCCAGCATGAAATGAAGAACCAAAGGAGCATGATTTTTTTGCCAAAAAATGTTATATTGAAGCTTAATTTTCATATTTATACATCAAAATTAAGTCGAGCCTTCCTTGAAATGTAATATAAACTACAACCAAAATTTTAGGGACAGATCTAGAGTAAGGTTGTCTTCGGTAATTTCCATATCAATGGAACCAAAATAAAATGAGTTTTATGAGAAAATTTTAGTCTGGATGTAAGGTGATACCAATGCCTTATATATTCCTTGAGAATATGGGGTCTCACAAGGCTTAATGGATGCTAATTTAATAATATTGTTAATCTTCTCCTTGTCCTAAATTTCATGAAAATCTACCAAAGAAACTTACTATTGTTGACAACCTCAAATATTATGAAGTCTAGATTTAGAAATAAATGATAATAGGTGTGTACAACCAAATATAAAGGGATACATCAACATAAACCATTCCAATGATAAATACCATCAAATAGAAATAGTGTTACTAGGATTTTGTGTCTCACAATCATCAATGACAAAGAAATAACTAGCATGAACAACATGAAAATGTAGAAAGAATCCTCATCTTCAAGGGTGAATTACCAAACCATCCAATATCTTCAAACAAAGATACAATACAAATCCACCAAGATCTCAAATACTCAATCCTTCAACAACCATTACAAATGGAGGAGCCATGCTTTTATAATGTTTTTGGATAAAACCTCCAACCAATAAATTAATAATATTTGAGCATAAACCCTAGATCTAACCGAGGAAAGTGTTGGGGTCCTATAATCATAGGTGACTTGATTTTTCAACTGTCTATTTGTCATTTCTCCCATGATAAAGACATCTGGTTCGTTGGGCTCAGTTAATTTCACTTCCCCCTCCCTCCATTTTGCCTGATCCTTCATCACCCTGCTGCATCATTCATCCACCTTTGCACCATTCACTCCCTTGTCCATTTATCCCACTAGCTACATCACGCCCACCACTCATCCTTGCATAAACAAGCTTAGGATAAAAAAACATTAGGTTAGTAATAAATGGTTAATGGCATTTTTAACACTAGTTACCATAATAATGTAATATGATTAAATTAGTGTAGTTAGATTAATAAACTATGTTAGACTTGTTAATAATTAATTAATTAATAATTAGAAATTAAGATATTTTTTTTAAGTTAGTAAATAGTTTAATAATGTTAGTAATTAAAATAATAAGCTAAATAACAAAATAAATTAATATATATAATAAGTTAAATAATAAAACAAAACAATAAAAAACAAAAACGAAACAAACAAATACAAAAAAATTAAAAATAAACATATAACAAATAATTAAAAAAAAAACATATATTAAAACAAAAAATATAATAAAAAAAATATATATAACAAAAAATTAAAAACTTAAACTATCCTAAGTTTACACCCACTTACCTTTTCCGTATAACTCGGAATCCCCCCCCGCTTATGTCACTCCACCACAAGGGGTTCCGAGTAAGTGGTATTTCCAGGGATGGATGTCACCGTATGGTGAAATATGACCCCCACCTCACATTACCACTTACCACTCCAGGGGGGGTCCGATATATCACTTTACTCCTCCAAAACTGCCCTCCCAAAAAATTAATACCATTTTTTTTCGCTAGTTTTACAAGTTTGTTTGTGAGAGTGATCCCAGCCAAATGGGGATGAATTTTTAAAATAAGATAGACATTTTTGTTCAAATGGGCTGAAGAACAATAACCTCTCCCATAATTTACACATGTGTCAGTAGTTGGGAGAATAGAAGCCATCTCTGAGCCCTATTTTTCAAGCTTCCATTTTTTCCTGTTTTGGTCATGATTTTGCGAGAGCTATTTCGGCGAGATGGATATGAATTTGGGAAAAACAAAAGAGGGTTTTTCTCAACAATTTCTCTTATACAATAACTGATTTTTTTTTTCACACATATGTCATATTTTTGGATATACGAATGTCTGAGTTGACTCATATTTTCAGCAGTCCGACCCATCTTTCATGGCAGTCAATTCAAGATTTTCGAGTATTTTTTTCTATATTTGGCCGAGGTTGTCGAATTCGAACTCCTGAGCCTAGGGTATAATATTTTCTATAAATTGTTTTAATTTAAATGTGTTATAGGTTAGACTTGAAGGGAAGGATGGTATGGAAATATCACCATTCATGGTAAAGATGTTCAACAGGTTGTAAGTGACTTTTTGGGATGAATATAAAGACATTTTATTTCTAGATTCTTGTGTCATGATCATGTGGTGACGTTCTCTTTGATGTAACTTGTTATTCTCTTGTTTCACATACTATTTCTTTCTATATTGTTTATGAGAAGATTATGTTGAAGATTTTTTCTCAACACCCTGTACTAGCTTAAAGCAATATTTATGTTCTCTTCCAAGTTTGAATGTAGAATTCGGATAAGCTTTGCTCTTCATTTGGATTGAACCTTAACCGATTATTACTTTCCATATCATAAAATATAAGGATCCAATGACATGATTAACTTGCTTGTTACATTTTGTCTCAGTTATTCATTCATTTAATCATCTTTAACCTTTGACTCCATTTTTCTCAATGGCCCTCTTTTTTTGTCTCAACCAGAAACTCAAAAACCAACCCTCCTATCCTCATAACTATCCTAGTATCTCCTCCAAACAAAGTTAAATTATATAGAGAGGTCCATATTTGAGTATTGGAGGGATAGATCCTTGAATCCAAGTGGTTTTGTGGTTACCTCTGTCAATTTCTCCTTCATCTTGAGAAATTACGGAGTGCTAACATAATGATGACCACATTGGGGAATGATCTTTCACATTCTCCAAAAAGGTATATTAGGTTCAGATTTGACTTCTGATGGTGAAGAGAATCCAAACACAGGAATCATGTATCATTCGCCTAGCGATTCCATTGACTTCATAATTCAGAAACAAAGATTCATTGGTGACTCCACTAGCTCACGATGGGATCCACTGCAAGAAGGTATGCTCCTTTAAAACTAGATCACATTCCAGGATTTCCAAATCAAATGCCTAAGGTAAATTGGCAAATAAATTTGCCTATGTTTAAAGATGAATATGGTGATGATGCTTCTCTACATCTGGTGAAATTTCATATGCATGCACGCAAGCTGAAAGTTCAATTTCCTAAAGATTGTCTCTTAAAGATGTCCATGTCTTCTCTTGAAGGAAAATCAAGGTCTTGGTATGAAATTTTTTCACCTGCAAGTATTCATTCTCTTAAAGTTTTTCATTCAACATTTTTTGAAAAATACAAAGAGTCCCATCCTTCTTTTCTTTTGGTTAAGGATTGTTGTGATCACTAATGAGAATTCTATTCAAGAGCTTGAAAGTTTTTATGGCAATGGAGAGTTTATGGATGGTGAACTTTTGGATCCTTTGAATGAAAACCCTTTTTCACCACCATGAGAAGATCACAGATTCCACTCTAGATGACAATGAAACCGAACAAAATCCTAATGATGACAATTATCTTACATCCTCTGAAATGGATGATAATTTGCAACAATCTAGCCATTCTTTTAATAAACAAGATATATATGAGTTTGGTCATTTCAGTTGTTCTTTATTCATTAATAGAGATCAAAATTCTGAGTTTATTTGCATAGACACTTCAGAAATTAATGTTTCATCCATTCGGTTCAACAATAGTGAACACCGGGTTTGTTCCTTTGAGCTTGATGAACATTTCCAATAGTTTTCAAATGATTGAGACAAGGATGAGGAGAATGGATCATTTTTTTCTTCACATCATTCATTTTCCCAGTGTTCATGTCACGAAGAAGAGAAAATTGTTTTATATTCCATGGATGAAACAGACTGGGACCAAGAAAGAGAAATGTCAATTCTTGATATTGAAAATGGAAATCACCAACCCAATATTAAATGTTATAAAACTCAGTTTTCTCCTCTATCTGAAGATGAAATAGATCATCTCTTGAATATTCATGTTACAACCAAAGATAATGAAGGTTTGCATCTCTTACAGTGTTTACACAATCAAGAATGTGTAAGTGAAATTTCTTCCATTATTGAAAATGAAAATCTAGGTTTAAATGATGACAGTCATGATCATGATGAAACTATACATAAATTTTTTGTGAGTAAGCCAATTTGTGATGATGATTTCTTGCAAAGACATCGGCTAACAAGGACTGTTTTCTTTCATGAAGAGGATAAAAGTGTCATCTTTAATAATATTGAAGAATGTTTTCTGATCAAGGATTATTTAGACTATGAGTTTGGGATAGACAGTATGCCCGAGATAGAGTCAGAGTTGTTCACACTTGAGGAATTTACAACCAACACTCATGTAGCAGAAAGTCATAATTCCCTATGCCTTCCTATATATCAACAACCAAGTGTTCTTTCAGATCACAATGAAGGGTGTTCTTGTGTTTTTGTTGGATCGTGAGACAAGGTAACATTTCAAATTATTGAAGATCCTTACATTGATGTGTTGCAGTCAATAGGGATTATGTATTTTCTTAAATTTATTGATCATGAGAACATCTTCAGTGGACACTCAGATTTGCCTATCTTTTTTTTTTTCTGCATGTTCAAGAAAAATGTGAGCATAAATCAATCAAGAAATAATTTAGTTTACTGGCTCAATTGGAAATAAGAAATCACCTATTATATATATATATATATATATATATATATATCTTCAGAAAATTAGAGTAGGTAGGAGTCTTCCAATAATCTCAACAAAATGAACACTTCTTTCAGTTCAGTTTTTTCGGAGTTTTATTTTCAGTTCGGTTTATAGCCCTCAGGTTTGGAATAGGTATAAGAA
Source organism: Picea engelmannii (assembly GCA_009831015.1). Lineage (NCBI taxonomy): Eukaryota > Viridiplantae > Streptophyta > Pinopsida > Pinales > Pinaceae > Picea > Picea engelmannii. The sequence continues at coordinate 621,848 of ML784531.1, forward strand.
ATGGTCAAAGGTTTTAGGTTGCAGTTTGGGATCAACCCAATGGATACATCACTGGTCTACATGTTCATAGTTATATGGTTCTTGACACCTCCTCGATAGCTGCCATCCCCAGGTAGAGCCTATGTTGGGGTCCTATAACCATAGGTGACTTGATTTTTCAACTGTCTATTTAGAACTAATCCCATGATGAAGACATTCGGTTCGCTGGGCTCGGTTAATTTCACTTCCCCCTCCCTCCATTTCGATCGATCCTTCATCACTCTGCTGCATCATTCATCCACCTCTGCACCACTCACTCCCTTGTCAATTTCTCCCATTGGCTACATCATGCCCACCACTCATCCCTGCATAAACAAGATTAGGATAGAAAAACATTAGGTTAGTAATAAATGGTTAGTGGTTAGTAATAAATTAGTGTAGTTAGATTAATAAACTATGTTAGACTTGCTAATAATTAATTAATTATTAATTAATTAATAATTAGAAATTAAGATATTTTGTTTAAGTTAGTAAATAGGTTAATAATGTTAGTAATTAAAATAATAAGCTAAATAACAAAATAAATTAATATATATAATAAGCTAAATAATAAAACAAAACAATAAAAAAAACAAATAAATACAAAACAATTAAACAAAAACAAATTAAAAATAAACATATAAAAAATAATTCAAAAATGAAAAAACATATAATTAAAAATATATATAAGACAAAAAATTAAAAATTTAAAATATCCTAAGTTTACACCCACTTACCTTTTCCATATAACTCGGACCCCCCACCCTTTACGTCACTCCACCACAAGGGGGATCCGAGTAAGTGGTATTTCCAGGGACGGGTGTCACCTTATGGTGAAATCGTACCCCCTGTCACATTACCACATACCACTCCAGGGGGGGTCCGATATACCCTTGTACTCCTCCAAAACCTCCCTCGCAAAAAATTAAAACCATTTTTTTCCGCCAGTTTTACCAGTCTTTTTTAGAGAGTGATCCCGACCAAATGGGATGAATTTTTGAAATCCAAGAGAGGATTTTGTTCAGAAAGAGCTGAAGAAAAATAACCTATCCCATAATTTACATAGCTTTCATAAGTTGGGAGAATCGAATCCATCTCTGAGACCTATTGTTCAGGCTTCCATTTTTTCCTGTTTTGGTCATGATTTTGCGGGAGCTGTTTCGATGAGCTGGAGATGAATTTGGGAAACACGAAAGAGGTTTTTTCTTAGGACATACTCATATACAATAACCTCTTCTAGTTTTCACACATCAATAATATGTTTGTAGATATGAATGTTTGATTTGACCCCTATTTTTCGCAGTCCGACCCATCTTTTATGGCAGTCAATTCAAGATTTTCGGGGATTTGCTTCTATCTTTGGCCGAGGTTGTTGAATTCAACCTCCCGAGATTGGGGGAGAATATTTTATATAAATTTTTGTAATTTAAATGTGTTAGAGGTTAGACCTGAAGGGAAGGATGGTATGGAAATATCACCATCCATGGTAAAGATGTTCAACAGGTTGTAAATGAATTTTTGGGATGAATATAAAAACATTTTGTTTCCAGATTCTTGTGTCATGATCATGTGGTGAAGTGCTCCTTGATGTTACTTGTTATTTTCTTGTTTCACATATTGTTTATTCCTGTATTGTTTATGAGAAGTTTATGTTCAAGATTTTTTCTCAACACCCTATACTAGCTTAAAACAATATTTTTGTTATCTTCCAAGTTTGAATGTAGAATTAAGATAAGCTTTGCTTTTCATTTGGATTGAACCTTAACGTATTATTCCTTTCCATATCATAAACTATAATGATCCACTGACATTATTACCTTGCCTTGTTACATTTTGTCTCAGTTATTCATTCATTTAATCATCTTTAACCTTTGACTCCATTTTTCCCAATGGACCTCTTTTGTTGTCTCAACCAAAAACTCAAAACAAAATCCTCCTATCCTCATAACTAGCTTAATCTATCCTCCAAACAAAGTGAAACTATACAGAGAGATCCCTCTCTAAGTCTTGGAGGGCTAGATCCTTGACTCCAAGTGGTTATGTGGTTACCTCTGTCAATTTCTCCTTTAGCCTGAGAAATTACAGAGTCCTAACAGAAAGCATAAAAAAATGATATCCCTCAATTAACTTGAGTGGATATGGAAAACAATGCATAAAATAGAAATAGTGATGCCACATGCAAACATCTCCAAAATATTATCTCAAACACACGAGATTTATCCTCAATGTGTGCATGAAGACCAAAGAATGGATACAACAACCTCCTCAAACCTCTCTAAACCAAATCAATCCACTCAAATGCCTCAAACCATGTGAAAAATAACCACCATAATCCTAGGGTTGGCCCCATCCTCCAATAATAAAATAATGAAAGAAATGTTTGGGGCGATTTAGCATGTGTGCCCAAATGTGAGATCTTCACCAAATATCCATATCCATACCATAAATCAACCATTTAGGTTTGAACAAGACCAACATGAGCTAGGTCACTCAAGTAATAGGCCTCCTACTTAGAAAATGAATGTCAAATCAAGGTTATGTTAGTGTAATCCACCTCCAAATGTGTGCCAAGGCCAAGATCTCCACCTAGAATTATAAAACATGATATCCAACTACAAAATATGTGTGAAATATAATTGAGGCTAAATAACTAAGACTAAATGATTTCAACCATATGAAAACATGTGAAGACCGATCTAACCATAATGGAACCATGTAAAAATGAGGAAAAATATTAGGCAATCCATCAACATATGAAACAAACCATACAAATGTGCCATGCTCAAACCACATACTACTAATATGCCAAAGGGATCCATGAGGGTAACATTTTTTCCTCTTGCATCTCACACTCAAACTACATACTACTTAGTACTAATATGCCAAAGGGATCTTAGCAAGTGGATCCATTTTGCTCACTATCTCCTCCATCATTTCTACATCTTGCATCTGATACATATAATGTTAGTATCTCATCATCACTAACTTTTTCATCATTACCACCTATTTCAACACACTCTTATCCAATGGATCCCTTGCGTTCACAAGTTACTTGATTCCTCATGGATGCCAAACACATCATGTGGTTCTATTTCCTTCTGTGACTTGTTCAACATTGTTTCCTCTTGCCTCACGTCCATATGTATGCCTCACCTTCATTATCTTGTTTATAATTTACCCCTTTTGTATCCCACACTTACCCTATGGGTCCCTCACTTTCAACTAGTGAATTAATTCTATCATTTGATCTATCCCTTGATGTATTGCATGCAATGATTGGGGATTAAAAGTCCTCACTTTCTCAAATATATGTGCGGGTCACAAAAATGTACCACATTCTTCTTCACTATGAGAAGCTTAAAAGGATCTACATCATAAGTTCGACAATCTTGCTATTCCTATCCCAAATCATGGATATTTTTAATAAATACAATAGATCAATCCATTAATTCCTTAAGTCCTTTAATAGTTGTTGCATAGATGTTATGACACTATATGGTCCACAAATACAACAAATTTATCTCTCACTTCCTTAATTCCTTTAGTTATTGTTGATAATAGATGGTCATCTTCTCTATCTTTTCAACCATTTCATTGAGCACACTAGAGATGACATGGATGATAAGCACCATTTATCTATGGGAGAGGTACTCCCAACATGGAGTCAACATTAGAAAGTTTCAAAGCATTCTATAAATATTTAATTTTCTACATGTGTGGAGTTACCATGTGAGACCTTAAAATGCCTTTCATACCATTTCCTTCTCTCACCCTCAATACAAGAAACTGGAAACTAATGATTCAAAGAAATAGGACTTCCCAACACCATGCTATACCAGATCTATTGTATCCAGGGAATCTGACTTTTTCCTTGGTAATAATGCCAATCGTTAGCTCCCAAAATTGAACTTTCAAATATGAAGTCCCACATAACAATCAATGCCAACTCGATTCTATTCAAGAGTGCTCACTACCACCATATTTTCTCACTTCTTGGGTGAGTTTTAGATGTGAAAATGCATGTCATCCCTACCATTAATGCATTCCATGTTGACATCTTCACCTCATGATAACCTTTCATTAGATTCCATGCCTTAATATTTTCCAATGAGCCTTATTTTGTGCAATTTGGCCACTCAACAACAACATCCTTATCTCTAATTATATAGATTTAACCAAGATCCAACAATTTTTTACTAGAATAATATGTCCAAAAAGATATGAAAAGAGCCAAAACTTAGAACATTTAAATTGAGGCTTTGTTTTATCAATACAATAGTTTATAACTAGTCATCAAAATTGTCCCTTCACATTGTTCCAAAATAACATCTTTCAAAGAGATGCGCATGCTTCGACGAAGGATAATAAAATGTTTGTTGTGAAATCTATGGTGTGCCCTCCACACCATCAAAACCTTGCAAATACCTCACATTCATCTTGGTGGATTTTTCCAAACAAAGATCTATTGAATTTGTCGAATGTACTAAATGACACTTCGACAAAGGGGGAGGTAGACCACTATGCCTTCTTTCATTTACACTAGATGATTATGGTTGGGTAGTGAGATATTTTTCATATGAAAACAATTCATTGGAACAATTTTGTTTAAAAATAAGTGTTTTATCAATGCAATTTAATTTTGTATTTTGTATAGGACACTGGTTGACTATTTCTCTCATTTGATGGTGTTATAGGACATACAAGAAAACATGTATTTCTAAGATCTATATTCATTGAGTGAGGGAAGTTCGAGTAGAATATAGGAAAGTGAGACATCTAGTAGGTCTAACAGGCAGAGATCAACTAGAGGTGAGAAGATCAAAATAAAATTCCATAGACACATGGAATTGTTTCTTGCGAAAGGAGGATCATGTTATTATGATCATGAGAGAATAGCCGACATTGAGGTGCCCTTTAGGTACAAATATATATTGAAACGATCGGTACCCAAGGATATTCCTTAAATAAACATTGATTTTTGTGTAAACAAAAGGATATACCGGATTGCTCCATTGTCATTACATGGTTTGGGACTATTTTCCATGGATGTCATAAAGGTATATTATGGCGGATTAACTAAATTGATGGAGTATGTTGGACCCTATTATATCTACAAATATTTGATACGACTAGTCCAATATACAAAAAATATGTGAAGATATGGCTTAGCTGCAAATTATATACAACTAAAAGACAATGATCAAAATAAAGGAAAAAATATCTATATTGATGGAGGGCCAAAAGAAAAGGGGAATATTGCAGGGTTGATAAACAATACATGATATGAGACCACAAATAAGAAACCCAATTGCGTATTTGAGGGGCATCAAGGAAACCATGCATTTGTATGTGCAATAAAATCAATAGTTGTAGGGGAAGAGTTATTGGTTCATTAAAATTTGAATCGAATAGATACAAACATTTCTATTATGGGGGAGGTACATATACTATTTTACCCAACTTGTAAACAATTACTCTTATATTTTATTATTTTTATTATGTTATTTAGTCACTCTTTACTTTTATATTTTTAGCATGCCATGTTTTTGTCCCATGTGTATTCATGAACCAACTTTATTTCTCATACATTTAAATTTATTTCTCATGATCATGATCACGGTTCTAATTTTACTGTAATGTGGCAGGATGATCGTGGTAAATCAATAGCCTCAGAACAAGTAAATGAACAACAATTTTCAAATTTCATTTAATGTGCATTTTATTTCTGTGGGGGTCATTTATTTTATTTGTTTACATAATTCAAATAAAATTTATTTTGTTGACATATGTAGTCGGCGGACCATGATTTTGATGATGATTCTCTCAGTGAAAGGGATTTGTATTCACCCCCCGAACCTATGGTATTAATAAAAAAAACAATCAAGCGAACAGGGAACTGGCGCACTTGTTATAAATTCTAGATCAAACTCCTGAATTC
>ML784531.1:643491-662748 GCA_009831015.1 Picea engelmannii
TTTTTTTTTTTTTTAATTACCAACAGGTCATCGGTATTCTGACGTCCCTCTTGTCTCTAATATAGAGTCAATGTTAGATATATAGACCCTTTGTCGATATTCCAACATTCTTGTTCCGACGTCATGTCAAACGTCCCTCCCATCGCTGATATAGCATAAACATCGGAGATACATGGAACATCGTCGGTCTTGCGACATCCCTTATTGCAGTTGACGTTCCTCTTCTAACGTACCGTTCAACATCCATCCCATCATTGATATAGAATAAACATCGAAGAAATAGGCCTCTCTTCGGTCTTGCGATGTCCACTATAGGTCTCTAATGTTGCATGTATGACTTAGTGGAAGTATATTTTGAGATGGCATAAACTTCAGAGATATAGGCCCTTTGTTGGTCTTACGACGTCCTCTATGGCATTGCAGGTGAGAAGTTCCAACATCGTGGTTGCGACTCCCATAGTGTACTTGGATAGTGAAAGTAGAGATGGCATGTATCCGCTAGAAACGTTGCACAGGAGATGATATATGAGTCGTCGGTATACCGACGTCATGTGAAACGTCAATTGATGGGGTCCCATGTTTGTCATTCTCCCAACAATATAAAGTGGCAATTTCTATGAACACACCATTGAAAAATGACCCAAATGTACTAGTGTATGAATGTCACCAGGTCATTAGTCAATATGAAAGGCATGAATCGCCACTCAAAGAGACCTCCTTTATACTTTAAGGTTGTCTTTCGTACATTAGTTTTCCCAAACAACACCTAGTGGTATCCTGAATTCATATAAATATTAATGAAACATTTGGCACCCTTGAGATGATCTAAAAGATCATCAATCTGAGGGATTGGGTACCAATTTTTTACTGCAATATGTTTCATGGATCTATAATCAATTCAAAGTCTATGTTTCATGTCCTTCTTCTGTACCAAAAAAAATTGGCTACCGCAAGGTGAGGATATTTTTCTAATGTGTCCATTTATAATTATCTCTTGGATCTAGCATTTAGTTTATTTATTCTCCATAATAGAGTGCCTATATAGAGGGTGATTAGGCGGAGGATCACCAAGTGTCAAATCAATTGATTTATTTACCTGAGAGTGCAAAGGCACCCCGGTAGATGAGGAAATGATGTATTTGTGTTATTATACTATCTTTTTCACATGCTTCTATTATGTAGAGAGGCCTCGTGTAAAGGTTTTGTAAGTTGTAGTGATATTTCATTCACCTTCTATCCTGACTAGAAAGAGGAAAAATATTTTGTTCTGATAGATCACCTTTCTGCACTACTTTGTGGAGAGAAAAGATTCGTAGTTGGTAATTCCTCTAGTACCTTGTAGAGTTGACCTCCAAAAGTAATAATAACACTATGGGGCCTAGATTCATAAAAAACATGAAACTTCCACATATATGGTTTTCATAAAATAACATGATAAAATTAATGTGGGGAAACATCACACAATACCTCATCTTTGAAGGGATTGATTACATAGTCCAGGAAATATTTTTGGCTGATGTGAATGTCTCATCCCTTGCTGAGCCAACTGATGGTATATGGATGAGGGTGGGACATTGTTATTTTCTTCAACCTATTTATGACCTATGTTGATATTAGGTTTTTCTATATGTTTCTTTCAACAATGAAATATAGTGGGGTCCCCTTCACCCACATCTATGAGTGGAAGAGGAACTCCCCTTCTTTAGGCTCCTCTAGTTCCTTCGATCGGACCTTTATGGTAGCAATGGTGACACTAGGTTCTACATCAATGATCTGTTTTCCCTTATCTAGTTCTAAATAAGAGTCTGAGGAGACATTTGACTCTAGGGATTTCATCTCAACCAACAATGATTCTTTGGATATGCATTTATTAGTGTCATGCCTAGGGATTTTGTGCAAATCACACCACTTTCCAGTCTCCTTATTTGAATTCCCGATACCCTTATTTTCTTGTGGGTTGGACTAGTTGTCCTCGGGATGGCCATCCTTGCTCTATACTTTGTTATAGGAGTTAGGTCCATGTTTTCCATGACTATTTTGTGATGCGTTTGTAGAAATTAAATCCCTCTTATTATTTTTCTTGAAATTTTGATCAATCTTGATAGCATATCGGAAAGTGAATCCCAGTGAGAAGATTTCTAGGAAATTAATATATTTTTGGATTTACCTATGTAGGACACTACAATACTTCAAAACCAAGTGCCACTCAGAGTATTTAATATGTATATTTGTGTGCAAGGTATGGAAGATGTTAGTGTAATACAACATTTTCTAGTATCTCCCTTGATGTTGAGTTGTCCATCTCATGTATTGGTCATCATAGTTTCAAGCATAGTAGCATTTCTCCTTGAGGGAATCGAATTTTTTTTTCCTAGTAGGTTTTGGCTGAAAAATTATAGACTCATATCGAGCATGTTGCTCACAGTAAGTTTCCCACAAATATTTGACATGGGGAAGGGCATTAAGGAGGGGTTAAAGATAACTTTTTCATTGTTGGAAAAATTTTGGATAGAAAAATAACCCTTTAGCATACTTAACCATTTTTCCAAAGTGCATCTGTCTTTCGTTGAAATAAAGAAATATCAAATCTAACTTGTACCTTGAAGGGCGCCTCACCTCCGAAGTGAATTCTAGTTGAATGCGCGTCTGTTGATATTGGTAGTTTCCAAAGGATATAAGGTAAACTCTCCATCATCTTGTTTTTTTGTTGTGCAAGGGATTCCTCGCAGCCGCAGTTTGATAGGATCATTTACTCTGTAATATCTCTTTTCTTCTTCCATGGGAGGCTTCTTGGTTTGTTGGGAGTGTTCTTTCCCATGCTCAACTAATTAATGACCCAATTCTCGATAACCTAACCTCATTGGGGACATGCACAAAGAAACAACAGAGGGCATATTTCTATGATACCACTGATTCAAATTATGTTGAGAATGAAAGGAAGGAACATATATAACAAGGAAACACGTAGAGATATTGCAAGAAACATAATAATCTAGTTGGACTCAAATTCTATTAATGAATAGAATACAAAATACTATAAAAGGAAAAGCACACAAACTAGATAGAGATGTGTCGGTTGTGCTCATTCACAAGATGATGATTACAAAGATGTCGAAAATTCCTTTTAACATAAAGAATCAATGAAAAAACCCTAAACGTGAAAAACCCTAACTCCAGAAGATAAAACACCGAAAGGTTTGTGGGCCCCAATGTAGTTAGTAGATATGTCAAATTCTTGGGGATGTAATGTGATGCAAACCCCCACCACCTCCTGAGGCTCTTGCAACCTCCTGCTCTAAGGATCATTCTTCTTCAGAGCTCAATTATCTCTAGGGATCTTGTTGAACCAGAAAAATTCCTTACCACAAGCCTTTTCACTTTTCTCAGTGTGCAAATTCAAGTTCCCGTGGGTCCTTGTACTCCATTGGAGTCTTCCACATGACCTTGGGTCAAAAATATGGGCCAACTTTCAAATTACAGAAGAATTCAGGACTCAGGGGATTCGGGCTCTGGGAGCTCCAAATGTAACACACTACAACTCTTTAAAAGGCCAAAGCCATGAACAGTCTAACTAGGAAGATCCGAAGGTTGGCGTATGTCTCATATCGACGACCAAAGCTTTCTCTAGGCTTCGAGATTTGGGACCCTTCAACACCTAACTTGTGCTTCCTCCTAAATTCCTGAATTCCTGAATTCATGAAGGGAAATGGATGAATGGTTCTCATCCCGTCCGCAACCAATGGTTATGATTGGCTCCAGAACTTCGGGCTTCGAGATTTCTCATATGTTAACACACACAACTCCATGGATCGTCGAACTCTGAAGCGACGAGGAGTCATGATCTGCACTCCACATGTCCTCACAAATGGATAGTCACAATGACCTCTGACCTTTGGGGAGTTGGGAGTTATTTCCCCTCATCACCTCCAATCCTCCAGATTGTCGAACGTCAAATTGGAAAAGGACTAGGATCCACGCTCCATGTTTCCCCTTCAACTGACGGTCGATATATACTCCAACCTTTGGGCCTTCGGGATTTTTTTCACCTTAACAATATTTTTCACGCATCTTTTAGAGTACCAAACCCCAAACACATGAAAGGTATTAATCAATGGTCCATGTGTCCTAACTAACGAACAATCTAGATCTACTCCATCCTTCTTTCCTTCAGGAGTTGTCGAACCAAAACAACTTTCACCTTCGTTCTCTCTGACTGTCGCATTCCCAAACCACGCGATCTGTCGACATGTATTCCTAGTACCAACGGCCAGGATGTGTTCCAACCTTCGAAAATTTTTGAAAATTTTCACACTCGTATGCCTTCGCTACAAAATCGTTAGATAATCCAACTTTTGAGCTACCCCTCATCTGTTGATGCATATCCCTCTTCTACCTATGTCCAAGATTGAATCTTGTAGTTGATCATGCATTTTTTGTAGATCCTACTTTGGTGCAACTCCACTTCCCTTCAAAGAAGGAATTTTCACAAGCTTTCAATGGCTCGTCCTTTTGAATATTCTTCTGTAGGACCGATTTATTGGTCTCTTCCTATGCTGCCTCTCCTAATATTTGAAACTTGAAATACTTCAGTCTCTAGTACATTTCTTTCACTTAACAAAGTGTTTTCTCTCTACACTCCTTTCACTCATCTCTACATAAAATCATACTATCTCTCCTGATCTTTGAAAAATATATATGGTTCAGCCTTCACACACCTTCAGTTGTCTCTATGCACACCTTTCACTTACCTTCTCTAGAGCTTGTAATTTCTTTGAACTTCAAAGGGTCTCAACCCCTTGTTCTCCAAATTATTTTTTGTGCCCTCCTAGCACACACACTCTTCCTCCAGATATTTCAACTCTTCAATGTCAAGGGTTTCATTCCCTTTGTTCTTTCTATATAACTTCTTGTGCCCTCCAGGCACTTTGCGCTTTTTCTCCTGAGCTTTACCAACACTTCCACAGTGTGTTGTCTTCATGCACTCCTTTCACTTGCTTCCTCCTTGATATTTTACACTACGCTGAGTGTAGGCGCACTCCTTGCTCTCTCTTTGTGCACTCTTTTCACTATCCCTTCTAATATTAAGAACAGTTTTGGTGTGCCCACTTGACACGCTCTTCCTGAAAACCTATATGAGTTCTTTCACACTCCTTGCATTGGTTTCACAGATTTTTCTAACAACTCTAGCGTGCACTCCTTACACTGGCCTTGAGATCTTAGAACACTCAGAAAACTACAGAGATAGAATTCTATCTATTCCTACAAAGGGAACATGCACACACTAAAAAACCTCATATACATACGTAGTAACCATTCAAATGAATTCAGAGAACACATATTCATTAACAGAATACACATAGAGAGAATCATATGGAGGGAAACATGTTTTTTTATTAAATATGAATGGTCTTTACAATGTGTGCAAGACTGGACTACAACACAGTCTTAGTTCTTTCTCTCAACAACTACCAACAACTCTCTACAAATCTATTCAACAAACTTTTTTTGAAAAAGATTACATACATTTATACATGAGGGGATTCTCTAGATTCCATCTTGACATCTTGGTGATTTCCTATCGTATTTAAGCATCCTACCACTAAGGATTTATTACAATAAATATTCATTCACATTTTTACATATGAGGCGATGCTCACGATCTGTACAACTACATCCCATTAAAGAAATTTTTACACTCATCATGTACAAATACAGTGGCTCAGATTTCCTTGAGCCTTACAAAATTTAATTACATTAAATTACATTAAATTACATTTAATTTTTTGGAGTTAAACTAAAAAAAAATGAGAATATTGGCGGTAATCTCTTTGGGATCCGCTCCATCCTAGTGCAATGTTTCATTGGTTGTTGATGTGTTGATGATTTGGAGCGATGCTCCTCCATCATACTCCCATGTTGACAAAAATAATGACATCCTGATCATGGCTCCTCTGTTGTTTCTATTGAGATCCTCTTGGGTCCCAAACTTTAACTATGAGTTGTCCTCCTGCTCTTCTTATTTGTTGTTGTTGTTGTTTTCTTGTTTTTTTTGTAGGATCTCCTCTGGTCGACCTCCACCTGTTGTTCATTCTCTCTTTTTTTCACTTCAACATCATCCTTTTTATTTCCTCTATGTCCCTGTCTAGATGGTCTACTAGCTGGTTTCTTTGATGCAGTCTGCTCTTCTGCATCTCCTCCTCTTCATCAGTCTCCAACTTGACATGTTGGATGATCCTACTCTAGGTTATTACCCTTTCTCCTAGGTATTTAAATTATTCACATAGATCTGCAAAATCCATGTTGTTTTCTCTATCTCCTATTGTAGGTTCCAATTATGCAGTTGTCCTTCGTTCATCTCCCTTGCTGGAATTTGTGATCAATTCCACTGAATGATTTTCTTTCCTCCTTCTATATTATGAAATGACATAATATGTGGGTTGTCGATCAACTTCCTTATAAGCAACATATTCATTGGAATTCAATTCGAAGACCTCTCCATGAGATACTTTGATCTCCCCTACCATCAAAACATGGTTAAGGTCCTCTCTTCCCTCCAAACTTTGGGGAAATGTTTCTCCTTATTCCTCCTCCATGATAGTCTTTGTTGGTTATCTTCCTTCTCTTGCACCTGAAACACATGCACTATTATTTTAAAAAACATTTGGGCCCATGGACTCTTCCCTATATTCCTCCTGCATCACTTTCTCATGTGAAACACATGCACTGGCCTCTCTTGAGCTAATTGGAAGGAATATATTGATTCCCCCAATTATCATAATGCACCTCTAATTTTTCTCCATGCGATTTGAAGTATTTAACTTCTCATCATCTTCATTCACATGGTCTTCAACCCCACATGAATCTTCATGTTGATGAGACTTCTCTTCTTCCTCCTCTTCCTCTACCATCAACACTCCTTGTTGATCTAAATTCCTCTCTGAGTTCCTGATATTTTCAGACAGTCCCATCTCCTCCTCCTTACCCACCTGGAAAACTGAATGCCATTTTCTACCCTCCTATAATTCTATGATATGTTTGACCAATCTCTTGTTATTTCCTTCCCGACAATCTGTGAGATATTCAATTGATATCTCTTCCTTATCACCAAGGGTTTCTCCATTTTCTGGTTCAAAACCATAAACCATATCCTCCTCTATCTCACTGAGATTTTTAAATTAATGAAACCACCTCCTCAACACATGTTTCCACCTCTTGTAAATCAACTACTAGATATGCCACCTTGCATTCTCTTCAAGGGAGACTCATAGCTCTAGCTTCCTTGCTGCATTTTCTGCATCAGCATATTGAGCCTCTCTTAGGCTTCCTTGAGCTCTTTATCCACATCATCTTTTCTCATATTCCCATGGTCTCCTTCCAAACCTTTCTTATGGCCTTCAGTAGCCATATTCTCTTTACCCTACCCTCCTAGAAAATTGAATGTCTTCTATATGCAAACAGATCTCCAAACACAACAGAGAATCAACACTTTGTCTTCTTCTCCTTTGTCTGTTGTCTATAAAAAAATTTTCACTATGATACCATAAGATGGTATCAAACAACATATTTTCCCTTGACTGCCATCTGCAGACAAAATCAATCTCTAATACCACTTGATGCAAACCCCCACCACCTCCTAAGGCTCACATGACCTCCCAGTCTAAGGATCGTTCTTCTTCGGAGTTGAATTATCTATCGGGCTCTTGTTAAGCCCACAAAATTTCTTAACACAGGCTTTTTCTCTTTTCCACGCACCCAAATTCAAGTTTGTGAGGTTTCTAATACTTCAGCGGAGTCTTCCACATGACCCAGGCCAAAACCGTGGGTCATCTTTCAAATTACTGAAGAATTTGGGACTCTGAGGCTCTAGGATTTTGAAGATCCAAAAGTAACACACTACAACTCTTCCGAAGGCCGAACCCATGAACAATAGAACAAGGCAGATCAAATCATTGGAATATCTCTCGGATCGACGACTGATGCTTTCTCTGAGATTTGAGCTTGGGGACCCTTCAACACCTAACCTGCTCTTCCTCCTGAATTCACAAATTCCCAAATTTTTGAAGGGTAATGGATTGGCGGTTATCATCCCTTCCACAACCAATGATTATGATTGGCTTTGGAACTCCAAGATTCAGGAGTTCTCAAATATTAAAACACACAACTCCCTGGATCTCTAGACTTCGAAGTGGAAAGGATTCATGATCCACAGTCCACGTGTCCTTGTAAATGGACAATCATGATGACCTCCAGCCTTCGGGCCTTTGGTATTTGTTTCCCCTCATCACCTCCAATCCTCCATATTTTTGTACATCGATTTGGCAAAGGATTGGGATCCATGCTCCATGTGCCCACTTCAGAACTACTTTGACCTTCAGAAGTTCTTGCACCTTAAAAAAAAAATTCACCCACCTTCCGAAGTACCTATCCCGGAAAACACAATAGGTCTTAATCAATGGTCCATGCATCCTAACAAATGGATGGTCAAGATCTACTTTGTCCTTCGAGATTTCTCAAACCAAAACACATTTCTCGTCCGTTCTCACAGACTTTCTAGTTTCTGAACCATGAGATATGTCGACACGTGTTCTTGGTTCCAACAAGCAAGATGTGCTCCTACCTTCGGAGCTTCGAGAAACTTTGCACACTCCAGTGCCTACGCTCCAAAATCATCGGATAGTCGAACTTCTGGACTACCCCTAATCTGTTGACACATATCCCTCTTCTACCTACAACCCATATTGAAGCTTGCAGCCAATCCAGTAGTTGTTGTAGCTCCTCCTCTGCCGCAACTCCACTTCCCTTCAAAGAAGGAATTTTCTCGACCTTTCAATGGCTCAGCCTTTTGAATCTTTTTCTAAAGGACTGATTGCTTGGTCTTTGCCTACGCTAGATCTCCTAAGCTTTCACACTTGAAATACTTTGGCATATAGTGCACTTCTTGCGCTTGCCTTATTAATATTGACTAATACTTAACAAAGTGTTTTCTCTGTGCACTCCTTGCACTCGTCTCTACATAAACTCATACTATCTATCCTGTGCTTTTGAACCTGTAGATGGTTCGACCTCTGAACACCTTGTGTTGGATCTGTGCACACTTTACACTTAACCTCTCCAGAGATTTTAATTTATTTGAACTTCAAAGCGTCTCAGCCCTTTTTTATCCAAATTATTTCTTCTTCCCTCCTCACACTCACGCTCTTCCTCTAGATCTTTCAACTCTTCAGTTTCAAGGGGTTCAGTCCCTTTGTTTTTTCTAGATGACTTATTGTACCCTCCAGGCACTCTACTCTTCTCCTCTTGATATTTACCAACACTTTCATAGTGTGTTGGCTTTGTGCACTCATTGCACTATCCTTGAGAGCTTAGAACACTCAGAAAACTAGAGACAAATAATTCTATATATTCCTGCAAAGGGAACATACACACACTAAAAAAATTCATAAACATACATAGTAACCATTCAAATGCATTCAAAAAACACATAGTCATTAACAGAATACACACACATAAAATCATATGCATGGTAATATGATTTTGTATTAAATTTGAATGGTCTTTACAATGTGTGCAAGACTGGACTAAAACAAAGTCTCAGTTCTTTCTCTCAACAACTACCAACAACTCTCTACAACTCTCTTCAGCGGACTTCTTTGGGAAAAGATTACATAAATTTATACATGAGGGGAGTGTTTATCCTTCCCTCCCAACATCTTAGTTCTTTCCTATCGCATTTAAGCATCCTACCACTAAGGAATTATTACAATAAATATTCATTTACATTTTTAGATCTGAGGCGATGCTCAGGATCTATACAACTACAGTCCATTAAAGACAATTTTACACCCATCCTGTACAAAAACAATGGCTCGTCTTTCCTTGAGCCTTACAAAATTTAATTACATTAAATTCCATTTAAATTTTAATATTTAAACTCAAAACAATTGATAATATTAGCGCTTCTCTCTTTAGGATCCACTCCCTCCTAGTGCATTGTTGCATTGGTTGTTGACACACTGATGAGTTATAGCAATGCTCTTGCATATTAACATTTTCATACCATATTTTTTTGGGTTGCTCGGTATCCTGTCAGAAAGGTATAGCTGAGAAGTACACATTACAAATAGCCCAATATTTTCCTCTGACTACATATTAGGAGTTGTCACGCCAAAAAAACATTATTTATGGCCTGAAAATGGCCTGAGAGCTTTGGGACCCAAAAACTTGTAGAAAAACTACCAACATGTGGAACCATTATGAATTAGTGGAATAGGTGGTTGGCCACCAATATCAACCTCGATCATTTTGGGTGTTTTCCCATGTCATTTTCCCATGGTATTTGGAAAAATAAAATAAAAATGGAGAATTGATTATTTAGTTAATGGACATGTCCCTTCACAAAGATTTATGAAAAAACATAAAAAGAGAAAGTATTAAGAGAAAGTGTGTGTATAAAAAATGGATGAGAAAAGATTGAATATCTTTCCAAAATGGAAGAGTTGTAAAATGAGTTTTAGGTCATCTTGGAATTCTTCGTGATAACTTATGTTCTGGGACATTTTAGGCCTTGAAACTTTGAAGCAATTTTAGAGATATTCCCTGTGAAAGTTAGGGTTCTTGAATGCTCCTGAAATCAGTTTCAAAATTTTCAACTTGGAACTTTCGTTGCAACTTATTTTATAGGAAATTCCAGAACTTGAAAATTTTCATAGGTGAAGAATACATCTTTGTGTACATGTGGTCAAACGTTTCTATGATGGTTCATTATACTTTCAGACATATTCCTTGTGGAAGTTAGGGTTCCTAATTTCTCCTGAAATCAGTTTCAAATAGGTCAGTTTGGAATCTTCACTATAACTTCTTTTTTGGGACTCTTCAGATGATGAAGTTTGTAAAGAATATAGGATACATACAAAAGTACCTAATGTAAAAATTTCACATGTTGGTTTGGTGAACTTTATGAGACATGCTTTGTGGAAGTTAGTCTTTCTGAATGGTCCTAAGATCAATTTCAAACATGTCAATTTGGAATTTTCACTATAACTTATATTCTGGGATTCTTCAGACTGTGAAATTTTTACAGAACAAAGGAGACATATAAAGGTACCTCATGTAAAAATTTCATATGTTGTTTCGTTGTACTTTCAAATATATTATCTACGTAATTTAGGGTTTTTGAATGCTCCTAAAATCAATTTCAAACAATTTAGTGTTGAATTTTCCCTATAACTTATTTTTCGGGACTCTTTAGACTATGAAAATTGCAAAGAATAGAGGAGTGATATAGAATTACCTCAAGTAAAAATTTCAGAATCAGATTTGTAAAATTGGATAAACGACATGTTGTACAATGTTTTCCTTGGGAATAGGACCAAAACAACAAGATTTGGGAAAATTACCATTTGGAAATTCAATTTTTTTTCAGACCTAGTAAAGGAAGAAGCAGTGAGTAGACTTGGTGAAGGAAAAAGCAGTGAGCAAACCTAGTGAAGGAAGAAGTAGTGAGCAGACCTGGTGAATGAAGAAGTAGCAAGAAAACTTCATGAAGGTTGGTGCAACTAACAAAGAGATTGGTGCCTCTTGCTAATTTTGTGCATAGCAGTGTGGATTGGTTTCTACAGTAGATTGGTGTCTACAAATATCTATATGACTAGGTTGTTTCCTCTCAAACAAATATATCGATGTCTCTTTCTAAGTTTGTTCTTAGTGGTGTGGATTGGTGTCTCCAATAGATTGTTGTCTACGAATATATATAAGAGTAGGTTGGTTCCTACCAAGATGTGTACTAGTGTGGATTGGTGTCTCCAATAGGACGATGTTTAAATCCTTCTTCTTTTCTCCTGAGTTGGTTCCTACAAAGAATTATGAATAGATGTTTTATGGTTTTCTCCCAAAAGGGTTTCCATGTAAATAATTTTCTCCATGTTGTGTAGTTAATAGATATCACATGAGATTGTTTTCTTATGGTTGATGAATTCCTGAAAAAACAAAAATAAATGTCTTATACCGATTCAATCCCCCCACTCTCCGTATGAGTGTGTTCTCAACAACATATTCTCAATATGATAAGTACTAAAATCGCTATCAAGAATAGAATTATTTTTTAAAGGGGGAGCATCAAGAGACATGTGCATAACACACCTAAAATTCATTTGGTCTTGATATCTCATATCAATCCAAAATTTTATTTATTGTGACATATTATAGATTATAAATTTTTCTTCCCTTGTGATATATCACATTTTCTCAAAATTTCTATCTTTATGACATGCACCAAAGATTTGTTTCATCCAATGCATAAAGTATAGAACTTATTGCACCTAAAATGATTTTTTCCATGACATATAAAAACTCTCCAAGCTTTCCTTTCTCGTAACATATCACATCGTGTCAAAGTTTTTTTTCGTTCGATAAATCACACTTTATCAAACTTTCCTGCATCGTGATAAAGGGAAATTTTATAAAGGAAATCCCTTGTAAAATATCGCATCTCCTCAAATTTTATATCTTTGTGACATATCACAGCACACCAAAGTTTTTCTTCATGTGATATAAAAAGGACAAAAGATTTTTTAAAAAGGGGTGCATAAAGATAAGTGTGTGTAGTGCACCTAAAATGATTTTGTCCATGACTTATTACATCAATACAAACTTTTTTGTCAGTCACAAAAAACCACAAATTATAAAGTGTATTCCCTTGCAATATAACTCATATCCTCAAAATTTCTATCTCTACAACATAGTGCATCACACCAAATTTTTACTTCATGTGATATATAATGGAAAAAATGTGGAATCCTTTTCAATGGATCTTTGGTGTCCATTGCTTTTCTTAGGAAGAAATATGCAACTCTAGTAGTGAGAAGAAAAATGACAATAACTAAACGTGGATGGTTAAAATGTCACCAATGGTCATCTAATGATCCCATGGCCATGATGCAGCTGAAAAGGTGGAGAAGAAAATATACTTCTATAAGAGGATTACATGAGGTTCAATTCTCGATATCAGTCCCATGCCTGAGCTACCACATCCATTTCCAAGGAATGAATAGTGGATGTGTGCATGCAGACAATTTAGAGTAGCACAATGGTCATCCCATGGATCTAGATGGCTAGGAAGATGTAACAAGTAAAAATAAAAATATACACTTTGATGCAGGAGCATCTCTCCACGTCAATCAGCCAGCCAGCCAGCCAGCCACATCAATGCATGCATTCAAGGCTGAAGAGAGGCGCAACCCTCAGATTCAATTTTGAATTTGAATGTAATTAGTGTTGTAGGTTGTTGAGCCATGGAGTCGTGCCTTTGTGCATGCATTAGAGTAGGTAGGCCTTAATGCTTGTAAGGATGAGATCTAGATCTGATTTGTGGACTAGACAACACATTCAATGTAATTGAATAGGGTAGGTAGATTCGAGGGAAGAGCTTGAAGAGCCCCCTCATGTAAAAGATCAATTTCGATCTCATTTTGAGGGAGAGAGTTAGTAGAATGATAGATCGGGTAGAGAGAATAAGAGAGAAGGATCCAAGACCTTGTTACAGGTTGTGCTCAGGAACACCTTGTATAAACAGGAATTTTCCATTTTAATACGAACAATAGTTTTTCCTGCATATTTTTTGTGTTAAATGAATGTCTATGAGTGTTCTTTATGTGATGTGAATTTATGTTGTGTTTATGCATTTGCAGGAGTTGTTTTGTCTTCAAGCTTGAGAGGTCTTTGAGGCTTCACACCAGGAGGGTGTGACAAAATGTTGTGGGTGCTGATAGCCATGCACAGAGGGTGCATTTCTGAACTCTACGGAGTCAGACAGAGGCATGCCAGGTGGGCACAGAAGTTGAAATCAACAACTCAGAAGAAAGACCTGTTAGGTTGCTAAATACCTCAAGAGGCAAGGCTATGGAGAAGCACACAATTGCAAACATAAACTCTCCTTGAGTTCTATGAATCTTTGCCAAGTGGGCATTGAGCACATGCATAGTGATGCATTGAGAAGAACTCTGTTGTGAGTTCTGTCTAACTCTTCCAGGTGGGCATTGACACAGTGTGCATACAGGCACAAGGAAAATAACTCTTTGAGTTCTAGATTGGAAGAAGAATCCAAGGAGAAGAATCTTAGCAGGGTTGTTGAACACCCTGAAGAATTCAACAAGAGGTTGCTTGAGTGAAGGATAGCCAGGAGGGCATCCAAATTCTCCATCTGTAGGAGAAAAGAAGAAGGATTTATTTCCTTAGAGATATGAGTGTTTATAAATCTCAGGAGAGATATCACTTTGTGTGCATGAAGACTCTGCAGAGGCGTAGAAGTCAAAGAATCCCTTGAGGATTCAAAGTATAAGATCAGGAGGAGTAGTGCTTTCAGCGCATGAAGCCATAGCTGCAAGGAGCACAGAGGTCGAAGAACTCTTTGGAGGAGTTCAGAGTTCCCAAAGATCAGGAGGGACAGCATTTTCATATATGCGTGGGAGGACTCAAGTCGGAGAGTTCACAAAGAAGAAATAAGGCAAAGGTCGAGGCCTTTAGACTTGGAGAAATCTTCCAAGCATCGGAAGAAAGCGCCAAATCTCGGGAGGAGCAACAGCTTCCATCGGATATGCCAAAAGGATCTGGATTGTTGAGAGTTTCACATCCAAGGAGCAGTAGGAGGAGCGCACAAGGAGGACAGATCTGGACCGTCGGATCTTGATCCAAATACCCGTCAGCCGTTGGATCTGACAGGAGCTGCGAGAGGTTTAAAGCCTTCGTGAACAGGGAGAAGAAAGTCCCGATAAGAATTTGTCATCGGGATTTCGGAAGTCTCGAGGACAGGAGATCGAGAATCTCCACGGTGAAAACCCTGAAACAAATCTGAGTCGTCCATTGGTTGGGACACGTGGCAGAGATCGAGAGCCATCGACATTTTGAAGTTTGGAACTTCGTGAGTTCTGAGGGAAAGAACCCATAGGCATTTCGGTGTTTCAAAACCCGAAATCGTGAAATGGATGTGGACCATCCATCTTGAAGGGACGCGTGGCAGAAATTGAGACCTTCGGGAAAAATCCCGATAGGAGAGCCATTTCAGCATTAAGGGATTCAGCATTTCGTGAATCCTGAGGACAGGAAGTACGCGCATTTTGGAACTGTGAAGTCCAAAATCACGAAATGAATGTGGACCTTCCATCTTGAGGGGACGCGTGGTAATAATCTAGACTTTCAGGGAAAATCCTGAAAGGGAAGCCATTTTGGGAAACTAGGATTCAGAGGATCGAGAATTCTGAGGACAAATGCGTTTCGGCATTTGAAAGCCTGAAATCGTGAAAGACATAGGACTGCGGTCATATGGAATAGTGGTCACATGGATCAGGAGATAGCCATGGGGGATAAACGTTGTTGAAGTCATTTCGGAATTTCAAGATTTCGAAGATCGGGGACTTGAGAGGACAAAGGATTCTTGTCATCGGGAATTAGGAAACCCCGAAGCCCAAAATCACATTTCCTGTGGGGAAGTTGTTCATGGTCATGTTCGGGGCCGTGAAGAAAAAGGAAGGACTTGTGGATCGATTTTAATAGAGATTCCAGTGAGGAATCAAAGAGCCACTTCGGCTCAAGGGGGAATTTGAATGATCTTTAAGACTGGGAGGTCAGGCGCGGGACCTGCTGAGGTAGGTGCCTGGAAGTTTCAGCGCCATCACACTTATATAATAGTTACATATTAAAATAAGTGCATGTGGATAGTTCAGAGTATCCCAATGGTCAGTTAATAGGATCAATGGTTGCATTGTGATCGAAGGTCACATGAAGACATCAATTTCATAAGGGACATTCCTTATAAAATAATTAAATTTCACAATCAATTCAATCCATCATTATTGAGAAAAATTATTCATCGTGATGCAGGAGCATCATCAACAAAGCACACATGGAGAGATAGATTAGTTCCCTAGCATGCCTTTTGAATTATTTTTGAATTTTAAAAGCTGGCGTATACTGTAAAACTTTTGAATGGATTGAAAATTAAAGAGATTTAATATTCGGAAGCTAAACGATCACGTGAGATCGGGAAAGATCGGGGTTTCCTTCAATGTAGTTGATTTCGACACAGATCTGGAGCTTCACTCTTATCTGAAGTCGGAGGGAACTCTATGAGCCCTCTAGTATAAGTAGAGGTGTTGTATACCCAAATGAGGTTGTTGAATATGATGGTAGCTGCAAATTAGTTTAGTATTTTTTTTGTTGAAAATTAGTTAGAAGTTGTTGAATGTTGTTATAACTCATGTAGATTTGAATGAATATAACAGAGAAATATTGATCCAAAATGTGTGTGTCTCTATTACTTGTCTATATGAGTGAATGGTAGGCTTCATGTTTACATTTTGTTCTCTATTATTTTGTGTTTTCATGCATGCGTGAATTACATTGATGAATGCATGAGTTACCCTGTTGAATGTATGAACCCATGAAACATTGTATAAGTTTCAATTATTTCTCGTCCATGAGCTTATGCAAGGAGTGCGTATTGTCCGCAAGGAGTGCATTGACATAGTCTGGTTTGACTCATATCTCAGGAGAGATAACATGGAATTTGTATGTAAAGTTTGCATATATTCTACAAGGCGTGTGTCGACAGAGTCTTTGACTTATAATCTCAGGATGAGTAGTTCAAGAAATTGCTTGCAAAAGTGTGTGTGAAGATGTGTTGCAAGATGTACATAGATCCAAAATTCATCTAAGTGTCGAAGAAAACCCTCTAAAGAGTTAAGGGTTCAGAGGAAAGACAAGTTCCAAAATGTTAGCGGGAGAAATCTTCAAAAGGTAGGAGCCCTTTAAGGTTTTTCAAAGTAACGATCAAGATCCCTTAAAGAGGAAGTGAGATTGTTCCAAACCGTCAAATCTGGGAGAGTTTCACAGTGGTTAGCCGTGGGTCCTTTCGGAAATTCGTGAACCAGAGGATTTGGTGTGTAGAAGGGTGAAAAGCACCGAAATCCGAAGCTGCGAAAATATCCCAACCGTTGGGTAGAAGGAGGAGACGTGGCAGCAGATAAGCAAGGTTAGGGAAGGAAGGACTTCAGATAATTTGTGCCAAGCAGATAGAAATTCTCGCGATGTCACGAAGTGAAAAGAAAATCCAAGTTGTTGATTATGTAGACACGTGGTGTTCGATCTATCATTTCGGCAATAGAGTAATTTAGGAGAAAAAGGCGTTGGAGGATTCAAAAGCATCGAACATCGAGGTTAAAAAGTAAATCTAAACCATCGGTTGTTGGGTAAGCGCTGACCGTATATTTTGTTGGATCATTTTTCCGATTCTGGGTTGGGGCGAAAAGGGTGTGGTTGTTGCTAAAATCGTCGAAGCCCAAAGTTACAAAGCACTTAGGAGATTAAGCCTGAGGTCATAGCCCGAGGTTGCAAGTGGAGAAGGGCTAGCAGAAAGGAGCTAGTGACCAAAATTTAAAATTATAAAGGTGCTAAGGAAAGGGGTCCCCAGGTATCATACGACTTGTGACTAAGGAGATAAAAGGGTCTATTTTAATTCAATTTGGAGCCAGCAAGGTTTTGAGGAGCTAATCCAGCTAAATTTCTTAAATATCCATGACCAGGTAGTCGTGCAGCCCCGAGGAGAGAAGGGGGGTCTGCATTACATCAATATCAACTATGAAACCTCCCAACTCCTCAATTAGTCATACTTTCTACTCAGAAAATTCCAAATATGAAAATAAAAATGCAAACATATTTTATATATATATAATGTTGAGATGTATAATCGATATGAGAACCCATATTTTAATTTAATAATGGGTACTGAATCAGATGGGGGGGAAAATAGTTATGGAGACTCTGATGAATCTCATGAACATCTCTTGTTCTCTATTAGCTTAAAATTTTACCATTACATTGATGGTTATATAGATTTTGATGATAGTTCTAGAATGTCAAACTTGGTGCGATGATTATCTCAGTGCACCAACTCTACACTTTCAGATATCCATGCTTTTTCTAAAATGGTAAACCTTAGTTTATTATTTTATTTATGTGAACAAGTAGGTGTAATTATCTCATCATTGCATGAATTATTTATATTCCATCCTTCAAAATAAGATCATTTAACTTTAACAATATAATATTGGTATTCCACATACTTTTTCCAAGTAAAAAATGGGCATGTCTTATTAGTCCTTGCCAAAGCATGACTATAGCAATGAGTTTGCTATTGATTTGACATTAATTTTTCTTTTATTTTAAATTTGTATATGAAATCTAATGTTTAACTTAACAAAACAAATATATATATTTTTTGATATAATAAAAATATTTATTTTCTCATCTTCCATTGGTTAATATATTTAAAGTCTTATTGTAGCCTTCACATATTTCAATGTTTTAAATTAAATACATAATTAATGTACTTGTTATATATGCACAATTTTAATTAATTAATATAAATAATGAAATGAATTTACCAATTAATCTTGCATTTTATCTCCCTTGGAAACAAGTCTCTACTGACGGGATTGTCAGTTCGAGGAATATCATATTCACAGTTGTACTTGCAGAGAAACTCGCTGCAGGAAACCAAAGATGTTTTTAATGCTTTGTTGATTCCCGGAGGTGATTAAATAAGTTGCAGGCAAGGAAAGTTATTGCTAACGAGTTTTTGGTGGTTTAAGTTCCTTAACAACGTATTACGGCTACTTCAGTTCTCAAGGAAGAGTCCACGATAGATTAGTATTTGGAACAACAGCTCCCAGATATTCTCCTCCAGAGGACTTGAATCCACCATTAATAGCGACAACGCGAGGTAGAATTCCACAACCACACCCAATCATGTTTCCGTTCACTTGCAGTTAAGAGCCTATTGACCGAAGGAATTACTGCACGATTTATCCATAGCAATGAATCAGACCATGATTCAGTGTTGGATTAAAGTCATCTTTGTTACTGCCTGTCTTGATTCATGCCAATGAGAACATCCTAGAAATTCCTAGAAAGGCAGGGACTATGCTTCCTTGTAGCTCTTGTTTTAAGTCACTTTTGTTCTCATACTCATTAATTTCATTTCTCCATTGAACAATGTTGGCATTTTCTCTAATATTATGCTAAATATTACAATACAATAATAAAACATATTACACTACAAGAACAATCTTTATCTAATATTATTTGTTTTTTAACTTTCAATATTCTATATGATTGAAAGGGTTGTCCAACACAAATAATGAAAGTCAATTGTAGTATTTTATTTTTATATCTTAAATTATAAATATTCTTCAACAACACGTAAAA
>ML784531.1:668469-700627 GCA_009831015.1 Picea engelmannii
TGATAATGCAATGGAAAATAATTCTCTATTCTCAATGTGGCAATCAATGCCAAGTCTCTAACTATGTATGATGTCGAGTGATCTATTTCCAGAAACGATCTTTGGGGATTTTGCACACAATGCAATTTTGAGTGCAATTTCTCTACAACACTTATTTGATCAATATTCTTCTAAAGGCATGTGAGGATGGTTCTTTATGCATGATGGGATACCTTGTTAGTTACTTTCTTATGGTGGCCAACGAGTCTTCTCTATATTTAGGTCTGGTTTCAAGACTTCACTATTTTGATTGCTTGGTTGTCTTATGTAGTTCTATGTTCAAAATACTCTTGCAATTATTCTTCAGTGGGCATTAAACGATGGTCTTTTTGTTTGTAGGGATGGAAATGTCAAGGCCTCAATTCCATATTGGTTCAATACTCAATTGCTTTCTTGCAGTGTTAATTAAGAATACAAATCTCCATTTAACATGGGTTCTCCATATTTCTTCTGAAGTTGAATTTATCCTTTTCACTAAGGACCATATCCTCCTACAATCTTACTGAATCAAAAAACGTCATCCAAATAAAAATTGAAATATTTTTTTAGTTTGAATGTGATGCACACAGATCAACAAACCCAAAATGATTTGCTATATGCTTTAATATGAACCGTACCCACTGCCCAACTACCTATAAATTATCCCTTTTGGGATGATTAGAAAATTATGATACCAAATGATTAATAATGAAACATGGAATAAATATAATAAAAACACATGCAATAATCAATATTCATGCTAAACTATAAAATAAATGAATAATATTCCATGCACATCAATAATTAGAAAGCATGAATATTATCAATACATATTTCAGAGTTAACAATTAATACACAATGATATAAATATACAAGTAGAGATAACCATGAAAGATAGCACTTATCTTTATCAAAAGCAATCACCAAGTGGTTGCAAACCAAGGATATTCCACCCAACCTTAGACATTGTTGTTCCAAGCCAGGGATATGAATCCACAAGGATGGGTCTCACAGTGACACTCAACTTCCAAAACTAGTTAGCAATCAATATCTCATAGGTTTCTCACAAACACAACAAATCTGGTTCACCAAATCTCTTTCCCCTTAGCCTGAACCACCCAATGAAAATGAACCCCCTTCACTACCATGCAGTCCCTCAAGTTGTCCACTTGTTTCAAGGACTCTAGTGCTTCTGGTCAAGAAATATCAATGATAGAAACTCCAAATATTCTCATCCATGGATAGTTCTATCTCAACTACCATTATTTTCATGCTCATAGGCATGCATTCCCTCCTGGAATGATAAAAAATAAATTATATCCATCCAACCATGGATGTTGGTCTTCAACAATTTGTTCTCCTTTCCCCACGCATAACCAAGAATGAGCAAAAGAGTGAAGTTTTTGGAGGAATAACTCCAAGAACAATTTTTTGGTTCATAATGAAATTCCCAACCCCCAAGATAATCAAGAAGATCGTTTAAATATAAAAATCAGAATGTGACCTTTCCCCCAAGAAACTCATGTAAACCCCTCTTTTTCTCCAAACTTCCAAGGTGGGTAAAATAAAAATAATTTAAAAGTTTAAAGGCTTAGCCTCTTTATCTTTACCCCCCTCTCTCATGGAATCATATCCCCCTATAACTATTTTCCTTGTCCATCCCACAGCCAGTGACGTATTTCACTATTAGTAATGATCAATGTATTATATTTCCTAGGCACTCTAACCCATTTTCAATTGTTCAGGGACTCCATCCTTCCATCAAATAATAATTTTTTTATTATTAATACGGGGACTCAAAACTTGGGTTTTAAATTCCCCTCTCCCTTCTTTTTTCACTTCCCTCAATGCATATACAAAACATAAATCAAAATTTCAAAATTATTCAAAAAGTCGTGGGTACTCTGCCCACATGACATCTTCATGCTACCAAGTAGCATCTTTAGAACCATAGCAGGTCCACTGAAATTTTACCAACTCTATGACTCAAATCTAGAGCACTTTGAATTTTATGTTCAATATGCACACTAGATGGACCTGGAAGTATCCTTACGGATCCACCTGAATAAAATTCCAATCAATAAAATGGTTAGGATCATGTACATATTTTTTCAGCAAAAAGACATTAAATACATTATGCACATTCATGGAAGAAGACAATGCATGTATGTAACTAGCCCTATTTTGTCCAATATCTCAAATAGACCACATAATATGGATACTATATTTGTACAAATTCCTAGCTTTATTGAGCTCTTCCTGGGATTCAATTTCAAAATTACATGCTCTCCCACTTTAAATTCTATAGTTGTCATGTTTTTATCTGCATGTCACTTTTGTCTATCTTGTGTTTCCTTCAAATTCTACTTAATTCTAACCATCTAGTCTTTCGTATCCTTGAGCAATTCTGGCCCAAGTACCATTATATCTGTTGGGTTGACCCAACTCACTGGAGTATTTCATTTTCTACCATAAAAATATTCAAATGGGATCATCTTCAAGTAAGCTTTATACCCATTATTATAGGAAAATCCAACCAAATGCAGGTAATCTTCTAACTTAGATGTCTTATCCATCACATACATTCTCAACATGCCTTCAATTACTTGGTTGACTCTCTCTGTCTACCAATCTGACTATGAATGGTATGTTGTGATAAAATTCAGATTTGTACCAAATCCTATAAACAATCCCCTCCAAAAATTTCAAGTAAACTTTGGATCTCTATTAGAAAAAGAATCCTTAGGTATTCCATGCAACCTAGAAATCTATCTAATGTAAATCTATGCAATATTAGTTGTTGTATGTTTCATTTTTTGGGGACAAATGAAAATACTTTGTCAATTTATCCACAACTACCATTATTGAATCATGTTTCCTTTTTTCGTGGGAAACTTAGTTATAAAATCAATGGTTACCACTTCCCATTTCTTCTCTGAAATTAGTAATGGTTGTAGCAAACCCATTGGGTGTCTATCCTCATATTTAAATCTCTAGCATTCCATGCATGTGGAAATGTAATCAACAACATCCTTCTTCATCCATAGACAAAATAATTGTTTTTTCACTATTGTAAGCCTCATGTAGTATCAGGCTAATCCCATAAAATATATGACTTATGAAACATTCTTGGGTGTTGTCCATCATCTAATGGATTCAATATTATATAGATCCACTGCTATGCCTTGTTCTGAAATAATGTGCACCAAATAATGGATTTTCTATTGTTAAAAAGAGTGCTTACGAATCTTGGAATAAATTTTATGTTCCCTCAACACTTGCGATACCAACCTCAAGTGATGTTCATGTTCTTCTTATGATTTGGAATAGACAAGTATGTCATCTAGAAAAACAATGACAAACTTATCCAAATAATTTATGAATATGCCATTCATTAGGCACATAAGGACAATTGGTGCATTGGTCAGTCCAAATGGCACCAGTACAAATTCATAATTTCCATACCTTGTTCTAAAGGTCGTCTTACCGATAACTTCTTCCTTGATTCTTACCTGGTGGTATTCATATATTAAGTCTATCTTTGAAAATATCTTTGATCCTCTTAGTTGATCAAAGAGGTCAACAATTATGGGTAGAGGGTATTTTTTCTTCAAAGTGGCTTTATTCATCTATCTAAAATCAATA
Organism: Picea engelmannii; assembly: GCA_009831015.1. Lineage (NCBI taxonomy): Eukaryota > Viridiplantae > Streptophyta > Pinopsida > Pinales > Pinaceae > Picea > Picea engelmannii. The sequence goes on from ML784531.1 coordinate 672,133, forward strand.
CACAACCTCAATGTTCCGTCATTCTTTTTAAAAAAGAGTACCGGTGCTCCCCAAGGTGAAACACTTGGGCATATGTACCCTTTTTTCATCAATTCCTCTAGTTGCATTTGTAATTCTTTTAATTTTGGTGTACTCATTTTATAAGTTGTATTTGATACTGGGGAAGTTCCTAGTACTAAATAAATAGAGAATTCAATGTACCTCTTTGGTGGTAATCCTGGTATTTCTTGGAATACATATTCAAACTATTGCAATACCGAAAAATATTCAAGGTTTGGCCCTTTTCTCTTTTTTGGTTCCTCCAGATGAGTTACATACAATTGAAAACATTTTCTAAAACATGTATTTAGTTGTAAGGCTTAAATATCCCTTATAGAAATGGTTCTTGGAATTCCCTTCACAATGCTATGATTTCCTTCTTCATCAAGACATGCAAATGTATTGTTATGACAGTCTAGGACAAAATCATGCTTGTCTAAATACTCCTTTCCAATTAGGATATCATAAGATCCTAGTGGGATGATATTCATGTGAACATTAGTACTCACTGGGTTCAAAATTATTGGACAACCTCTAACATTCTAATTGATCATTCTTTTGGTTCCAATGGCTAGCTGAAACAAACTTGTTTTTTCAAGATTACTTGCCTCCAAATTTAATATGTCCACTATTTTAGGATCAATATAGAAATGAATTGCTCTTGAATAAATTAAAATAGAAACATGATTATTAATGATCTTACCTTCCATTTCGATCATATTGGATTTTTATTTTGCGTGTTGATCTTCTAAGACTAGATGTATTTCTTGGAATACTTATGCCCATATCTTCTACTATAGAGGCTTCTTGGATGTTGTGCATGGTCTTATTTTTATCTATTTTGTGATGGAAATACTTGAACTTGCGGTCTTATTTGCATACCCAACGTTGGATTGGTGGTCTTCCCCTTTTCCCCAAGGAGTCTTCTTTCTTGGATTCATTCATAGAATATTGTTCTTGCTGATTTTTATTTGGATTGTTTTTCTTGAAACGGGGTTTGAATACCTTCCTTCTCTAATCATATTTCTCCTTATTCTTATCCTTCCAAGACTTATGCAAGGATTATCTACCATTTCCTTTCTCATACAGGTACGTATCCTTTCTAATGGTCTTTGTCAAAGTCATAGGTTCATCATGTTGAATATTCTCTTTATAAAATGATGGAATTCCACTAAAAAACCTTTGTATATTCACCTTCTCAAAATTGGTAAACCCCATATAATTCAAAAATCCCAAGAACTTATTTTCATATTCTATCATGGTAATGCTTCCCAACCTGAGTTCAAATAATTCTTCCATTTTCTTTTCATAGACATATTCTGAAAGGTAATCCTTATGAAAATATATCTTGAACTTCTTCCAGGTCATCCTACAGTCACTGGTGTGCTCGACTTGCTTCAACTAATCCCACCACATAATAGGTTTTTCATGAAAATGGTATATGGAAATTCTGGATTCTATATTAGATGAGTAGTTTTGCATTTAAAAATACTTTATTATTCCAAGAAACCAATCTTATGCATCAACTTCCCTTTCTCTTTCACCATCAAAGGATGGTGGCTTAAGCTTCCTCAACTCTCCTCGCAAACTGTCCAATTCATTTCTTATTCTTTGGTGCCTAACATGAGACACCTTTGGACTTATTATGGAATCTTAAGATGCATTAAATTTCCTTGCAAATTAAGGAGGTGATTGATTCATGTGATTTCTAATAGTACTTCTTGAATAACTAACTCTTATGTAGTTATCCCTTCTTTTATGATTTCTTCCTTCTTCCTCATGTCTTGAGCCTAATCCCTTCTTTTCTTTCCTATGAAACTAATTTAGGCTTTGCATCATTTGAGAATTTATCTACTTCTATTCTCTCATCATATTCACATTGTCTGCTTTATAACTTTTCACTTGTATTTTAAATCTTCTCAGAGTCTCTATTAATGTTTCTGACTCTATTATGTTTTTGTGTCCATTAGATTTTGTTTATACATTACCAACACTAAGATTTTGACCTTTGGATTCTCTGTCATGAATATAGGTTCCCTCGCCTTCCTCCATGTCCCAAATTTACATTTTTAGATTGAATTGTTGTGTATAGCCCTTAATTCTGCAAAATGTGCAACCAAACATTTTTGTTAGAGTTATACAAATTACAAAAAAAATGTCGATTAATGCTACAAGTCTTTTTTCTTCTCAATTCATGAATAATTATATCATAGTTCTCCAAATTATAATAATTCCAAGTTATTCCCCTCTAAATAAAATTTCCAATGTCTATTCATGTTCCCTAATAGGTTCTTTGAGATTAAATTTATGACTTCTTGATAAAGGAACTTTCACGCCATTTGTGCACTTTTTCCACTGGTGCAAATTTATTGAAAGGCCATTTTTTTTCAATTGAAGAGGAAAATATGTCATGAATTAGTGAAAAAAATGTATGAGACATAGATAATAGTAATGATAAGGAATTCATGTCAACTCTCATATTTTCAATCTGATGCTCCAACAAAAAATTATAGAAATATGGAATTTGCAACTTTAACCTTTTTACAATTTATTTCAGACTGAAATTTGTTTATTTAATTTTACACTGAGGGATAGTATTGTCTATGTGGAAATGTAACACCCTTGTTTCCCCCAACTTGTAGTTAATCATTAATTAGGATTACCATGTTGTGGCATGGGAACAATGTAAATGTATTATTGTTTTAATAACCAAGCAACTCACTGTGGGGGTGAAGGCTTGAAAGTACTAACCATGCTATCACTAGAGGAAAGAATGTTAAAACTATAAGAGATGGTTCATTATATCGAATGACCCGAAAATTTCCCTTGCTGAGGATAAAAAACCTCCTCAAGTTCCCAAGGAGGAATCAATTAATGAAGAAAGAACTGGTGGTTGAACCACCAACCCACCCCATGAATAGAAGCATGGTCTAGTTGAAGAATGTCATCCTGAAGTACCATAGGGTCCTGCAGACCCAGACTGACATGAGATTTCCTTCTGATAGAAGGATCAATATAGGATGGAGGTGCATGCAAGGCACGTAAAGGAATATAGAGAAGAGTGGAGAATGCAGGAAGCTATCTAGCTGAGAATGAACAGAAGGTCCCGAGCTTGATGATAAGGAAGCATATGATAAATATGGTCAAGTTCATGACATAGAGAGAGATATCTGAGAGTCTAAAGAGAATGGGACCTGAGTAGAAGACCATGATCTTGATGTTGAGGAAGAATCTGATAAACCTCGCAAAAGAATCAACATAAATTCCCCAGTGATATCATGGCTTGGAACGGGGGTGGCCAAAGTGCTAAGAATGACTTCCTTTGAGCCTATGGTTGGGTGGAAAGGTGAACACCCATATTCATTTAGTTAGCATAAACATGTAATAGATAAGTATTCTCATATCCTGTGTAATTGAACTATAACTGTAGATTAAAGTTGGATATCATATGAATGTTTCATGGATGTGCATGTTTTCTTAATGGTTATATTGTATCCCTTTAATTCTGCCTCATTTTGTATTTTAAGAAAGTAAGGTATTATATGGCTTGTACACATAAATTCATGAGCCCTGTGGTGGATCTAGTTAAAATAAATGAACTATGAGTTCATCGACCTTGGGCATAGTTTCACTTGTGCATGTCGACACTCCCAGTCGTTTTGAGTCTCTTGAAGGAAGGAGCTTGTTAAGATCAGGAGGGGTAGTGCATGGATGTACAGGCTCTCTGTAAGGTGAGAAAAGACCAACAACCTCTTAAGTTATAGAGTTGAAGAATGAGCGCAAGGGGTGCGTGGAATAATTCCTCTAACCGTTAAGTTCAGGACAAATAGTGAAAATTTCCTAACTATTCAGAGTTGACAAAGTTCAAGATCGATAGCAAGATTCAAGTCTTTAAGGGAAGATCCTCTCGTTTGGGGAGACGAGCGTACAAAACCCATTCGGGAAAATATAAGGTTTGTCATGACCGTTGGATTTGGACGAGGAGCGTAGGTGTTAACTCCTTGACTCATTCAGTCTTCGTGAGTTTGGTGAACTTTGGTATTTGTCGTAAAGGAGACAGATCCTTCGAAGTCTCGGAGTGATGAAGTTGATCTGGGTTGTGGATCTAAGGATTTTGGGAACTATCCCAAATGTTGTATCTACGATGTGGTAAACCCAACGTTGATTGCTTCAAAAGGACAAGGGTGTTGTAACGTCAAAACACCCGAAGTCTAAAGTCCCAAAAAATTATGTACCATGGATCTAAGGATCCTTCGAGACCCTTCTTGACCATTTGATTATGGGGATGCATTTATCACATCAAGAGAATGTAGGGGCCCATGTGTTGAGTGACAAAATTTCTAGGTGTGGAAACCTTGTGACATGGTAAGGGGACGTCGATGACCTGAGGCAGATGTCCCTATTTTACCAGAGTATTTTGGGACGAAAGATGTCCCTCTAAGAGTGGCCCAACAATGGGAACCAAGGGACCCTTGAGCAGAGGTTATGACTCATACATCTCTGGGGTTACATGGAAACCCTTAGACCATCAGATCTAGGTTGTGGTCAGCCCGAAATTGACTTAATCTAGGAGAAAGGATAATTTTACACCATGAAACCCCCGAATGTCGAAGATACAAAGTAGCGGAGGCCATTGATCCAAGGTTTACATGAGTGTACCTTGGCCGTGATATCAAACGTCATGAAATATGATCAGTCTGGAGTGATGTGGTGTGGTTATGTCACCCAGGGTGACGTGGACCCACGTTTGACATGCCACGTGTCACCTAGAATCATGTGTATCACATACTTATAAACCCATTGATACATGACACATTTCACCCCCTGAAAAGGGCACATGTCACCCCTCGCCCTTCTACATGTTAGTACCTGGTACGTGCTTGCCTAGCCAAAGTACCTGGTTTGTATCGAAACTCCAGGAGTCCAGGACTTCGAGACTCCAGAGGTTTTGGAGTGTAGTGTCGAGGGGCCAAAGGCTGGAACTACGTGGTAACACCTTGGGATATTAGGAGTTAGGGGCCCGGAGAGGTCTTATGTGTAGACAGTAAATAGATGTTCAGTGCCAAAGCGTCGAATGTCGAATTTCCCGCTAGCCTGAGTTTTCAACAAGGGTTAATCGAGTCATTAGATTGGGTGATGGATGGAACTTCCCTATGGGGGGTAGGAACCTAGAAATGGTATGAACGGGATGAAGCCACATGGGCATCACGTGGACCTCAACTAATGAACTCCCGAAGAACTTCGGGAAGCCGTAAGATATAAGCCAAGGGTCGGTTTAGAGCAAGGTAGCAGTCTTTACAAAGCTACGGGTAAGTAGAAGAGAATGAATCATCTCAGAGAAATGATTTGAGATGAGTTGGTTAAGGAAACATGAAATTATGATGTCCCACCCCCTTAAAAGAGCATTTAGAGGTCGGGTGTGTTACAAATTGGTATGAAAGCATGAAAACAACACTTGGGCTGCTTGGGATGTTGCACGATTCATATGAAAATATTTTTGGAGTACTTTAAGGGGTAACACCCTATCTTACCCCATTCCTAAGAAGCTTAGTAAACCTCTACAAAAGAGAGGAATGAGATATTTTATTGTTGGTATATGTTTTGGAAATTTTCACTGTATGTTGCTAATGTTTCCAAATAAAGAAGTTGACTTCACTCTGCAATCGTATGTGTTGTTTTACAAACATAAGGTTGGATTACCAAGGTTGGGATGAGCATGTTGATAATATTGCTACCAAACGAAAATCGTCTGCATAAGTCCCTTGAGTAGAAGGATGCATATTTATAATACAGTTGGGATTTTACCTGACGACTTTGAATCAAGCTAGATTATGACAGAAGAATCCTACTAGTTCTTTTCGGAAATGATGGCCAATCCTATAGGAATGGGATTATGATGAAGAACACTAATATTTAAACAAAAATGGCAATGTGAACGGATGGAAAGGATTCGTAGTAGTAATTATTACTTATTTAATGAAGGGTTAAACCTTGTATATATGTATAATTCCTCACATCAGAGGAATGATTCCGGTGACCATTATTTGAAAAAGGGAGAGCATGCACAAATATTGGGTTTCGAAGGGAACTGAGAAACGAATTTTGTTTCTGGGTATAGGAATTGTTGGGCATGGTTTTTCTAATCAAGCTGATAAATAGAGTTGTAGAAATATAGAGTGATTGAGTGAGAAATCACAACATCCTCCTTTGCTTGGTGGATAGGAAACTAATATAACCAAATTCTTGTGGGAGGAGGAGAGCGGCCTCCGTCCCTGACTGTTGTTGAACAAAAGGAAGAATTATAGGTGTAATGGTTAAAACTAATTATGACCTAAATATACTCTGGATTTCTGAACTAGAATACTTAGTAAGTAACATAACTCGAAATTTCAATTGGGCTTTAAGGGAATAGTCCAAATGTTATTAGTAATTAAAATATTATTAGAATCAAGGTAGAATGGTTGGTTGAATGTTGATCCCAAATGTGGTAAAGGAAGTGTTGGGGAACTTCTAGAAGCCCAATGGGTCAGATTGACATCCAGTGGTGGATGGTAGCCATATAGATATTTTTGGACCCTAGTGAAGGGTATATATAAAAAGGATTTCCTTGATCGAAAGGTTTACTGATAAAGACCAGTTGGAAGCTAGATTGGTTTTTTTATCACCTTGGGAATCATTATAATTTCCTAGACTGTATTTATGAGTGGAAAATGTTTTCATGAATGTTAAGGTAAGAGTTTTTTATTGCTAGTTGTTATCAAATAGAAAGGGAAACATAGTTATGACTATGTCTGTCAAGATTCCAGATGGATATATTGTGAATGACTACAAGCTGCCAACTAAGAGGGAAGCTCAGTGTTGAGTGTCCCTATGAGGCTTGTCATAATGATGGAAGCAATATCCTTGACGGAGGATCTGGAAGTCTGATATGTCCATGTGCATGTATGACATGGAAAGGGGTGCAAGCAATGATCTTGCATGATGAATGTTTGGCTAGGTTTGTATGTGTTTGAATGCATGGATTAATATATTTTGAGGATTCTTGACATGAAGACTGATATTAATACCAAGTAGCTGTGAAATATGTTAAATGTGCAAGTTATGCACTTGCATGATGTAAGGATAAATGTATACTAAAGGCACAATATGGTTGACTTGATGAGTGATATGTAAGGCAAGAATTGTACTTGCCAAGATTAAGTGAATACCATGTGTTAGCACTAGGAGTCACCCTCAGATTATGTTGGACGTTGACCAAGTTTTGAAGTTACTTGGTCATATTTGACCGGTTTTTGAACTTCAACAACCTATCGAAGATGGAGCACCAGACGAAGTAGAGATCAAGGGATCTTGACCAACTTTTGGGTCCCTTTTTGGGTTTTGGGAATATGTAATGGGAAAGGGATGTCGACCTGTGGGTTTACCCACACTTAGGCCCATTTGGTATGTATAAATAGACATATAGGTATTTAGTAGAGAGGATAAGGATTGTATTGTATCTATGTGATATAGGATAAGTTCCAAGAAGGGATCTGTGTGATCGAGAGCTTTGTGCATTCTGTATAGACTTGTAGAGCTTAGTGCAAGTCCCTGTGTGAAGAAATAAATGGATTTGTGATGAAAGGAAAGGAAGAAGGATCTAGTAGGTTGTGCAGATCTTCTATCCTATGCGAAGTAAAGGTTCCTATGGCTTTGTTCTTGTAACCGATTGGCTGATGATAATATAGAAGAAGAGTTGGTGGACGTAGCCCCAGGGTGGGGGTGAACCACATAAATTTGTGTGTTATGCTTTGTGCCTTGACTTGTTGTTCTTATCTCTGCTTTTGCTAAGTTCCTTGATATATTTATGCTTTTTTCATATTAGATAGGTATGCATAGTAGATATGATATGTATGAAGATACTTAGAGATGAACTACTAGATCTGACCTCTTTACTATTGTTAAGTGCTAGATTCCCTTAGATCTAAGTGACTATTGTGATGCTTTGTGTTATTTGCGAAGTATAAAAAGGAATGACTATTGATGAATAATTGATGCTAAGTTGTCTGTAAGTGATATAATCATAGATCTGTTTCCCAACTAAGGTTGCAGAGATTTGAGTCCTAAAACCACCCCTGCCTCTACCTCAAGTGAGACTTCATCTTCTTCGCAGGTGTTGGCGAAAGGGATGGTAGTTAGGGTTTTGTTGGTGCACTCTTGTAGCGTTGAACCCTGGGTCTTCCCGTGTGCCAAAAAATAGTTCTGTTGTCAGGACCTAAAACTGTGATTGCTAGGAACCGAGGAAGAAAAAGATTTTTGCAAAGATTCATCCTTAAACTATGAAAGATCTGTGTGTGGATCTGTTCCCTAGTGCGCAGTAATCCACTTGAACTGAAAAGATATGTGCTAAAGAAAGGAAGGACAGATCTGAAGAAAAGAAATGAGATCTGAACGCTTTGTGCTCTAAGAAAGGTAAAAGTGGATGTTTATGAACAAGAGAGGTCAGATTTGCAGAAAATAAGTAAGATTTGTAAACTCTGTGCTCTAATAAAGGTAAGAATAGTTAAAAGGTCTTAGATCTGGAAGCCTTGTGCTCTATAGAAGTAAAATAAGTGAATTTGTTTGTTTTTAGAGGATGGATCTAGGTATGTTTAATAGATTATGTCCTAGTTTGAAAACTAGGGCTCTGATAGATGAAAGAAATATTGATATGAATAGATCTGATAAGAATAGTGATAGATATGTTATACCTATGCATAGAAAGAATGTTTGGACTAACAAATGGATATAGGATCCTAGAAAGAATATTTTTCAGACTAGTTACCATGATCCTAGTGTGCAGTATAGAAGAAGTTGGGGATCATTTACAAGGAAGAGAGGATTAATCCTATGTTACAGTTGCAGAAGACTGCGACATCTAGCAAAGGAATTCTCTGGTGGAAGACCTAGTTGTCTTTGTTGCAAAGCTTTGGACCATGAAGTATTGGATTTCCATAGAATGATTGCTAATCTTGAAAGCATGAATCTAAATGAAGAAAACCCTGAGGCAGATCCAGAAATAGTAGAACCCTAGTAAGAATCAGAGAAGGTATTGCTGCAGATGAAAGACACCTTGAACGATCGCCGACATGTTAGTCTAGAAAATATCTTTAAAGAAAAAGAATGCATTGAAGCAAGAATAGGAGACTTAGACATTGACTCTATCCTTGATGAAGAAACACCAGTGAACATTATGCCAGAAAGAACTTGGGAAGCCATAGGGAATCCTCATATGACCCCTTCATTAGGAGGAATAGGAATATTCATAGGAAAACTGGTGAACCTATGTGGAAGGCTCACTCAAATATCTATGAATGTCAATGGAACTTTGACAGAAGAAGATTTTGAGATTATCAAGTTTATTAAGGATAGCGCCCCATTTACTATGTTACTTGTAAAACCTTGGATTGAGAGAGATCAAGCTAGAAAGAAGGAAGAATAAAAGGTATTACAACAACAGAGACAAGAGATAAAATATTTCATGACTAGAAGGATCACACAGTTGATTGAAGAGCAGGAGAACAAATTGAAGCTATTTGACACTAGAAGCCTAGATATAGAAGAAGTACTACCCCTAAGTCTTAGGAAAGAATCTCAGCAGCATGAAGTGACTATGTCCAAGGAAAATAAGAATAATAATGAGAAAAGAACTACCGAGACGAATCTCACGGGGAATAAGGCTAGAAAGATGAGTAAGAAGAAGGCTAAGATTGAAAGGTTACAGTAGGTTCCCAAGGGTACCTCGCAGAAGGAAAAATTGAAAATTTTTAACTTCGCCAAGATATCAAAATAATGACATAGGCCACTTCGTTGTGGCAAAGAAATATAGCCATTAGAGGCCAACATAACCGTTTGAATTCCTCTCCGAACAGATCAAAAAGCATTGATGGATCATCACTAGACCATTGAACTGCACCATAACGGACAGAACATGAATTATTGAGGCTGATACCCGTTGCAAAGAAAACCGTTGCCAAGATCGCCTATTTATCACGTTGCGCCATGACCGAAGAACACTTTTTCGAGCTGATAATTTGAAGCTCGCAGACTAGAAAGTGTATATAGTAACCATCGTGCCCTCGTTTTTCATTCCTAAGTAGTGTCTGAGATCATTGTGATCCCGATAATTTATCTTGAGCGCGTATGTTCAAAGAGCTTAGCGTACTTAAGAATCTGTGAAAGAAGTACTCGTTGATCTCAAGACCGAGAAAATCATGTCGGAAAGAAGGATGTCTGCAGGTGTGCAAGCATCATCAACAGGAGGAGTCCAAGATTCCCCATCGACTGCTCATGGAGCAGGAACTTCCAGAATTTCAACAGAGACAAGAATGAAGCACAAAGACAACAGTGTAAATGCCAAGATGATTCTAAGCATTCTACCTGCCTACCTAACCCCTCTATTCAATGCCATCAATCGAGACAGCATGCCCAAATATTTTGACTATGCTTTGGTCATGATGTACCTCCCGAAAGGGATACGCGTAGTTCGAGCAGACCAGGCTAAGCTTGCAGTGTTGAAGTTCAGTGACTTCAACCTTGGCGACACGAAGGCTTACAACATGCTCGCCCCGTACAATTATCTGACCAGGACTAAAGGAAAAAATTCGAAGATTATCCCGCAGCCATGGACCCAAAACCTCATGCAGCCCACACTACCCAATGTGATGAAGATCTCGCACTTCGGATGACATCAAGAGGTGAATGCATGTGTAAAGTTACTATTGTCATGCTATCACATAGGTTACTTATGGTTGAACCTTCGCATCACTATGGATCTGACCTTGATCAATCGGATCATATGGCTGAGCATGAAGGGCCCTAACCCACAGGATTATTACCCTGGAAAGACCTCAGATCGAGCATTAGTGAAGAGAATCAAAGATACTTATGGCGATGTGGAGAAGGGTACGTGAGGTTACAAGGTAACCTCTATCTAGAATGAAACAGTGAACCTCACATGTCAATTGATCGTAGGAAAGATAGTTCGCAAGAACCAGCCGACCCAAGTGACTGGATTTATAGTTGACCTCACAAGAAAGTGCGTGGAGGGACTACAGATTAATTGGGCGCAGTACCTTGTAAACCAATTGGACCTTGATTGCATAGAAGTGAAATACCAAGGGCATGAGTTCCACTTTAGCTAGCTTCTCATCCTAATTGCATTCATTGCATGGGAAATGTCGGAAGGTGCGACCTTCCCCTACATCAAGCCCTTAGAAGCTCTGGCCATGAAGTTATGTACACTAATGATATGAACAAGCAGTGGTAGTCCAATGTCGTCTTCCATACTTACTACAACCAGTTGAAACAAGCCATCCAATCCGAGCCCTGGATGACCCCGAATACCCTCCATAGGTTTCGACCCTTAATGAAGTTCAACGCGGACCCCGAATTCATTTATATAACAGTGCACGTTGATGAGAACAGGTAGCAATTGCAGTCATATTAAAATCTAACAGAGGAAGACTTAGAGGAAATCACTAAGGAATGGTTGGTGGACCTCCTTATTCCAGCCAACCCTACGGAGTTGTCTGATGTAAATAGACAAGAATCTACGTAGGATACACCTGGACCAAGCAAGACAAAGAAACCTGAATAGGTTCATGTTGTAGACAACACATCTGTGAGGAATGCCTCCATTTCACTAGACAAAGGGGGTGATGGAGAAGAGATCGAAGGTGCAGAAATTGAACAATAGAAAGGAGAAGTACCACCACCTAGGGACAAAGAAGACTCATCGAAGAAAAGGAAGGTTTCACCTCCAAAATCTTCCTCCCAGAAGAAACCTAGAACCCCTGTAACTAAGATGGGAACCACCCTCACATTGGATGATTTTAATTTCATCATCCTAGTTGTGAACGATGCTTCACAGGAGGTATTAGAGAAGTAGTAGGAGAAGCAGGAGCTGTTGTATAATCTCATCCATATTGAAATCTAAGGAGTGCATCATACACTCCATTATAGCCGCGTAGTCTCCACGGTGCCTCTGACAGCAGGAACAGTAGAACGAGGAGATGAGCCAACCCAATTGCACCAGATCATTGATAAAGTTGAAGCTCTCCTTCGACGATCTCAGGAAGAGACAATGCAAGGCATACAGGCTTTGACATAGGTACATGGATTACTTGTCAAGCAATGCAGTGCTTCCGAACAAGAAAAATGTTCTCTTCAAGCACAGTGGGACAACAAGAAAGAAGAGCTACTACAGAGAAAGGAGCAATTGATCATAGAGTAGCTAGAAGTAAAGGAATTGGTCAGCATAGCACTTCGATCTGTTACCATCATAGAAGTGAAAGCTGAAGAAAGAATTCCATAGAAGGTGGCACAACTCAAAGAAGTGATCTAGCAGCATTAGCAGTGCATCACAGACCTGGAACTTCATACAGTGCCCATGACCCCTCAATAAATCAGATACCTAAGAGAGGCAACTGCTCACAGTCTAGTTGACATAATGAAATCTTTTACCTTGGAGTACAAGTAGCTAATCTCTAGGAGCGCTCAGATGTATGAAAACCTCACAAAAAATCTAGAGTTACAAGCATTGGAGTCGTAGCTCCAAAAAGTGAAACAACATGTAGATACATTACAGGCGAAGCTAAAGGCCTTGTCACTAGTCGAGAGAATGAAGAGGTTCCCAGAGAAACGTACAACCCAAAAATAGATCCACACGATCTATACCAAAGTGATGGAAGTCTCTCAACGACTTCAACCAATGTAAGAGAAGGAATTCCAACTGTTCATTGAAGTTGAAAGCCAAGGAGTATAACTTGAACAAGTTGTGAGTGCAATAGAACAATGCCTAGAAGGACCCGTCAATGACACACTCATCCAAGAGTTCACTGAGAAAGAATTAGTAGCATTGTAGTAGGTCGAAGAATCTCAACCCAAGCTCGATGCATTCAAGGTGGAATTGCTCAAACCAGAGTGACTCGGGACGAGTCACGGGTGAGTGTTGGGGGCATGTTATCCCTTGACCAAGTTTTGAAATTACTTGGTCATATTTGACCATTTTTGGGACTTCGACAGCCTGTCGAAGATGGAGCACCATACGAATCATAGATCAAGGGATCTCGGCCGACTTTCGGGTCCCTTTTTAGGTTTTGGGAATATGTAATGGGAAAGGGATGTCGTCCCGTGGGTTTACCCATGCTTAGATCCATTTTGTATGTATAAATAGACATATAGGCATCTAGTAGAGAGGAGAAGGATTGTATTGTATCTATGTGATATATGCTAAGTGCCAATAAGGGATCTGTGTGATTGAGATATTTTTTCATTTTCTATAGACCTGCAGAGCTTAGTGCAAGTCCCTGTGTGAAGACATAGAAGGCTTTGTGCTGAAAGGAAAGGAATAAGGATCTAGTGGGCTACTTAGATATTTTGCCCTGTGTGAAGTAAGGGTTCCTACAAATTTGTTCTTGTAACCAATTGGCTGACAATAATATAGAATAAGAGTTAGTGGACATAGCCCAAGGGTGGGGGTGAAACACAGAAATCTGTGTGTTATTCTTTGTGCCTTGAATTGTTGTGCTTATCTCTACTTTTTCTAAGTGCCTTGATATATTTAGATGGATATATTTATGCTTTGTGATTATTAGATAGGTATGAATAGTATATATGATATGTATGAAGATACTTAGAGCTGAACTACTGGATCTGACCTATTTACTATTGCTAAGTGCTAAGTTACCTTACATCTAAGTGACTACTTTGATGCTTTGTGCTATATGTGAAGTATAATAAGGACTGACTATTGATGAATAATCGATGCTAAGTGATCTATAAGTGATATAATCATAGATTTGTGTCCTAGCTAAGGTTGCAGACATTTGAGTCATGCAACCACCCCCGCCTCTACCTTCGGTGAGACTTCATCTGCTTCGCAGGTGTTGCCAAAAGGGCCAGTAGTTAGGGTTTTGTTGGTGCGCTCTTGTAGCATTGAACCCTAGGTCTGCTCCTATGCCAACAAATTGCATGGGAGGTAAGCCCAATACCCATCAAGTTATATGTCACTATGAATGTGTTTAAATAGGTCAAATGGATAAGACTGAAGATAATAACGTTCTAACTCATAAAAATGGACTAGCATGCACAAGCAATTGTGGTCTTGGTCAAATTCAGTCAGTAAGTGGGAGTAAAGGTGAATAGAAGGAAGACTTTGTTGAGGAAAATGTTGAGGTCTGCTATGGACATTAGGTCTTCAAGCATCCTAAGGGGTAAAAACTCAAACATAAGACCTCCTTGGGTTCAAAGTTTCAAGAAACTGAAGAACATGATAATAGTATTGTAATCAAACATCCATCACAATACAGCTAAAACAATCCATGTGAATCATTCAATCATGGATACTTCAATATCAGAGGAAAACAAGATGAAAAATAAAGCTGACTTATATTGACAAGAATTCTAAAATCGAGTACTTAACCAACGAGACAATATGCTTCATCAAAATATTACAATTAGGGAGCCTTTCTCAACCATCCGATCTTACCAAAATATCAAAACTACATATTTATAATCAGACATGACTACAAACACCAGAGGCACGATCGAGTCAATGCATTCAAGGATTTCCATGTGTGTCTTCTCTCTAGGCTGTGCATGCAATATTCTATCAGACCTGAGCTCAGATAATTTTGGGTTGATAGTCTTCTTCTATGACCAGTCCTTTCTATCTTTCGATTTATGTGGTGATATGAGGCTTCAAACACATCCCTCACTTTCATTAAGTACCTTCACCGAGATCAAGACAGGGCCTAAGCCAACTTGATACCTTGAAAATGTGATGGCCTCACTCTGAACCTCTGCCACCTGTATGTTTATTGGACCTTTTCATAGAAAACTGGCAGGCGAACGTGGATGAAAAGGTGAGTTTGTGATGTGCTAGACACAAAATTCACATGGTACAACGAGTGAACGATGGCCATGTGGAAGGGTGTTATTAGTGATGATTGGGAATGTGTGAGCACGATTATGTGGGAGGTGAGGTGTAACGGTGTGAAGGTGATGTGGAAAATGGGAAAGGGATGTTGTGGTAGAACCGTATGATAGTACACGGGGGTAAACAACAATAATAATGGAGGTGACATGAAGTGTGAGTGGAATAGGTGTTGGGAGGTGAGAGGGAGAGAGATATAAATTTGAAAATGGAAGTGCGTAGGAAAGTGTGAGTGGAGGACAAGTGTTAGAAGGAGCATGGGTGGTATTGGAAAGAATTCTGGCGGTTAGCTCGGAGGGGGGGTAGGCAGTAAGCGGTAAAGAGCGAGGGGGGGTCCGAGTTGTTGTGGGTGTGACACATCATGAGGGGCCTACACTATTAAAGGCATAAAGGTCGGGCGGGCCCGATATCATATGTCGATAGTAGATCTAAGAATTCCTTGCTAAACCATAGATCTAAAGGCATCCTTTATCCACAACGTGCCAAAGCATCAAATCGCCCAAGAACTTAGGATAAAAATACAAAGTGGGTCATGCTAAGACCCCTTTCCTCAATTTTTCCACCAAGGGGTTATTTCCTAGGGAAATAACACCAAACCTTCTCAAAAAACCGTGTGCTAACATATAGGCTCCATGGAGGATAGAGACCTCCCTGCAAGTCTCTAAGAACTTTAGTAGTTTCAGTGCCTTATCCAGTGCGCTATGGATTCAATTATTAAAAAAAGAAGAAGAATGATATTTACAATGGTATGAAAAACACTCATGGATCAAACAAATAACTTTTTCAGGAAATCCCCATTTACAAGGCCACCGAAAACTTCAACATCCTCCAAATTATGCAACTTGTAAGTATTAATTGAGAATACTTCAGAAATTTTGAAGGGGCCAATCCATAAGGATTCGAATTTACCATGTTTTTTTTGTCGTGCATGGGTGCATCCCATTTGAGTACTAGATCTCCTAGCTGGAAATCCTCTTTACTTACCTTCTTGTCAAAGGCTTACTTGATATTTTGTTGATGGTCATGTGTTTTGTCCAATAGTTTCTCCCTAGTTTGTTGCACTTCTACCAGATGTTGTATTCTTCTAATCATATCATCAGGTTCCCCTTGATAGTCTAGGAATAATTTTACCAGAGGCAAGGATAGATTCCCTCAACTCCATACACTAGCTGAAAAGGGGAGACACCAAGATACCTCTTTGTTGTCACTCCATCAACCCACAAAGTAAATTTCAGCTTTGAATCCCATGCTTTCTTGTTGTCCTCTAATAATATTTTGATGATTTTTATAAGGCTATTGTTAGAGGACTTCGCCTTCCATTCCATTGGGGGTAGTAAGGAGTAGAGTGAATCAATGTGATTCCAAACTATTCACAAAACTAGAATAATGGTTCAGCCTTGAAAGATACAGTATTATCAGTGACAATTTTGTTCGGAAAACCAAATCTTGCGATAACATCCTCAAGAAAACCAATGATCACCTTGTGGGAAGCATTCCTTGTGGGGATGGATTCTATCCACTTAGTACAGTAATCTGTTACAGTCAATATCCACCTATGTTGAGCACTTGAAGCAGGATGAATTTCCCCAATAAAATCTAGGCCCCACTACTGAAAGGGTCCTTAAGCTACCATAGGTCTCAATGGAAAAGACTTGAGATGTTGCTTTCCAGAGAATTTTTGACACTTAACACAAGCCCTAATCTTTGCACAAACATTGGTGAATAGACTAGGCCAGAAATACCCATCCCTAAGAATCTTATAGGTTGTGGTTCTCCAGAAGTGATTCCCCCCACATAAATTGTCGTGAAAATCAAACATAATCCTTTGGGCCTCCTTTGGGTCTAAACATCTTAAAGGAACTCCCAAAGGGTCTTTCTAATACAATAATTGGTCAATAAGATAGTATTTAATTGATTTGAGCTTCAAATCTCTTACCTTGTTATTCTCCATACCATCAGGAGGCTGCAAATTTTGTAGAAAAAATATAATGTCCTAGTACCAAGTACATTCTACCAATGGGGGGATTACTTGAGAACCTTTATCAGACAACTCAACTTTCTGATTTTTTGAGAAAGTGTTGATGAAATTAACCCCCAAAGCTTTGCAATTAGATTCAGCCTCCAACCTAGCTAAACCTTGGCCTTTAACCAATTTGGTGGGATTTATTTCAAGATCAAATTCAAGGATTTTTGCAATATACTGGCTCCTTCTTCCATCTATGTCAGGATGAATCAGAATCTCCTTCATGAAACCTGAAGGGACATATGCAATGACTCTTGAATGTAGAAAATAGACCCTAAAATCCTTGAGAGATTTAACCAAATCATAGGCATTCTTTTCCATGATGTCATACTTTATTTCAGCATCTCTCAATGCCATACTAAAAAAGGCAATGGCTTGCTCTAACCCTTCAATATTCTTCTGCAATAAAATAGTTGCTACTGTGTCAAATGAAGCAAAGGAAAAAATCAGAAAATCCTTGGAGTAGTCAGGACTGATGAGCATAGGTGCTTTAGTTAAGACATTCTTTATTTGATCAAAATAATTATGAGATTCGGTAGTTCATTTGATTTCATTTCCTTTCCTCAACATGGTTGTAATATACTTTACCAATTCAAAAAAATTATAAACAAACCTTCTCAAAACATCAATTTTTCCCAAGAAAGACTAAACTTATTTCTTGGATCTAAGGAGTGACAAGGTTTGGATAGCTTCTACCCTTCTTGAATCAATCTTGACCCCCTCAGTTGATACTATATGCCCCAATATTTTTCCCTCCTTCATGGAAAACAATGACTTCTTGGGATTTAACGAGAGACCAAATTTTCTGCATTTTAAGAAGACCCTTTTCAAATGATCATAATCTTCTTTATCATATTGTGAGACCAATGTTATGTCATACAACTAGATGACTACAAACTTTTCCCTCTCTCCAATAAATGTTATGTCCATGGCTCGTTGAAAGGTCACCACTGCATTCATCAATATGAAGGGCATGTTAGAATACGTGAATGTACCCCAAGGAGTAGTGAAGGTTGTATTTTCTCTGTCTTCAGGAAAGACAAAGATTTGATTGTAGCCAGAAAATCCATCAATCATAGATATCCTAGATGCACATGTCACCCTCTATAATATGTGCTCCATATTTGGCAAGGGGTAATTATCCTTTTTAGAGCTTATGTTTGGTTCCAAAAATCAACACAAAGTCTAATTTCTCCATTCTTCTTTCTCACTGGCACCAAGTTGGCCACCCATTTAGAATACCTCAAAGGAATGATAACCTTAGCATCCAAAATCTTTTTTACCTCTTTCTCCATAATAGGCATCAACATAGGATTTATTTGTCTCAATTTTTTCCTAAATGGTTTTGCCTCTTCCTTCATTGGGATCTTATGTTCAATGATACTCATGTCGTATGTTCTGAGATCTTCACATGTCCAGGAAAAAATATCAGCAAACTCTTTTAACAGTTTAGCATATTCATCCCTTTGTTCCCTTGACAAGCTGCTTGACAACTTGACAAATTTTGGATCCTTCTATGTACCAATATTGCACTCAGCTACATCTGCATCATCAATTGAACCCTTAACTTTCATTGCCACATCATTTTTGTCAAATAATATTTCCAAAGGAACTAGTCCCTTTGGAATAAGATTGTTGGTAAACTGAACAATATGATGATTAGCAATTTTGTTTAGGAAAACATCAACATGAGGATTACTTTCAGAATCATGATCTTCATCAATATGTAATGCAGAAAATTCACCAACAGTCTCAAGGAATATTTTGATCTCAATATCATCCTCAAACACTTTCCAATGCTTGAAAATGTCAGGTATAGAGGGTCTATATTTCACTTCTACATCATACTTGAGTTTAGGTGCAAAGGGACCCTGAACTTACTTGTTGAAACAACCAAAATATCAGCCATGGAATTCTCTTCTCTTAGAATAAATGAAATGTTGAAAGCTAAAAAAAAACCATCAACCAGGTCCCACACTTGATTTCTATAAGTTCTTAGCCTAGGGTTCTTAGCTTGATAAATATTTTTGATCTGATGGACAATTAATTAAGCATCCCCAAACATTGATATCTCTTCAATCCCCATGTCTTTTGAAGCCCTCAAACCCAAAACAAGAGCTTCATACTCTGCCACATTATTGGAAGTTTCAAATTCTAACTTGTAGGACAAAGATATAGTATCTTGAGTAGGTGAAACAAAAACCACTCCAACACCAACACCTTCCATACAAGAGGCTCAGTTAAAGAAAATTTTCCAAACATAGGTGATTGGAGGAGAATATTCACAAAAATTAACAGATTGTTTGTTGATTTCAAGAGGAGGTTCAGAATCATCGATGAGATGAAATATACTGGATCCCAAATCAGTTTCATGTGAAAAAATAGGATGGTTGGTGGGGTTTTCTTTGTCACTAATAATGTAGGCCAACTGAGCTTCCTTGTAAATTCTTCTATGCCTGCCCCCAAAACACAGGAATGGTAGAATATGTGAGGTCCATCTGCAAGGTTCCCTCGAGTCTTTTTATCCAAGATCTTGACAAGAGTATGCCAAACTTGGGGGGAACATCAGCCACCATGATATCCATAACCACGCTTTTCATGGGAAACTGAAACAAGGTCACAACCATATATTTGATGACCCCAAGACATTTCAATTTCCTAGTGTCAAAAGAATATAAGTCATGGTAAGTCTTTGTGATTTCTAACCCAAGCTCATCCATAGCAGTTTTGGGTATGAGATTATGAGATGCCCCTGAGTCCATCAAATAGTTATGAAATACCTTATCATGTATGTTCAATGATGTATACAAGGGAGGGGATGAATTATATCTATATTATATCAAAGGACCTAAGATGACTGCTATCTTTTCATCTTGAATATTTACCGAATCAGTGGCATTTGAGGAGGGTTTGGGCTACAACATTTTGGAAAGATATTTTTTAAATTATGCATTTTTTATCAACTCTCAAAAAGGTACATGGATCCTAATATTTTGAATCTCATGTTAGAAGATAAAAGAGGAAGGAAGCTTCAAAATCTCTTTCACCTCTGGGATAGGTATTTTGACCACTGGTGGAGGGTTTTGTGCCTTTTTACCTTTGTTGTTGTCTGCTACTTCTTTAGCAGGATTTTCTTCTCTGGTAGACTTATCAGGGGTGTTAGTCTTTTCTTATTTCTTCTTGGACCTGAGGTAATATTTATTTGGACTACTAATGGTCTTCTCCCCCTTACTCAACTCATTTAGTTGGTTGTCCATGAGAGACTCCTCGTATGCATATTGGGTTAAATGGGGAGATGAGGAGGTGTCTCCAAGACAATGGATTTCAGAATCAACCTCGTCTTCCTCTCCTTATTCATCAACAACAAGGTTATTTTGGAGAGGGGTTTCAATTTTCTGATCATCCCTATCTTTGTTTCTAGGATCTCTTGGAAGGTTCTAAGGAGTATTATTGGTTCTTCTGAAGTTACCCCTATTTTCAGCATTAGGGGAATTCCTATAGCTCTTCTTTCCTTCTAGTTTCAACCTTTCCACCTCAGTATAAAGTGACTTTACCATATTTGTCAATTCATCTACTTGAGGGTGGGGAGAAGAAGAACCAAAGGTTGAAGCTTCAGACCTTCCCTTTCTTCTATCTCTATTAACCTTACTCCTAAGTTTGTCAACTACCAATATATTGGACTCCACTTTCAGGGCCACATCTTGCATATGATCCAAGGAAGTAACTCTTCATTATATTAAAATGAGTAAGAAATCAGGGTCGAAAGCACTAGCATAAGTAATTTTGGCAGAGGTTTCTGTAGGTTTAATCTCAACAAGAATCTTATTATACATTTTATTAAACCTTTTTGAAAAATCAGAAATACATTCCTCTTCTTCTTTCTTAAGTGATCCAAACTCTATAATATGGTAAAGGAAATGTTTTTATCCCCCCAATGTCTTAGGAATGCATCATATAGGGCTTCAATACCATCAATAGATCTAATATACAAGGCCCTAAAACATTTCCTGGCCTCTCCATCAAGGCTATGAACAAAAATTCTCATCCATACATCTTCATTCACAATGACATAATTGTCTACATAACTATAAAAGGTTGCAAGGTGCTCCTATGCAGTTATTTCTCCCTCACCCATGAAATTAGGAAACTTATTAAGGTAGCCACCATCTGGAAGAGCGTTCAAGGGCCGAGGAAAAATGAGAGGGGTGTATCTAGCAACACCTATGACATCCATTATGTTTCTAGGGGTATTAACACCTTCCATTGGGATGTGAATTGGAGGAGAACCAAGGGAGGAAGGAGTTTAGACAGGTGAAACTCGAACTATGTTTCTAGGAGAAAAGCGAAATGAATAAGTGTTAGGGGAAAAGGCTACAGGTCTTGAGGGAACATAGGTTTCTCCTTCTGTTAATGCAACAAATCTAATAAGAGGAGGAGTGGTAAAGCCCAGAGTATGAAAATATTCTAAGGTCTTGGGATTAAACCATTGTACAACTCCAGGGGAAACATGGGTGTCAAATCTTTCTCCTTCCAAACCAAGACTAAGAGGGGAGAAATCAAAAGGAAAAATCCCAAATTTTAAACTCATGGGAACTCCAGCAAATAGTATAACAATAGAATTAGAATAAGCTACTGGAGTTGTTAAAGAAGGATTATGAAAATTACCAGAATCACCTGGTTTAGCAACTGAAGTACCTTCTCGAGGGGTCTTTCCCTTTATGATAATTTTCTCTCGGTAAGCTTTAGGTGTTGCAAGAGGCAGATTTAGAGTGGACCTTGTGTGTCTGCCTTTTGAATCCACAACTGAAACAATGGAGTCGCAATGTGAAAGTTGCAATCTTCAATGGTACTGATTTCTGATGCACCTTCAGAATCATTAAGATTTATTGTTGAATCCCAGGGAAATGTCTTAAATTTAATCCCTGGAAATGACACCACGAATGTTAGCACTAGGAGTCACCCTTAGATTGCATGGGAGGTAAGCCTAGTACCCATTAGGTTATATGTCACTATGAATGAGTTTAAAGAGGTCAAATGGATAAGACTTAAGATAATAATGTTCTAACTCAGAAAACTGGACTAGCACACACAAGAAATTGAGGTCTTGGTCAACTTCAGTCAGTAAGTGGGAGTAAAGGTGAATAGAAGGAATACTTTGTTGAGGAAAATGTAGAGGTCTGCTATGGACATCAAGTCTTCAAACAACCTAAGGAGGAAAAACTCAAACTCAATATCTTTTTGGGTTTAAAGTTTAAGGAAACTGAAGAACATCATAATAGTATTGTAATCAAACATCCATCACAATACAACTACAAAAATCCATGTGAATCATTCAATAATGGATACCTCAGTATTAGAGGCAAACAAGATGAAAAATAAAGATGACGTATATTGACAAGAAGTCTCAAATCGACTACTTAGCCAGAGAGCCAGTATGCTTCATCAAAATATTACAATCATGGAGCCTTGCTCAACCATCCAACCTTAACAAAATATCAAAACTACATATTTATACTCAGACTTGACTACAACCACGAGAGGTGCGATCAAGTCAATGCATTCAAGGATTTTCAATTGTGTCTTCTTTGCAGGTTGTGCATGCAGTCTTCTGGAAGACGTGAGCTTAGATCAGTCTGGGCTGACAGTCTACTTCTTCGACCAATCCTTTCTAGATTTACAATTATGTGGTGAGACAAGGATTCAACAACCTCCATAGATTTAATTAACTACCTTCATCGGGATCGAGATAGGGCCTGAGACAACTGGGCACCTTGAAACCATGATGGCCTCACTCTGAACTGCTGCTACTTGTATGTTTGTTGGAACTTTGCAGAGAATACTGGAAGGCAGACATGGATGAAAAGGTGAGTTGGTGATGTGCTCGGTGAAAAATTCACGTTGTACAATGAGTGAATGATGACCATGTGGAAGGGTGCGGTTGGTGACGACTAGGAATGCATGAGCGAGGGTATGTCAGAGGTGAGGTGTAATGGCATGAAGGTTATGTGACAAAGGGGAAAGGGATGTGGTGGTAGAACCATGTGATAGGATAGGGGGGTAAATGACAATAGCAGTGGAGGTGACATGGAGTATGAGTGGAAAAAGTGTCAGGAGGTTAAAGGGAGATACATATAAAGTGGAAAAGGAAGGGAGTGCGAAAGTGTGAATGGAGGACAAGTGTCAGCGAGTAGTATTAGGAAGCAGTCTGGCGGTTAAATCGGAGGGGGGGGGAGGCGGTAAGCGGTAAAGAGTAGGGAGGGGCTCGAGTTGTTGTGGGTGTGACATGTTGCAAGGGGCCCGTACTATAAAACCACCAACTCGGACCCCTCCCCCCCCATCATTAAAGGAAGAAAGGTCGGGGGGGGTCTGATATTATATGCCAACCGTAGATCTTAGTGTGCATTGCTCAACCATAGATTTGAGTGTACCCTTTAGCCATAATGTGCTAAAGAATAAAATCTCCCAAGAACTTAGGATAAAAATATAAAGTGGGTCGCGCTAATACCCCTTTCCTCCATTTTTTCACCAAGGGGTTATTTCCTATGGAAATAACACCAAACCTTCTCAAAAGACCTTGTGCTAACACCATGGATGCATGGTTGACTCACTTTTGAAGAGTCATGAAAGTTATGTTTCGAATGATAGATTAAGGGGAATCTACTCCATTCCATCAAGAAAGATTAGTATAAATAGAAGAAATGGTGGATGAGCAAGGATGATTTGTTGTCATGATAAGAGGCATATGGTTTTGTCTTTGAGGGTCACATGAGAATGATTGTGAACCATCATGAGTTGAATGATTAAAAAATAGAGATGTAGTTTGGTTGTAAAATATACCTATGGCAGATACACATAGGCTTATGAATATGCATATGGTTAAGCACCTCATGGATGTAGGTTAACAAAACCAAAATATGTGTGGGTACATAATTTGGATGCATGATAAAGATGCATGCTGAAGAAGTTCCATGTGGAGGAATTGTGTAACGACTCTATCGGGAGAACATATTCACAACCTTATTAACTGCTGAGAATTAAGCAGAGAGATACAAGCCTGTATATATGTGAACCATCATGAGTTGAATGATTTAAAAATAGAGATGTAGTTTGGTTGTAAAATATACCTATGGAAGCTACACATAGGCTTATGAATATGCATATGGTTANTATATATATATATATATATATATATATATATATATATAAGAATCTTGGATTACATTTTGAAAAACATTACGTAACGAATAGAATATTAATAATGGATCTTGACCATTCTAAAAACCAAATGGTAACGTGCATAATGCACAGGTTCATGATTCATTATGGGAAAAATAATTTTCTATTACAGCGTGTTGATGTATCCTAAAAGTTAGGATGATCCTAACCAAGGATTCTTGAGAAAAGAGAAGAAAGATCACAATAAGAAATAGATTGCATAAGTAAAGGGGGAGAAAGGAGGAACATGTTTCTCACCCTAAGAACCCTGAATTGTTTAAGAGAGTCATAGGATTAAAAGAGCAACGGTGGAAACCATTACAACTGGTAAAAGGAAAATAAACCCCCCAAGTATGATTAAACGAATAAATGAATATGTTTTGATAAATAGGCTTGGTTGAAGCCATGATTAAGAAAAGGTAGTGAGGCCTTAGATATAACTCAACTGGGATGAAAAGTCCCAAACCGTGTAGAAAGAAGTGGAAGAATGGGAGAGCCCTCAATTCTTTTCTTGCTGAGTATCATGTTCTCTCGGGGATGATAAAGATGGTACATTGATGAAGGTAAAAGGTTTTGACACCAAAGTGATTATGGTTGTATTTATGTAGAAACAATCGAGATTTATGTGTGTTTCACTCATGGAAACATTTGAGGATAATGTAATGAAGTGCATAAAGATATGCTAGGACACTTTGAATATGTTTTATGGATTTGAATGTTATAATACATGCACATTGTTTAATATTTCAACTAATGTAATTGTGACTATGATGATGCATGCTATGTATAGAAAGGAATTGGAGTTGTTGAGGAAGACAATTGCCAATGATGGGAAATCTCAAGCGGAGGATGACCATGAAAAGGTTGCAGTTGAAAGATTGTTTATAGGGTTGTAAAAGTCCCCATAAAACATTGTTGATGAGGTAAAAATTAGAAAGAGGGTTCTTGTTGGAATAGGGTCAGACCCAGGGTTCAACGCTACAACAACGCACCAACAAAACCCTAACTACCGACCCTTTCGGCAACACCTACGAAGAAGATAAAGTCTCACCCGAGGTAGAGGTAAGGGTGGTTGCAAGAATCAGGTGTCTGCAACCTTAGCTGGGACATAGATCTGTGATTATATTTCTTACAAAACACTTAGCATCAATACTCACTCCTTATTATACTTTGCAGATAGAACAAAGAATCGCAATAGTCACTTCTAGATCTAAGGTAATTTAGCACTTAGAAACATTAAAACATGTCAGATATATTAGATCAACACTAAGAATGTTCATACATATCATATATGTTATTCATATACATCTATTGAAGCACAAAGCATAAGTAGACCTATCTAAATATATCAAAGTACTTACCCAAAGAAGAGATAAACACATTAAGTCAAATCACAGAGCATAACACACAGATTTACATGGTTCACCCCCACCCTGGGGATACGTCCACCAAATCTTCTTCTTTATTAACATCTCCAATCGATTACAGGCACAAATACACAAAAAACCCTTCCTCACATAGGATAGAAGATCTGCGCAACTCACTAGATCCTTATTCCTTGCACTTACAACACAAAGCCTTCCATAAATTCTACAACATCTTGCACTTAGATCTGTAAGCCTTCTACAGTCATGCACATAACACTTACATATTCTATTAGCACTTAGCTTACATCACATAGATAGAGAACCCCCCCCCCTCTACTGGATGCCTAGATGTTTATTTATACATTACGAAAGTGGACCTAAACATGGGTAAACCCACGGGATGACAACCCTTTCCCATTACATTGTCCCAAAACCCAAAAGGGGACCCAAAAGTGGGCCAAGATCCCTTAATATCTGCTTCTTCTGGCACTTGATCTTCGACAAGCTGTCGAAGTCCCAAAAATGGTCAAATATGACCAAGTAACTTCAAAACTTGGTCAAGGGCCAATAGGCCCCCAACACTCACCTGTGACTCGTCCCGAGTCACTCTGGTCTGAGCAATTCTACTTTGAACATCTCGATATTGGCTGGAGTTGCTTCAACTTGATGCAGTGAAATGACCTCTTATTCAGTGAACTCCTAGATGAGTGCATCACTGACTAGTCCCTCTATGCATTGTTCTACTATACGCACAACTTGTTCAAGTTCTACTCCTTGGTTTTCAACTTCGATGAACAGTTGGCATGAATTTTCTTGCACTAGCTGAAGTCATTGAGAGACTTCCATTACTTTACTCTAAAGCATGTGTACCTACTTTTGGGTCGTGCATTGTCTAGAAACCTCTTCATTCTCTTGACTAGTGACAAGGCCTTCAGCTACGCTTGTAACGTGTCTACCTAATTCTTTGCATGTTGGAGTTATGACTCTAATGCGTGTAACTCTAGATTTTTTGTGAGGTTTTCATACATGTGAGCACTTCTAGAGCTTAGCTGCTTGTATTCTAAACCAAAGTATTTTAATCGTTCAACTGCACTGCGGTCAGTTGCCTCTCTTAGATCTCTTATTTCTTGAGGGGTCTCAGGCATAGTACGAAGTTCTAGTATTGCGATGCACTGTTGAAGCTAGTAGCTCACTCCTTCCAGTTGTGCCACCTGTTGTGGGATTTGTTCTTTTGTCTGGACTTCAATGACTATCACAGAGTGAAGTGCTTTGTGAACCTATTCCTGTGCTTCGAGTTTCTCTACGAGAAAATGTTCCCTGTCTTGCTGTAGCGTTGCTTTCTCTTCCTCCCACTTTGCTTGAAAATCTAGTTTTTCACGTTCTACATTACTGCATTGTTCTAGAATATCTTCTTGTTCTTGTGCCAAATCTTGGGTGGCTTGAACTATCTCTTCCTGAGCTCGTCAAAGGTGAGCTTCAACTTTATTAGTGATCTGGTGCAATTGGGATGGCTCTTCTTCTGGTTCTTTTGCTCCACTTGTCGAGGGTGAAACAAAACCTACGCAGCTAGTTTGTAGTGCCTGCTGCACCTCTTGAAGTTCACCCATGATTCGATTGAATACCTCCTCCTACTTTGCTTCTTTATTTTCTGTGATCTCTAGTGAATCTTCATTCAGCACAGCGACTAAGAAGTCGAAGTCATCTAGGGTGAGGGTAGTATTAAATGTAGTCCTGGTCACTTTATATTTCTTCCGAGATGAAGGATTTGGTGGGGTAACCTTCCTTTTCTTAGATGGGTCCTCCTCCTCTCTAGGCGGAGTAAATTCACCTTTGTTTTGTTCAACTTCTATTACACCTATCTCTCCACCATCATCTCCCTGCTCAAGTGAGATCAAACTGGTATTCACCGATGTGTTATGGACATCATGTACTTCATCATCTTTCTTCATCTTGCTTGGTCCATGTGTATCCGTCATAGTGTCATGACTATCTGCGTCGGACATCTCTGTGGGTGATCAGAATCTGGACCAGGGGTCTAAAAAATGCTCAATTTTCAAAGTGCTCGGAATGCAACGAAAACGGTGCCATTGCGTCCGTCTCGTTCTCCTGATTCTAGCGGTATATTTACTTTCGAAAACGGAGTCCGTATGGAGAAGTTATTGAGGTCTGTTCGCCGAGCCAAACAGGGAAAAAAATGTGCTGACTGGGCAGGCCGTACTGCTGACGTGGCAGAGGCCGTACTGCTGACTGGTCATCCGTACAAGCCTACGTGGCCGTCCGTACAGGACACGTGGCGGCACCAGAGCGTGCCACGTGTCATGCATTTTTTGCATTTTTGGCATGCATTTTGACCAATTGGAAGGTGACACGTGTCACCACTGGATGGGTGACACGTGGCACCAGGGTGACGTCAGCATCCTATGTGGCTAAGATGACGTGGAGACCGTACAGTCTGCGTGGCATTGATGACGTGGCAGAGTGTGGTTGGATGACAGCTGGGCGAGTAAGAATGTGACACGTGGCATGAGGTGGACGAATAGAAAGGTGCCACGTGGCCCAATGAAAGGCTGCCACGTGGCACCCTGGGTTTCACCATTTGGTCGTTTAAAAGATTTATGGAGGCCGCGAGGTTTGAACCGCGGACCTCCCCCACCAATTCCAAAGGTTTTAACCAAATCCGCCAACCATTAGACCATGCGTTATTTGTTATAACGTATGTGCGTTGGAATATAATTTTTTTGGAACTTTGTTTTATACGGTGGGGGGTCGGGCCGGGGCTTGGCCCCCGACCCCCGGTTATATGGCGTAGCATGTGACCGATGCATGGTTTATTACAAACGGCGCGGGGTTCCAAAGTGATGTGCGGGGGTTTGCATTGTAATATGCACCCGGTTC
>ML784531.1:722594-739050 GCA_009831015.1 Picea engelmannii
CTGGAGCTACCTTAGGGTTTTCTTCATTCAGATCCATTCTTTCAAGATTACCAATCATTCTAGATCTTCCACAACTAGATCTTCCCCAGAATGATTGCTAAGCTTAGTAGTCATTCTTTCAATCTTAGCAATCAACTAGAAAAGACAACTAGATCTTCCACCAGGGAATTCCTTATCAATATGTCTCAATATTCTACAACTGTAACATAGGTTTAATCCTCTCTTCCTTTTAAATGATCCCTAACCTTTTCTGTACTACGCACTAGAATCATGGTAACTAGGCTGCAAAAAATTCTTTCTAGGATCCTGCATCCATTTGTTAGTCCAAACATTCTTCTATGCATAGGTATAACATATCTATCACTGTACTTATCATATCTACTCATATGAAGCTTTCTTTCATCTATTAATTCCTTAGTTTTCAAGCTACGACAGAATCTATCAAACATACCTAGATTCATGCTTTAGCAAAAAAATAAAAATTACTTATCTTACTTATATAGAGCACAAAGCTTTCAGATCTAAAAACTTTTAAGTATTCTTACCTTTATCAGAACATTGAGCTTACAGATCTTACCACTTTTCTTCAGAGACTTCCACTTTTATCTTTCTTAGAGCACAAAGCGTTCAGTTCTCGCTTATTTTTATTCAGATATGTCCTTCCTTCTTTAGCATAGAGATTTTCAGATCAAGTGGATTACTGCGCACTAGGGCACAGATCCCTGAATAGAGTTTCCACGGTTTCAATAGGAATCTTTGCAAAAATATTCTTCTTCCTCAGTTCCTAGCAATCATAGTTTCAGGTCTCGACAACCAAACCATTTGTTGGCACAGGGGCAGACCCAGGGTTCAATGCTACAACAACACACCAACAAAACCCTAACTACCAACCCTTTCAACAACACTTGTGAAGCAGATGAAGTCTCACCCGAGGTAGAGGTAGGGGTGGTTGCAAGACTCATGTGTCTGCAACCTTAGCTGGGACATAGATCTGTGATTATATTTCTTACAAAACACTTAGCATCAATACTCACTCCTTATTGTACTTCACAGATAGCACTGAGCATCACAATAGTCACTTAGATCTAAGGTAATTTAGCACTTAGCAACAGTAAAACAGGTCATATATAGTAGATCAAAACTAATCATCTTCATACATATCAGATCTACTATTCATATACATCTATTGAAGCACAAAGCACAAGTAGACCTATCTAAATATATCAAAGCACTTACCCAAAGCAGAGATAAACACATTAAGTCAAATCACAGAGCATAACACACAGATTTACGTGGTTCACCTCAACCCTGGGGATACATCCACCAACTCTTCTTCTTTATTAGCGTATCCAATCTATTACAGGCACAAAGCCACCAAAAACCCTTCCTCGCATAGGACAGAAGATCTGCGCAGCTCACTAGATCCTTCTTCCTTGTGCTTATAGCACAAAGCCTTCCATAATTTCTACAACATCTTGCACTTATCTCTGTAAACCTTCTACAGTCATGCACATAGAACTTAGATAGACTATTAGCACTTAGCTTACATCACGCATATAGAGAAACCCCCGCCCCTCTATTGTATCCCTAGATGTTTATTTATACATTACAAAAGTGGGCCTAAATGTGGGTAAGCCCAAGGGCTGACATCCCTTTCCCATTACATTGTCCCAAAACCCAAAAAGGGACCTGAAAGTGGGCCAAGGTCCTTTTGATATCTTCTTCGTCTCGTGCTCGATCTTCGACAGGCTTTCGAAGTCCCAAAAAATGGTCAAATATGACCAAGTAACTTCAAAACTTGGTTAAGGGCCAACAGTGCTAGCAGCCAAGAAATGGGATAAAAATGTTCATGCCTATGTGGCACAAGGTATGAAGGGATTTGGTAAAAACCCCTTCTGGAATATTTTATTGTCTTAATGTTATAACTTTTGAAAGGTAGTTATATGCCTTGGATACCCATGTAGTGTATGATTCAGGAAGGAGAACCTGAATGATGGAGGTGTGAACCTCTTGTAGTAAATACTATTTGTAACCCTTGGAAGAATTCATGAACTGATATGTCATGAATGCATGGACCAATCAAGGAATTATTAAAGGAATTCATGTAAAACCTTCAGTTTCATGAATGACGATTTAAGTATGTGATTGATTCAAATCATAAAACATGTCTATGCTACAATAATAATTATGGACAGAAAATCCACATGATAATAAGTTGGTTGAATTCCAACACACCTTGGTGAGAGTTTCTAACCTAAAAAGTGATAATCTGAAATCAATACAAGGGTGCATTATGTGTGAAGGTGGCCATGAACATTGGAACATTAAATAAATTCACTTAATGATGAATTGCATATGGAAAAGTTGATATATTGAAATGATGCAAGTGTGAGGAATGAGATTTCATTTTTTTTTATACCCTTGAATAGGTAAAAGTGATTTGATTGTTAGCATGCACATTTTAAGAATTGTTTGTGATGACATCATAAAGGTGCAGTGAAAATATATGTGCATGGGAAACTAACAATTTGTTTGGCTAATTGAAGTTGAAAGTGCAGGAAGAAAAGGGTCTTCGATATGGGAGTGTTGTAAGCTCATAAGGAAGACCAAAAATGCTTGTTGATCCAAGCTGCTATGGGAAGGAGAGTGTCATAATTGGTGAATCTTGTTCTGTGCAGAATAGATTTGAAAATAAATGAGGAAATTGGAAAATCTATGGGTCTCAGACTTGCAATAAAATTATGAAATTTAGAATTTGTGATGATGTCTCATGAATTTCTGTATACTTACGATACATCTGAGAAGAAAAGATCTATCCATAAAGGACAGATGAAGGTTGCCAAGATTAATAGAATGAAAGAGGCCACTATTGAGACATGAGAACCCCATGGTAAGTCATGATCGCCTGGAATATGTTGTGTTAAGGTAACACAATCCGGAGGGACATCTTGACATAGAAAGTCTGAGGGACACCTCGAATGTAAGGCTCAATGAATTCTCTAGAAATCTTCTTGTGCAAGAAATCCTTGACAAGGCAAGATGGATCACCCGAGGAACTACATAGTAGAGAAGGGGATGCCTGATCCTGGGTCTGGAGGGTGAGTGGATGGAAGGAAGATGAGACTTTGATAATTCTTATAAACTATTGATTGGGATCATGCACACAATGGGTATTTCTAGGAAAACAATTTATCCTGGATAACAATACAACGATGTGGATTCAAATCTACGAACTACACAGATGAGTATTGTGCTAGATTATGAAATTTTCCTTTTTAATTTGAACAATAGTAAAAAACATTTGCATAAGACTATGATTAATCTTCTTGTTGTCCAAGAATTATTGAAGGAAGGTGATGAAGGTTAAGATTTTGAACAAGGACCTGACCACCAAGAAGGTCAAGACTTCTAAAGTGACTGAATTAGAAAGGCATTATAAGTGTTACTGAGAAATAATATTGAGGACAATGTTTCTTTTAAGGGGGAGGGGATTGTAACACCCCTATTTCCCCCAACTTGTAATTAATCATTAATTAGGATTACCATGTTGTGGCATGGGAACAGTGTAAATGCATTATTGTTTGAATAGCTAAACCACTGACTGTGGGGGTGAAGCATTGAAATTATTGGCCATGATATCACTAGAGGAAAGAATGTGAAAACTATAAGAGAGGGTTAATTATATCGAGTGACCCAAAAAAATTTGTTGCTGAGGATAAAAAACCTCCTTCAGTTCCCAAGTAGGAATAATTTTATGAAGAAAGAACCGATGGTTGAACCATCAACCACCCCCATGAATGGAAGCATGGTCTAGCTACAGAATGTCATCCCAAAGTACCACAGGGTTCTGTAGACCCAAACTGACCCGAGTTTTCCTTCTGACAAAAGGAACATGATAGGATGGATGTGCGTGCAAGGCACATAAAGGAATAAAGAGAAGAGTGGAGAATGTGGGAAGCTCTCAAGATGAGAACGAATAGAAGGACATGATCTTGATGCTAAGAAAACATATGATAAACCTTATCAAGGTCATGGAAAAGGGAGAGAGATCTTTGAGATTCTGTAGAGAATGAGACATGATTAAAATACCACGATCTTGATGCCAATGAAGCATCTGATAAACCTTGCATAAGAGGTGAAAGAAAAAGGATCGTTGAGAATCAACATAAATTCCCTAGTGATATTATGACTTGGAATGAGGGTGGCCAAGGAGTGAAGAATGAATGCCTCTGAGCCTATGGTTGGGAGTAAAAGAGAACACCCACAATCAATTAGTTGGCGACAACATATAATAGATAAGTATTCTCATATCCTGTGTAGTTGAACTGTAACTGTAGATTAAAGCTGAATATCCTATGAATGTTTTAGGGATGTGCATGTTTTCTTAATGGTTATACTATATCCATTTAATTATTCTTGATTATGTATTTTAAGAAGGTAAGGAATTATCTATCTTTTACACATAAATTCTTGAGACATGTGGTGGCTCCAGTTAAAATAAATGAACTATGAGGTCGTCGACCTTGGGCATAGTTTCACGTGTGCATGCCGACACTCCAAGTCTGTAATGTTTTCCTAAATTTACAACTAATTTTTGTTTTCCTTTGGAACATTACACTTAATTAACGTGTCCAATACATGTCAGACATTTATTTCTATATCATAAGGTGACTCGATACTTCTTTTTTACACTTACCAAATCATTTATCAAAGGTAGATGAAGTAATTTATCCAAACCTTAATCTCAAAGGAGGTGGATATATTTTAATACATAAACAAAACTATTTGGAAATATATATACATATATCCCCACCATAGACCATGTTCTTGATCTAAAAAAAACTATTTGCAATATATATATATATATACATATATCCTCACCATAGACTATGTTCCTAATCTAAACAAACTATTTGTAAGAATATATATATACACCTTCATAGACTATGGCCCCGACCATGCAAAGTGAAGGCATACTATGGGAAAAAACATCAACGTATAAATGACTCTAATTCTGAAGTGATACACCATTTTCCTCTAGTGTAAGTGACATACACTTAATGAATGAATTAATAAAGATATGACCGCCAACACGTGAACATATGAGAGATTGGAAAGGCTGTAACTAAATGGTCGGTTACATGTTGTTCGTTCTTGCTTGACTAGCATTCCTAATAGGACTAACTCTAGCATAAGGTTTTAACGGATTTGGTGTAAAGAGTAGAACTCCAACTAAACTAGAAGCAAGGACAAACTAAGGCTCAAAATTGTCCCTCAATTATGATTCTACATGGTCTGATGCGAGATTATCATAGATATGACCATAATTGTGTAAATGAACTCTACCAAAGGCATTTAAGATGTTTTGTAGCACACCTCCTTGGTAACATCGCTTGTTTAATGAACCTATCGAAATTTTACACCTTGCCCTAATCACAGCACTAGATATTGCTCGTCATTAATCGCCATAGCACTAATATGCAGAGTCATCCTTTCCTAAGTCTATTGTTTCATTCTTGGCATTGGCTCTGTGTATTATGCAACTGTGTTCCAAGTTATCCTGGTTACAGTTATTTATCGATGGAATTTCCAGTGCCCGGGATGTTGGCTTTCTCTGGTGGAAATTTTTTTGCAGACCATAACCTCCAGATACTGCATTAAGCAAGGTAAGTAAATTTGGTTAATTACAATCGAACGTTTATGCATTGTAAAAAAAATATTGGGTATATCAGTCTCTTCGAACTCTTAATAGCATGACCGGCTTGTCCATATTTTTCTAGTATAGAGGTTAGTCCTTTGTTTGAGTCCTTTAGGGATCATGCCACTTTGGCATAACTACTTTTGTTTCCTAGTGTTAACTGTATATCCCATGAGTTTTATTCTAGGGTTTTCTACCCTAGTGAATAACTGGATTTGTTGACCGTGTAGAAGGGAATTTACCTTACGTTGTTCATATCTTTGATTTTTCCTTTCAGTTATAGTTACGCACAAATCATATAGCTCTGTAATTGATTAGTGAAGTCTTTGACCTAAAATTTTCATTCCTAAATGTTGAAAACCTTACCCTCGAGCCTCAGGACTCGTAACCTCCCTACTGTCTTAACACGTCAGTACGCTTCGTTCCTTTACTATGATTTTTGTATCCAAAAGATTTGTACAGTAAACAATGTTAAGGGTTTGCGATACAAATCTTCATTATGCAGTCAGTCTCATGAGCTCTAAATTCCTGGTATGACCATTTGTATTCGTCCCTTCCAGGATTTGTAAATAATACCCTATAATCTACAGTTTTACCCCCAAAATTCTATTATGTTGTTGTAGTAGTAAGAGAACCATTTATAGCTCTCGGGGTTTTATTTTATTTTCAGAGGGTCTGATAAAACAAGATTGAACTCATAAACTCAACCTATGGTTAACTATACATACTTTGGTATTTTATTGGTTGTTGCATAAATGTTTTTCTTCCTGGCAATTTATGAAGAGTTTGGTTCCCCACAACAATGATGGGCCCCTTTTTACTGCAAGGGTACCCATCAGGTGGCCCTTGTTCCTTCCACCCACTTCGAGTTTGTGGATATCATTTTAGGAATACACATAGGAGAGGTGGTCTATAGAATAGGCTCGAGTTAAGTACCATCTGACACTTTCCTGTATTTATCTTTTTCTAAGTGATTTATCTCGGTAACTTAATTCTATGTCCTAGATAAGAATTTCTATTATTATTTGGTAAAATACTAATGGAAATTTTCTTGCTTTCTTTCAGGATTGGTACACCCAAAGCTTCATACCTTGGGAATTCCTCATGCAAAAGGTATTTGGGTTCCTTTACAGTAATTCTCCGGGCTTATCTTTCCAAGTTCTAAAATTTGAAGACCATGGTTCCATCCTAGATTTATCATTATTATGAAAAGTTCCATCTCGATTTCCTGTAATGGTTGGTTAATGAGTAATTACCATTTTTATGACAATATTTCACTGTTGGAAGAAAACGCAATACTTGCGTAAGGTTGGACACCTTTGATTTCTGGTCCCGGATTGGGATATGTAATATTTTTCTTTAATATTGAGTCACTGAGTTTCTCACTGGCATAATTGAACTAATATAATGATCAATAAGGATTTATTTTAGTCTCATCGTTACTATGGTCTTCATCTTATACTTAGTTTTTCAAAGTGAAATATATACTGTTATGAAAAGGAAGAGACTCTTATTCTGATTTTCACCGCATCTGGTTGAGCATGTTTTTTCTTAGGCCATCGGAACTTGATTTCAGAGGAAATAGGATTTCTATATGGATTTGAAATCCTTATACCGAAAACTATATACCTATAAATATATGTATATATATTTATATATAAATGGATAGTAGTTTCTTATTTTATGAAATTATTCTATCTGCAACTTTGTTTGCATGGTTGGTTCTACATAAGTGTTGGAACAATTTATATATTAACTTTATAATATATGTACATATATATAACCATTCCTATTGTAGGAAATCAATTCAAGTTTTCATTAACATTTGTACAGTCTGATTTTTCTCATTCTTAGTACAGTCCGTGTATTGAGTTCGTTCACAAATACATGTATATATATGAAATATAATTGTACTTTCATGATTACTTCCATAATTATATTTATCCAATAAGTACAATGAAACTGTAAGGATTATTCTATTTATTATTTCACTCCAACAGTATAAACCAATAGATATGACTGCTCATAATTGTATGAAATTAATTCCCAGATTTTTTTTCTAGTTGCTTTAGCGTTCACACAGTGTGTAATTCACTATAAAACTGAATATCTAGTTGTATAGGAATATTAGGTCTGGTAGGAATTTCTAGTACAATAGTTGAAATGACCTTCTAATTAGCACATATATCTCCTCTAACCCTTCCATGTTAAATTCATCCCCAACCAAGATGTACAGAAAGTTTTTACTCAAAGTCTACAATTAAAATTGTAGAGATTTATCCTACAATTAACTCATTCCAATGGAATTTAATTTCAAACATCGCAATTCATCTAGATTAACAGATGCATACTACGGATCAATAATTCACATAACATTTAACTATAGAAGGAATACATAAACATATCTGAATGGTTTCCAAACAACAAATAGAACATCCAAGTTCCTCCCAATCGTAGAACAGAACATCCGATTTCCTTGTTTCATTCACCCCCTAGCCTAACCATGAATCCATGAGGGTGAATTCTAGAAATCCTCCTCAACAATATTCCTTTAGTCCTCAACAAATTCTCCTTGCCTCACACTCAGAAAATAGTGTTCATAATAGAAAGAGATAAATATTTTCCCCAGCATACTAGGCAGTGTCCTGCGTCCTCCCATATTCTATATATGCCAAAAGCATTTGTGTCTAGGTCTTTTCTTCCTTTGGGATTTTTTGCATATTTCCAAATACCTTATTTCCAGGGGCTTCCAATGGCCAAATTCCTGATTTTCCACTTGTAATAATTATCCCTGAGGTAGTTCCAACATGTTCCCCACTCATGGAGTCATGGTCAGTTGATTTTAACCTGGATGTTCCATTTTTCCATCAACAATAAATATAAAATATTTTGTTTCATACAAGTGTCATAGTCAAGTAGTTAGGTGGGTCAAATCAGATCTCTTCCCAACAATCATAATTCATTAATTACAATTAACTAAATTCAAAATTCAAAATTTCCATAAATGGCAAAAATTTTCCAATTTCGAATTTACCAAAAACGTAAATAATTTCAAGCTTTATTTTTATCTTTTTGGGGGGGATGTTACATCCTTTCCCCGTTCAATAAAATATTGTCCTTAGTGTTCGTTCCTTTATTGGAACGAGATTGGATGATATTTCCACAAATCTCCCTCCAACTCCCAAGTGGCCTCCTCAGGGCTGAAGTGCTTCCATTGCACTTTTACCTGGGCGATGACTCAGTTCCGAGGTGTTATTTCTCTCTTGTCCAAAATGCGCAGAGGTTCCTCTTGGAACTCTCCTCCTGGTTCCACCTGCACCAAGTTCCAATCGATCATATGATTATGGTCATGAACATAATTCTTTAACAAAGAAACATAAAATACATTATGAATTTTTAGATTGGCGGGAAATGAAAGATGGTATGCTACAGGTTCAATTCGAGATAAGATCGAGAAAGGGCCACAAAACTTGGGTGCCAACTTGGCACAGTTCCATATATTTAATGAAATTTTTTGGGCTTTGACTTTTAAATAGATGTGGTCTCCCACTTGAAATTCGAGGTGTCTTCTTTTCTAGTCCTCGTAACGTTTTTGCCTGTCCTCCACCTCTTTTAAGTTCTATTGTACTTTTCTTACCCTGCTCTCCATTTCATGGAGCATATCTAGTCCTACCATGAGTTTGTCAACTGGGTTATCCCAGCTAATGAGAGTCATACACTTTCTATCATACAGTACTTCGAAAGGGCTCATCTTAGCCAAAGTTTGGTACCCATTGTTGTATGCAAAGTCCACCAACTGCAGGTCGTCTTCCCACTTTCTTGGTTTTTTTCTTACGTACATGCAGAGCATATCTTCTATGATTTGGTTTGTTCGTTCAGTCTACCCATCTGTTTGTGGATGATAACTCATGCTGAAATTAATGTTAGTATTTAACCCTGCAAACAATTCTTTCCAAAAAATAGATGTAAATTTTACGTCTCTATCTGAAATCACCATTTTAGGAATACCATGTAGTCTAAAAATTTCTTTCATGAATATTTCAGTGATGTTAATGTCTTTAAAAGTAGACTTTACATGAATAAAGTGTGAATACTTACTAAGTTTATCGATTACCACCATAATTGAATCATTTTGTTTCTGATTTCTGGGCAAACATGTAACAAAGCCCAATGATATAGTCTCCCATTTCCATTCTGACACAGGTAAGGACTGCAATAGGGAGACTAGATGCTTGTTTTTGGATTTTACCTACTGACAATCTTGACACTTAGCTAAGTATTCTGCTATTTCTCCCTTCATATTAGGCCATTCAAATAACTTTCTTAGTGTCGTTATCGTTTTCTGGTATCTTGGATGACCTAAATATGGTTTCTTGTGCACTTCATCCAAAATTGTTAACTTTAATTCTGCTGAATCTGGTAAGTATATTCTATTTTTAAATCATAGTAGACCATTTTTTTCCAAATTCAGATCTGTTTTGTGTGAATTTTATGTAGTGTTATGTGATTCTGTCATTGTTTTAGTGTAATTTTCGTCGTTATTTCATACAACCTTTATCCTCTACTCAAGATTGCTTTCTGCCTTGCTAATGTTTATCTCAAACAATCCATTAACTCTTCATCTTAAATCATCAACCACTTTTTTTTCCTTACCATTGATATGTCTTACCTCAAAGTCAAATTCGCTCAAGAAGGCTAGCTATATTGCTTGCCTTGCATTAAGGTTGGGGTGACTAAACAAAAATTTCACACCACTGTTATCTGTCAATAGAAGAAATTTTCTACCCATTATGTAGTGCCACAACATATTTAAGGCATGTATTAGAGTTGCCAACTCTAATTCATGAGTGACATAGTTTCGTTCGTGTTCCTTTAGTTTTTGGGACTCATAAAAACTAATGTTATTTTATTGAGTTAGGACACTGCCTAGTCCTTCTTTACTCACATCTACATAGACGGTGAATTATTTGTCTGGATCTACTACCTTTAAAATGGCAGTGGTTGTTAGCAATTCCTTTAACTTATTAAAAATGTCTTGGCATTTCTGTAACTAGTTAAACTTGGTTCCCTTCGTTTGTAATGATTTGATAAGAT
This sequence comes from Picea engelmannii, assembly GCA_009831015.1. NCBI lineage: Eukaryota > Viridiplantae > Streptophyta > Pinopsida > Pinales > Pinaceae > Picea > Picea engelmannii. Next base: position 733,387 of record ML784531.1, read on the forward strand.
ATGCAATTTTGGAAAATCCCTCTATAAATCTGCGGTAATATCCGGTGATTCCCATGAATGACCGGATGTCTGCTACATCCTTAGGAATCATTCATTCCATGATGGCTATGATTTTCTCAAGATCGACTGCAATGCATTCTGCAGATATTACATGTCTTAGGTAATGTATTTTCTTCTGATAAAAGTCATACTTATCGAATTTAGCATATATTTTGTGCTTCCTTAAAGTTTGCAGAACTATCCTTAAGTGCTCTTCATGTTCTTCTTCTGTTTTAGAATATACTAGAATGTCGACAATAAATACCAACACAAACTTGTCCAAGTACTGGATAAAAATATTGTTCATTAAACACATAAACATGGCTGGCGCATTAGTGATTCCAAATGGTATAAAAACAAATTCATAATGTCCATATCTCATCCAGAATGTTGTTTTACTTATGTCCTCATCTTTTATCCTAACTTGGTGATAACCAGATCATAAATCCAATTTCAAGAAAATCTTTGCCCCACCTGCTTGATCGAACAAAATATTTATCCTAGGTAAGGGGTACTTGTTATTAATCATCATTTTGTTTAATTGTCTGTAATCAATGCAAAATCTCAAAGTTTCATCCTTCTTTTTCACAAAGAGGATTGGATCTCCCCATGGTGAAACACTCAGTCTGATATATTCCTTGTCCAATAATTCTTGTAGTTTAATTTTAAGTTCTGTTAATTTCGGCAAACTCATTCGATAAGGTTCTTTAGAGATAGGGGATGAACCAAGTAGTAGTTTGATAGTAAAGTCTATCTCCCTCCTTGGGGGTAATTCAGGTATCTCATCAAAAAACACATCTTTGAAATCATGTAAAAGGACAAAATCCTCCAAGTTGGGCTTATTTTCTTTTTCTAATAGGTTTGTTACTTGGATGGCATAAAATTGACAACCCTTTCTCATGTATTTCTTGAATTGCATTGTTGAAATCTGTCTAATTGAGATTGGTTTTTGTATACCTTGAACTCTCCTAGCAATTTCATTTTCATCTTTATGTCTTTATATCCAATCCATTCTGATAATTACATCATAAGACCCTAACGGTAGGATGTTCATATTTGTGTTTATGTTTTGACCACCTAAATTGAACTCATAATTAGAAATAAAATCGACTACTTTTATTTTTGTTCCTAGTGCTAGTTGTACCAGCCAAGATTTTGCATGTCTTGTTTTCTTAAGTTTATTTGACTCCACTATAATAAGAGTAATATAAATCAATGTAGCTCCAGGTTCAACTAAAATAGAAATATGAGTGTTATTGATTTTAGCTTCAATTTCCACCACAGAGGACTTGTGATGAGCTTGTCGGCCATCCACGACTTCATTTATCTGATGCAAACTTCTGCCCACATCTCCCACAGTAGAGGATTCCAACAGGTTCTGAACTATAGTTCTGGTTGCTGAAGTAAAATGTGGACAATTCCTCCTTAAGTGAGGTTCTCCACATTCCCATCATTTTAATGGTTCACGGGGGTTGTCCCTGAACTTATTTTTTCCCAAGTTTATTGGTTTACCACCTCCTTGTATGTTCTTATTGTTGGAGTAAAAATCTTTCTTTGGAAAAAAAATTTCTTCGTTTCGATAAAGAGCTGGCTGATGTCCCTTCTTCCGTTGGTTCATTCGGTCTTGTTTCTTGTCTTTCCAAGCCTTGGGAAATTATGACTGTTGTTTGTATTGGTCATAACACATTCAGGCTTTCCTGAATACTTCACTCAAGGATTTGGGATTATCAAATTCGATTATTTGCTTGTAGGAATGTGGTAAACAACTTAGGAACCATTGTATTTTCACTTTATCCTCCGAGATATAATGTACGAACCTTAGTAATTCAAGGAATTTGTTTATCAGATCTTCCATAGCCATTTGACCAAGTCACAGCTCATAAAATTCTTTGGTTTTTCTTTCATAGGAAGTTTAATATAGGTATTGTTTCTTAAAGTATTTCTTAAAGTCTGACAATTCCATCTATTTTTCCTTTAGACCCATGGTCAACTTCAGGTCTTGCCACCAAATGTTGGCTTTCCCTTTCAGATTATAGATGGCCATTATGACCTTCATATTGTTGTAATAGTTGTATATATGGAAATACTTCTTGATGTCTAATAACCATGATTCAGCTTCATCCCCTATTATGGATTCCCCATCAAAGGTAGATGGTTTGGTTTTCTTAAACTCTCCCTCAAGGTGATCCACCTGTTTCCTTTTCCTACTCGTTTGTGTTTTATCTTCAACTGAAGGTGTACCTTCAAATGAGTTGTCCCCTTTCTTTTCTTCAGGACCATAATTCCTGGAGGCCATTTTACTGACCTCTTCTTCATGGATATGATCCTTTGGGGTTTTCTTTTTCACTTTACTTAGCAGCAGGGTTTCATTTATTTCATGTTGTTCTTGCTGTGCTTTTTTCAGTTTCTCATTGTTTTCTTTGAAAACCTGCAACTCAACAATGAGATTTCTCATCATTTCCAGAACTTCGGTAGGTGAAATTATGTCACTGTTATATCTCTGATATTCAGGAGGTATTTGTTCAGGATTCTCCTCAAGTCTGATTTCTGCCTCATCCTAGGCTGCCATGATTAAAAAAGATCAAAAAGGAGTTTTTTTGTTTGTAATAGTAATGGTTTGTTAGTTTTGCATAGACAAAAATATGTGCTAAGTAAATATTTTGGCCTTGTTCAAGGTCCAAGTGTTGTAACCTTTGCTCTGATACCATATGTAATGTTTCCCTAAATTTACAACTATTTTTTTTTCCTTTGGAACATCAGACTTAATTAACGCATCCAATACATGTCAGACATTTCTTGCTATATCATAAGGTGACTCAATACTTATTTTTTACACTTACCAAATACTTTATCAAAGGTAGATGAAGTACTTTATCTAAAACTTAATCTCAAAGGAGGTGGATATATTTTAATACATAAACAAAACTATTTGCAAATATATATACATATATCCTCACCATAGACCATGTTCCTGATCTAAACAAAACTATTTGCAATATATATATCCGTATATCCTCACCATAGACTATGCTCCTGTTCTAAACAAACTATTTTTAAGAATATATATATACACCTCCATATACTATGCCCCTGATTGCGCAAAGTGAAGGCATACTATGGGAAAAAACATCAACGTATAAACGACCCTAATTTTGATGTGATACATCATTTTCCTCAAGTGTAAGTGACAAACACTTAATGAATGAATTAATAAAGATATAACCGCCAACACGCGAGCATATTAGATCTTGGAAAGGTAGTAACTAAATCGTCAGCTACATGTTGTCCATTCCTTCTTGACTACCATTCCTACCAATACTAACTCTTGTATAAGATTTTAACAAATCTGGTGTAAAGAGTAGAGCTCCAACTAAACTAGAAGCAAGGACAAACTAAGGCTAAAAATTGTTCGTCGATTATGATTCTTCGTGGTATAATGCGAGATTGTCATATATATAACCCTAATTGTGTAAATGAACTCTGCCAAAGGCATTTAAGATGTTCTATAGTGCACGTATGTGGGACCATTGGTTTTTTAATGAACCTATCGAAATTTGCCACCTTTCCCTAATCATAGCACTAGGTACTGCTCGTCATTAATCGCCATAGGAATAGTATGAGGAGTCATCCTTTCCTAAGTCTATTGTTTCATTCTTGACATTGGTTCTGTGTATTCTGCAACTATGTTCCAAGCTATCATGGTTACCATTATTTCTCGATGGAATTTCCAGTGCCCGAGATGATGACTTGCTCTAGTGGAAACGTTTTTGCAGACCATAACCATCAGATACCACATTAAGCGAGGTAAGGAAATTTGGTTAATTACAATCGAACATTTATGCATTATACAAAAAATACTGGGTATATCAGTCTCTTCTAACTCTTAATAGCATGATTGGCTTGTCCATAGTTGTCTAGTATAGAGGTTATTCCTTTGTTTGAGTCCTTCGAGGATCATGCCTCTTCGACATAACTACTTTTTTTTCCTAGTATTAATTGTATATATCGTAATTTTTGTTCTGGGGTTTTCTACCCTAGAGAATAATTGGATTTGTCAACCATGTATAAGGGTATTTACCTTACGATGTTCATAGCTTTGAGTTTTCCTTTAGGTTATAGTTATGCACAAATAGTATAGCTCTGTAATTGATTAGTGAAGTCTTTGATCTAAAATTTCCATTCCTAATTGTTGAAAACCTTACCCTCAGAACTCGTAACCACCCTACTGTCTGAACACGTCAGTATGCTTTGGTCTTTTACTATGCTTGTCATATCCAAACGATTTGTAAAGTAAACAATGTTAATGGTTTATGATACAAATCTTCGTTACACAGTCAGTATCATGAGCCCTAAATTCTTGGTATGACCATTTGCATTCGTCCCTTCTAGGATTTGTAAATAATACCCTTTAATCTACAATTTTACTCCCTTAATTATATTATGTTGTTGTAGCAGTACGAACATTGTTTATAGCTCTCAGGGTTTTATTTTATTTTCACAGGGTCTGATAAAACAAGATTGAACTCATAAACTCAATCTATGGTCAACTATACATACTTCAGTATTTTATTGGTTGTTGCATAAATGTTTTTCTTCGTGAAAGTTTATTAAGAGTTTGGTTCCCCACACTAATGACGGCCCCTTTTTACTGCGAGGGTACCCATCAGACGACCCTTGTTCCTTCCACCCCCTTCGAGTTCCTTGATAGTGTTTCAGGAATGCATAGAGGAGAGGAGGCCTATACCATAGGCCTGAGTTAAGTACCAACCAACACTTTCCTGTATTTATCTTTTTCTAAGTAATTTATCTCGATAATTTAATTCTATGTCCCAGATAAGAATTTCTATTATTCTTTGGTAAAATACTAATTTAAATTTTCTTTCTTTCTTTCAAGATTGGTACACCTGAAGCTTCAGACCTTTGGAATTCCTCGTGCAAAAGGTATTTGGGTTCCTTTATAGTAATTCTCGGGGCTTAGATTTCCAGGTTGTAAAATTTCAAGACCACGGTTCCATCCTAGATTTATCGTTATTATGCAAATTTTCATCCTGATTTCTTGTAATGGTTGGTTAATGAGTAATTCCCATTTTTATGACGATATTTTATTTTTGGAAGAAAACGCAATACTTGTGTAAGGTTGGACACCTTTGATTTTGGGTCCCCGATTGGGATATGTACTAATTTTCTTTAATATTGAGTCAGAGGGTTTCTCACTGGCATACTCAAACTGATATAATGATCAATAAAGATTTATTTCAGTCTTATCATTACTCTGGTCTTCATCTTATACCTAATTGTTCAAAGTGAAATATATACTGTTATGAAAAGGAAGAAACTCATGTTGTGATTTTCACCGCATCTGGCTGAGCATGTTTTCTCTTAGGCCATTGTAACTCAATTTCATAGGCAATAGGATTTTGAGATGGATTTGAAATCCTTATACCGATAGATATATACCTATAAATACATGTATATATATTTATATATAAATGGATAATAGTTTCCTATTTTATGAAATTATTCTATCTACAACTTCGTTTGCACGATTGGTTCTGCATAAGTGTTGGAACAATTTATATATTAACTTTATAATATATGTACATATATATATATATATATATATAT
>ML784531.1:739301-763433 GCA_009831015.1 Picea engelmannii
AATCACAAGTCTGGTAGGAAATTCTAGTACATTAGTTGAAATGACCTTCTAATTAGCACATATATCTCCTCTAACCCTTATATGTTAAATTCATTCCCAACCAAGATGTACAAAAAGGTTTTACTCAAAGTCTACAATTGAAACTGTAGAGATTTATCCTACAGTTAACTCATTCCAACATAATTTAATTCAAATAGCACAATTCATCTATATTAACAGATGCATACTACCTATCAAGAATTCACATAACATTTGACCAAAGAAGGAATAGATAAACATGTCTTAAAATTTGTCGAACAACAAATGGAAAAACCAAGTTCCTCCCAACCTTAGAATAAAAAAACCAATTTACTTGTCCCGATCACCCCCTATCCTGACCATGAATCCATGAGGGAAAAATCCAGAAATCCTCCTTAGAAATAGTCCTTTATTCCTCAACAACTTCTCCTTGCCTCACACTCAGAAAATAGTGTTCATAATATCAAGAGATCAATATTTTCCCCAGCATACTAGGCAGCGTCTTGCCTCCTCCCATATTCTATATATGCCAAAAGCATTTGTGCATAGGTATTTTCCCCTTTGGTATTTTTCACAGCTTTCCAAATCCATGATTTCCAAGGGCTACCAATGGACAAATTCCTGATCTTCCACTTGTAATAATCATCCCTGGGGTAGTTCCAACATGTTCCCCACTCATGGAGTCACGGTTAGATGATTTTAACCTAGATTTTCCATTTGTCCATCAGCAATAAATATAAAATATTATGTTTCATACAAGTGTCATAGTCAAGTAGTTAGTTGGGTAAAATCAGATATCTTCTCAATAGTCATAATTCATTAATTACAATTAACTAAATTCAAAATTCAAAATTTCCATAAATGGAAAAAAAATTTGAATTTTGAATTTACCAAAAACAGATANTGGGGGGGGGGGTGATATTACACAGTCATTATGAGTCTCCTAGAGGAAGGAGTCTATTAATCTCAGGAGACTTAGTGCATGTAAGAACAGGATCTCTGCTAGGTGTGGAAAGACCGAAAACCTCTTAAGTTCTAGAATTGAAGAATGAATGTAAGGGGTGCACGGAAGAATTCCTCTAAGTGTTAAGTTCAGGATAAATAACGTAAAGTTCCTAACTATTCAGAGTTGATGAAGTTCAGGAAGGATAGTGAGATTCAAGTCTCAAAGGGAAGATGCTCTCATTTGGGGAGACGAGCAGACAAGATTCGTTCAAGAAAATCTAAGGTCTGTCATGATCGTTGGATTTGGAGGAGGAGCATAGGTGTTAACTCCTTGAATCCTTCTGTCTTCATGAGTTTTTTGAACTTTGGTATTCGTCCAAAGTGAAATGGATCCTCTAAAGTCCTGGAGTGACGAAGTTGATCTCGGTTTTAGATTTGAGGATGCTTGGGAGCTATCCCAAATGCCATATATATGATGTTGTCAATCAATCATTGACCGCTTTGGAAGGACAGGGGTGTTTTAACGTCAAAACCCCCAAAGTCCAGAATCATGAAGAAATGCATATCGTGGATCTATGAATACTTTGGGACCCCTCTTACCGTTCGATATTGGGGACACATGTATCATTTTGAGAGAACATGGGGGCCCAGATGTTGAGTGATGGAGTTTCCAACTGTGCTGACCTTGTGACATGGTAAGGGGATGTTGGTGACCTCAGGAAGGTGCCACGTATTTTAGCAAAGTATTTTTGGATGATAGATGTCCCTCTAGGAGTGGCCTAACAATGGGATCCAAAGGACTCTTGAGTGGAGGTTACGAGCCATAGATCTATAGGGTTACATGGATACCCTCAGACCATCAGATCTAGGCTGTGGTCATCCTGACATTGACCTACTTTGGGAGAAAGGAGAATTTTATACCATGAAACCCCCGAATGTCGAAGATACAAAGTAGTAGAGGCCGTTGATCCAAGGGTTACGTGGGTGTACCTTGGTCGCGAGATAGAAGGGCATTAAAGGCGATCAATCTAGAGTGACATGGCATAGTGAAGTCACCCAGGGTGACGTGGACCCAAGTTTCATGTGCCAATGTGACCTGGAATCTTGTGTATCACATACTTATATACCCATTGATATGTGACACATGTCAACCTTGTCCCTTCTACTTGTCAGTACTGGGTACATTCCTACCTAGCCAAAGTAGTGGGAGAAATTACCGGAACTCTAAGAGTCTGAGACATCGGGACTCTAGAGGTTTTGGAGTGTAGTGTCGAGGGGTCAAAGGCTGGAACTACATGGCAGCACCTCGGGATATCTGGAGTTCGGGGCCCCGAGAGGTCTTGTGCATAGAGAGTAAAGAGATGTTCAGTGTCGAAGTGTCAAACATCGAATTCCCCGCTATCCTGAGTGTTAGACGAGGGTTAAGCCAATCATTGGATTGGGTGAATGATGGACCTTCCCTACATGGGGTAGGAACCTAGAAATGGTATGAACAGGATGAAGCTACGTGGATGTCATGTGGTCCTCAACTTATGAACTCCCGAAGAACTTCATGAAGCTATAAGATATAAAACAAGGGTCGGTTTAGATCCTAGTATCATTTGTTAGAAATCTATGGGTAAGTAGAAGAGAATGAATCATCTCAAAGAGATGATTCGAGATGAGTTGGTTAAGTAAAAAAAAATTTATTATGCTCCACCCTCTTAAAAGAGAATTTAGGGGTCAGGTGTGTTACAAGAAATATGTTGACATGGAACTTATGTGTTGTTTGTTATATTTTCCTTATTTACAGAGAATTAGAGTTACTAGTGTTCTTTTACTTTATTACTATTAACATATATATAAATATATAAATATATATATATATATATATATATATATATATATCATGTATTGAGCAATAGTAGCATAAGCAAGAGACAAAAAGAGCACAAGAGATTAATCCTGGGAAAACCGAAAATGGGGGGAAAACCCAACAACCTTTCTTAGATAGATTATGTTCACAAAGAAATTCCAAACAGATAAACCCTCTCTCAAATACTAGCTTAATAAAAGATACCACCACAATTGCAACATCAAAACTATGCCAAGATCGTGCACCACTACCAAGAGTAGTGCACAAGAGATAGATACCAGAAATACTGAACAAGAAGAAAATTTGTCACTGTAGAAGCCGCGTCACCTTCTCAAAACTTGTGCTTTGCTTCTATGTGGATGAGAGAGTGTGAGGAGTGAAAAAATGATCCAAGGCACCTCCTATTTATAGCCTTCCTGACCACTTGACTGGGTCAAATTCTCCTCTGGAAAGGTGGCATTTCAATATTCTTTATTCTTATTGGTCGACTTCTCTTTTGGGGTATTTTCACATATGTCCAATGGATATCTTTCTTTCGGAATATTCTTTGAATCTCAGAAAGGTCATCTAGGAGGGAAAGTCCCTCCTACAACTACCAAACATCAACACTCCCTCTTAGCTAGGGAGGTATATTTCACAATTCCTTCATCTCGTAGTCCACTGACTACTCTGCAATCAACTATTAGCACATAGTTACTAAAATTCCATCGGTAGCTAGAATAATCTGTCACAGTCTCTACAATCAAGTAGCACACAACTACTTCCAATGTGGACTAGTAGTCTCCATGGAAATCGTCTAGTAGTGCACAACTACTACATTTTGATCCAGTATAACATGATTGTGTCGATCCATAGTAGTACATAACTATTATCCAGTGGTACACAACCACTCCAAGTATTACACATCTACTATCCAAAGACACAATGTCTCTCTCCTGCAATCAACCAATAGCTACATAAGATACCACCATGTAGTCCAACAATATCTATGATTATGCAACAAACAACTAGTATCACACAAATACTACCATGCCATCAACCATAATCATGGCCTCTATAACTATGCAACAATCAACTAGTAACACACAACTACTACAATGCCATCAACCATACTCATAGTATCTATGTCTGTATAACTATGCAAGAATCATCTAGTAGCACACAACTACTGCAATGCCATCAACCATAGTCACATTATCTATGTCTCTATAACTATGCATCAATAATCTAGCAGCACACAACTACTACAATTCCATCATCCATATTCATAGTCTCTACAATTATGCCACAATCAACTAGTAAGAAACATCTACTACAATGCCATCAACCATAGTCATAGTCGATGTTTCTATAACTATGAAGCAATCAACTAGTAGCACATAACTACTACAATACCATTATCCATAGTTATATTCTCATCCAGTAGAACAAAGCTACTCCCATAGTCCTAAGGACTATGCATGTGACGTTTCTTCTCTTATTAGGTTTGACAATGCATTACGCCCTCAATCACTTCATTTGAATGATCTAGGGAACCCTTGGCCAAAGGGGTTAGCCAGCATGAGAATAAAACAACACACCTCCCTCTCAATGAGGGTGGATATTATGTATCATGTAAAACTTATCTCTGGATCACCTCAAGTATTTTTCAGTCATATTCAAACCAGTATGACTAATAGGAGAAATACTATGCCTGGGACATTCACCACTAGCCAAGTCAGCATGACTAATCCTATGAGTGAATGTATCATTATCCCTTGGTTAAATCGGCATGACCAATATGGGATACTATTTGCCCGATGCTATTCATCTGTCAATCACCTTGGACAAAATCTTAATGAGAATGTCCACAATCTGCTCATATGTGGATGTGTACTAGAGCTTTACTTCTCCTTTATACATCATGTCTTGGATGAAGTCCTGCAAGAAAACTTTGAAGCCAGACTACTTCACGATTTTCCACACTGGATGCGATGTATTCTTCCTATGTTGTACTCAGTGCCACTGATGTTTGCTTCCTGCTCAACCATGAGATCATACCTAATCCTAGACTGAAGAAACATTCAGAAGTACTCTTATGATCCACTACACTCACTGACTAGTTAAAGTATGTATATCCTTGCAGCTTCACATCTCCACCCAATAAATATCTAAATCCATATCCAATTGTACGATGTAGGTACCTCAACATATGCTTTGTTTCCATCCAATGTGCATTTCTAGGTTCAACCATGTACTGACTTAAGGTATTCATTGCAAATCATACATCCTACCTATTGTTAACTAGGTACATCAAGGATCCAATCAACTATCTATACATCATGGGATCCACCAGATATGAAGATGAATCACTCGGTAGATTCATAATTATCATCATGGGATCCACCAGATATGAAGATGAATCACTCGGTAGATTCATAATTATCATCATGGGTGTGGCCATGGAATTTCAACCCATCATTTCGAGTCTATATAATATCTTAACAATATATTTTCCTTGGCTAAGGAAAATCTCATCTGATCTCTGCCACACCTCCAATCCCAAGAAGTGACGTATCATACCTATATCTTTCATCTTGAACTCTGAAGGGAGCTCCCTCTTGTACCCAACTATGAGCTTCTCATCTCCTATTAGAAACATGCCATCCACATGTAAGATCAATGGGAAACCATCCCCAAGATCATTAAATAACTATATGATATGGAATATCATTCCCTACGTGTATGCTTAGGTATGTACAAAGCCTTCTTCAATCTACAGACATGAGACTCCTTCTCATGTGTCTTGTGGCTTCTTTATGTACACTTCTTCTAGCTAGTGTTGCAAGTGTCTCTTCATAATCTTCTCCCTCTTTCTAGGAGAATACACATGACACACATCAACATTTGTACATCTATATGTTTCCGTATACAACATGCTTGATCTTTTATATCAACTTGGAAGTCACCATTGACTTCACTTCTAGTCTCATAATGAAGGAAAGAATATATATCCCAGTCCTTCTAACTGGCTTCCTCCTTTATCACTGAAATAAGGGAATCCTCCTAGGAGGTATCATATCTCTTTGAAGTCATTTAAGCTTTGATATATATTCTTGTTTGTTAGTCCAAGAAGATGTCTCTCTCTCCCATATGAATATTATGAGGAATAATTTATAAATGAAATTCTCTAATCCATATATTTCTATCCCCCTTCATGGGTCCATGCTAGTCTTTTCTTGGTTACTATAATGATTCTGGGAAGGCCCTTCTATATCTACTGACTCTTCATGGTGAACTAAAGAGTGATCAACTGAATCGATCTCCATATGAGATACTCTATATATGCAAAGGTATCCTTATTTCCATAAGGTTCTAACTTCATCCTCTTCTCCTTCATTACATGGATCTAAAAAAATATATGTATGGATAGTTTTCTCCATGTCTTTAGCTAGAGTCCAATTAAACTGTTGCATGTTGCAACCATTATTATAGATCCCTGTAAGAGCTATTACCTATGACCTTCCTGGAAAAATAAACAAGAACAATAACATCTCCATAGTAACTTCCATGGAATTTACAATATATCTTTCCTCAAACAAGGCCAACAACCAAGAACATCTCCTAGAGGAGATCAATTTATCTTGTAAACAAGTTCATTATTAATATGAGCATTCACCTAATGGTATTCATACCAACTATAATCAATTTTTTACTAAATTATCAATATAGATAGAAATAATAGAATTTGAAGAATGCTATTCTAGTTACAACACTTACTTAAAACGCAACAATATAAAATATCAAACCTGATATGAAAACCTGGAGTTTAGCTGCTCATGTCACACTCAAGATGTATTCTATAGTTTCCCCAGTCATGTGCCTGGAATAAATATAGGATAAAGGACATGCTCTTCATCCTTTGATTTCTTCTCTTCAACATCTCTTGCATGTGCATGGTTATTCTTCTTTCTCTTTTCATGTTTAAGAGGACATTGTGTGGTATAATATCCCAACTCCTTTCAATTGTAACATATGATATTTGGTGCATCCTTACTGTGGCATGGTTTCTTAGGATTCTTTGTTATTCCTTGTTTCATTTCCTTTATATTCTTCACTTGGGTATAAATTTCTTGTTTTCCATCATCATTAGTCTTTTGTGAGTTTGATATCAACCTGGATCCCTCTTGGGTTCAGTATGCCCATAACTTGTTGAAATTGGGAAATTTTCTTTTGGTGCAAATCCCTCAAACAAATGGATCCCGAGAGGAGGGAAATACATTGAGTGTAGTATTCGTGAGTTCAACATATTCTATTGTATCTCCAATGGATACTAAATAGTCCTTGATCTACGAGATTCTCATGAAATAGTTGGCTATTGTTTATGGCTTGTTCATTGTCACATTTATGCATTGATGCCTTAGATAAGCTTTTGACTAGTATTATTACTTTCATAAAGTATAGTTAGGGAATAAAACATTTCCTTCAGTGTATTCATTTATAATTCATTAGGTATCATATGATACTTTATTTAGTCTGTTAAGATCCTCTGGGCCTTGAATTCATTCTTTCTGAAATTTTCTTTGGTGTCTTCTTCTTATGGTTCTTGAAGAATCTTCTTGATATGATCCAATAACTCATTTTATTACAGAATAAGGAGATCTATGTGATTCTAGGATCTAAATTTATCTTCTCCATCCAATATATCTTCAACTGTCATGTTGGTTGACATTTGTTACTGGTAGAAACCCTAGCACTAAAAAACCTCGATTTTTTAAAATTCACCAAAATGCACACTGAGGGTTTCAGAGGGTGAACTAGGTTAGGGTGCACTGATTTGTGAAGGAATTATCCCCAACATCATTGGGATAGTGCTCAATAATCTTGACAAATTATTGCAGTTGAAATGTGTTGTTGCAACAATCTTCCTTTGAGTGGTCAAATTGTTTTGAAGGTAATCAACTATGAAACCATGTTAGATTTTCCTTATTTAGAGAGCAGTAGAGCTACTAGTATTATTTTTATTCATTACCATAACACACACACACAACCCAACAACCTTTGTTAGATAGATTTTGTTCACAAAGAAATTCCAAATAGATAAACCCTACCTCAAAGTCTATATCAATCAAAAATACCACCATAACTTCAGCAACAACACAATGCCAAGATAGTGCACCACTACCAAGAGTAGCGCACAAGAGAGAGATACCAAAAAGACTGAACACGAAGAAACTCTATCACTAAAACATTTTTCTCACCTTCTCAAAACTTGCACCTTGATTCTATGTAGATGAGAGAGTGTGAGTGAGTTAAAAAATGAGGCAAGGGGCCTCCTATTTATAGTCTTCCTGACCACTTGACTGGGATGACTTATCCTCTGGAAAGGTGCCACTTCAATTTTATTTATTCTTTTGGGATGAATTCTCATATGGGGTATTTTCACATCTGTCCAATGGATCTCTTTCTTTTGAAATATTCTTTGCATCTAAGAAAGGTCATCTAGGAGGGAAAGTTCCTCCCGCAGCTACCAAACATCAACAACTATGACATGGAAAATGAAGTGGCACCAAGACATCAACCACCAAGATAAATACTTCCCCTTATCCTCACCCATCTTCCTTTTGATCTCGATTCAGTCTAATCTACCAGTCCATGGGCCCACCAATGCATTACCCTACTGGGCCCTCATCTCCACACAACATCATGATATAACACCTTACCAAATTTGAATCGATTCGGTATATCGACCTATTGGATTACCGAGGCATCGTGACCCTTGTCTCTTCAAATCTCATCCACTTCTTAACATTATTTTGATCTTCAGTATCCGGGGTATCAACCCACTGGCCCATCAGTGCACCGAACCACACGTCCAAGTGAATAATATTGATATAATTCCCATGGGGCCATTGGGCATCAGTCCATCGACCATTGGCTACCAACCCATAGAGACATTGACCCACAGGGTGCTCCATGTAACTTATATCCAACAAGGGAGTGACCTAATGCCGGTATGTTCCAACCACCGAGCCACCAGGGCACTGATCGATTGGGCACCCCACACAACCTCCTTGGCTCCCTTTCAGTCAAACTTGATCCGATGAACATGATTTTAATGTGGGTCTTGACTGCCAAAAGTTACATCATGGGAAAAATCCACAAGTTTTCATGGATTCATTTATCACACATAGGTAATGTAAGGTCCCCTTTTTCTTATAAAACATTCACTTGAAAACTTCCCCATGCACACAAGATAAAATAAAATAACAGTTGTCGCAAATCTACAGTAGGGATTCACAAATGGAATATATCCATGGTTCATATGCACTAGTTTCTCTTACTTACAAACTATTGAATCTATTTCTCTAATCATGAAGGAGTAGATTGCTATAAGGCCAAGGGCATGGAGGATCAACCTATAGCTTCTTTATATGGTTGAAATATAGGGTTTAAACAATAAAAAATCACCCCTCTGGTGTTGTTCAATTTAATTAATTGATTTCACTTCCAAAAAATCCATCCAAGCCATGTTGTTTTGTCATGTAGTAGGCCCATGAAGGCCCAGTGTTGTAACCTATAGATTTGATACCAATTTTTGATGCACCCATTTGAACAAACCAAAAATGATTTGGTCTATGCTCTAATTTGAACCGTAGACACTGCCCAGGTACCTCTAAGTTCACCCTCTTGGTATAATTCAAAAATTTTGATACCAAATGATTAATAATGAAGGATGAAGAAATGCAATAACAAAACATGCATTAATCGAGATTCATACTACACTATAAAACAAATGCAGAATATGATATGCACAACAATAAATAGCAAGCAGACATATTATCAATACATATTTCAGAGTTAATAATTAATACAGAACAAAATAAATATACAAGTAGAGATAAGCATGACAAAGATCACTTAGCTTTATCAAAACTAATTAGAAACTCGTTGAAGACCAAGAGTGTTCCACCCAACCTTAGACATTGTTGTTCCAAGTCTCAATAGTAGGTCACCTCCGAGCCAAGGATGGGTCTCACAATGACACTCAGCTTCCCAAACCAATTAACAATCAATCTCTCAAATTTTTCTCACAAACTAAAAAAGCAATTGGTTCACCAACTCTCTTTCCCCTTAGCCTACACCACCAAAATAAATTGAACCGCCTTCTCTTCCACGCAATCTCTTAGGTTGTCCACCTCTTTCCATAACTCTAGTGCTTCTGGTAAGGAAATCTCAATGCTGGAAACTGTCAGGATTCTCATTTGTGGACAATTCTATCTCAACTACCATTATTTTCATTCCCATTGGAATTCATTCCCTCCTAGAATGATAATAAATTAATTATATCCAACCAACCATGGTTGTTGGTCTTCAACAATTCATTTTCCTTTCCCTATGCATAACCAAGAATGAGTAGTAGAGTGAATTTTGGGGAGGAATAACTCCAAGAATGGATTTTTGGTTCAAAATGAAATGGCCAACCCCGAATATAATCAAGAATAGGGATTAAATATAAAAAGAATAATTTTGTATTCCCCCAATAAGTTCATCCGACCCCATCTTTCTCTCCAAAATTCCAAGGTGGGTAAAATAAAAATAATTTAAAAGTGTAAAGGCTTAGCCCCTTATCTTTCACCGCCTCTCTCGTGGAATCATATCCCCCTATAACTCTCATCTTTCTTTGTCTTCTAACCAATGATGTATTTTATTATTAATAAGTATCATTGTATTACATTTCCTAGGCACTCTAGCCCCTTTTCAATTGTTCAGGCACTCCAACCTTTCATCAAATAAAAAAAAATACATTATTAATCTCGGGACTCAAAATAAGGGTATTACATTGAACATTGCAAGTATCTACAAGATAAAAAGAATTTTTTTTCTTTAGTAATTGAGGTGATTAATGGGAATCTTGAGACAATCTATTTCAAATAGGGTACATCTCATAATTGTATTCTAAGGGCTCAGAGTTACATAAGTGTCATTAAGTATGAAAGATTTATAATGTCAATTATTGGATTGTGCATAGCTAATAACTCCGAAGACAACAATCAATAATATATATAGTTATATAAAGTTTTTCCACAAACATATTGCAACAAATAAAAATATTCCACCAATTATGTCTTTTAAAACACAATCATCATACACATGAAAATAGATTGTCACAACAATGGTAGTAGCATACAAATCAAGGGAATGGATCATTTCTTTTATTGTATCGTGAAACAAGTTAGGATAACAATAATGATCCATGGACCCCAAACTACTTAGACTCTTTCACTTCCATTGACACTTTCTCATTTTACTAACACAAAATATGTTGTAACTAACTAAGATAACTATTATACTCACAACAACAATGGGATCATTTTTCTTGAACACCGAGGATTAAATTATGAACACACTGATCTCCATGGATATGATTGAAACTTTTAAATGAAAATTTGAAATAATTATACATGTAATTATTCTTTTCCAAAGGAATATCAAGAGTTGTAAGGTTCCTTGGGAAGTTGTCCCATCTAGTTTGCAAGAGAATTCATGTTTGGTTCACTATCCCATCATTCCCTACCTCTATTTATTTCTTGTTCTATCAAGGTTGGATAACAAAAAAAAAAAATTCAATTGATGTCAGCCAATGTGGAGAGAGAAAATACATCCACATGCTACATATGATCATATGGACTACGTGGAGTATTCCCACGATGATCCAAAATCGGATCCAGAAGCCTGATAGGGCTTGAAAAATGGTCAAAAATGAAAGTGCTCGGAATGCAACGAAACCTGTTCCATTGTGTCCATCTCGTCTTCCTGATTTCGGTGGTATATTTACTTCGTCAAACAGAGTCCGTATGGAGAAGATATCGCGTTCTGTCTGAAAAGTCAAATAGGCAAAAAAAAGGGGATGACTGTACAGTCCGTACAGTCCACGTGTCATGTCCGTACAGATGACATGGCAGGGCCATACAGATGATGTGGTGGCTTCAAAAGGAAACACATGGCAGACCGTACGGAGGACACGTGGCATCACCAAGACGCGACACGTGTCATGCGTATTTGGCACTTTTGGCGTACGATCGGACCAGTACTGAGGTGGCACGTGTCACCACTGACAGGGTGACACATGGCAGGCTGACAGGGCATACGGCGGGCTGATGTGGCATATGAATGGGCAGTACGCAGGTAGACGTGTCAGATGATGTGGCAACAGATGTGGGCCAATCACAGACCGACACGTGGCATGTTCCGATTGGTTTTTAAAGCGCCACGTGGCCCAGTCATGGGCTGCCACATGGCACTGCATTATTGGTTGATCGGTTCAAAGTTATAAAATATTTGTATGTCGTCGGGGGTCGAACCCGCGACCTCCCGGGTGGATGAATGAACTAACGAGTCCGGCTAGCCGGGCCGCCAACGGTGGTTCTTGTTAAAGAAACGACTGGATTTATATTTGAATTGCTTTGAAGTTTTGACCGACGGGAAAAAAGGGCCGGGGCTTAGCCCTATCCCTCCGTGCCACCACACGACCGCCACATGTAACCGGTACCCAACGTTTAACGCGCGGGAGGTTGGCCCGCGGTCCTATCCAATTGTCGTATGACCCGGGGTTCTAAACACATAGCGCGGGAAGTTGGTTTGTTGAGCCACGGACCTATGCCTAGGCCACGAGACCTGGGGCCTATCTCTATTTTGGGCACGGGCAGATCAAACAGTTAACACGCGGTCCGATTCATATGCAAAGAAACCAGGGGCTAGCATGACACGGGGCTAGCGCGTAGGTGGCGCGCTTGGCCACATGGTCGCGCGCCCATATGACCAGGGGGTGCCTATCGGGGGCTGCACCCGATTTTTGCCCAAATAAACTATATTAAGTGGGTTTTTCAACGAATTTGGCTTTTTTGTTATAAATGTACCTATTTTTAATTGATTTCTTCCATTTTTGGGGGATATTGGGCATTTTTGGAGGCCAGATTCTTGGAGGAAGTTGGGGATGTGAAACCAACTCCAAGCCTATATAAACCAGGCCTGTTTGAGGACAAACACAGTCATTCAGAGCAGAGTTGTGCTGGAGGAAAGCCAAGCCAAAGTCAGTTTAATGCAGTGAAGCCTTTGAGGTGGAGACGCTGTCGGATCGTTTCTGGGAGCTTGGAGCATCAGTTTTGCATGCCGTTTCTTTTGCAGGGTTCTTGAGATCTGGGACAACAAGACCAGATCAGTATTGTAGCCATTTGGAATTACTGAGATGTAATTTTGAGCACTTGAGAAGAAATAAAGGAGCCTCCCCCACAAGGAAAAAGGCCCGGAGACGTAGGCAAAAGTTGTGCCGAACTCCGTTATCAACCTGTGTTCTTATGGTTTGCTGTTCATTATTATTTTCAGATCTGCATATGTGTATTTGACTGATATAATCCTCTTCCTTCCTCATTCTTTCATTAAAATTCTCAAATGGTTAATTTATACATGCAAGTTTAAAACTCAACCATAATCATTTAAAAGATCCTGCGGATCACACAATGATGACACAACCATAAGCTCTCCCTCTTTCATTTAAATAGATGTACGACCTATGTGTGACTAGAAACGTCTTACAGAAGGAGAAACTGGCTCATGGAAAGACTATACAGTCTAGTAATAAGGAAATTGTAGACTATTAGGAGATTAGTAGCCGGTAGGAGAGATAAATTCACCCAAGAGATAGAAATAAACCAAATTAGAAATTCCCTACACTATCGCAACAAATCTAAGATGAATTCCATTGATCTCCCATTTCATAAATGGATGAATGGAGGAGAATAAAGAGTTGTTGAGTTAGTTCTCTTCCCATGGAAACTATATCTATGGAAGAAAACTTCAAAACGCCAGCTAGTAAAGAATCCTCCAAGATTAGAAAACACATTCAACAATTAGAATATAGATAATATCCATCTAAAACTCATAGATATAGAAAACAACATAGAAAACAAATAGATTCACACATAAGAAGTCAAAGTTTACCCCAGAAAATGAAATGGGAAAACCATATTCAAATGGATTGCTCACTTCTTATTTCAATGATCTTTGCTTACAATTTTGTTCATGGTTCTCTGTGCATATTCCTCTCTTTTGAAAAAAATCCCCTTTAAGAGTGAAAGTACAAAAATAAATAGAGATATATGGGATAATGGGAAGGTCAACAAGAATAACCTTTCATTTCCCATTCCTTTCTCATTTTTCTCCTATTTGATTTTTCTTTTTCATTGAATTCTCTTTTTTTTTTCTCTTTTGTCTTATTCACTTGTACATTTTCATCATTTTTAATAGTTTCTATAGACTTCGTTAACCATTGAATTAGATTATAGATAATGAGTCTTACAACCATTCTCTTGTTTAGACTCATTTCATATCGCACCTCCCCATTGAGAGGATTTTTGGTCTCCTAAATCTTGAAGGAAACCAATATGGATCAACGTTCCTTATGTCTACTTCTATATAACATGGCTCTGACTATGGCTCTCTCTATGGCTCTCTCTATGGCTCTAGATATGGTTCTTTTATCACTTTTTCTTGCAATGCATAAGTATTCTCATTAACTCTCATATTTGTAGAATATAGAGATCCAAACCCTATAAATAACATTCATTTCCATCTCTCTATGACTTGGAGATGATCCATATTGGTAGTTAATAAATACTAGTAAAAAACTGGTCTTCTTTTTCAATGTGACCCTAGCAATTTATGCCACCACATACAATTTCACAAGAGGAAGTGGGGCCTACGTTGTTCCACTAGGATCAATTTCTTCGTGAAATTGAAAACATTCTATGGTGCCTACAAATGAACAAGTAATATGTCTCAATAATTTCATTTGGATGACAACCTTTTTGTGCATTCACAATTCATCATTCAACATTCTATTTTTTGTTGTTGTTGTTATGGAGTTCTCAAGAACCCCCCAAGGGTCGTTGACCTCCATGCACTATTTTTTGACACATCTTCAAGAATGGGTGCTTATGGTGCAATATCGAAGACAACAATTGGATTTTGGTCTCTCTTGGGATCAATCTATTGTCTAGCTTGTTGGTGTCATTGACCTATTATGTTAATGTAGCTCCTTGGATATATTCCACTCTATGTACTAGATATACAAGTGGATATTCATATTCTTCAATATTCACTCTCTACACTCTTCTCTTACTTGTGATTTTTTTGGGATGAAACTCTCGATGAAGTTTCCAACCTTTTTCTTCCCAATGGCCACTCAAATTGTAGTGGTGGAAAAAGGTTTTAGCATTGTTATATGGATTAGATAACATTCTCTTTTTCTCCCTATGCTTATGAGTTTGTTGTTGGATTGGAGAAGTATTCTTTCCATTCTTCCTCTGAAACTAGTCTTCCTTGTGGAACGTGGCTTCATTCTTCCAACAAGATTCCACATAATGGTATTTATTCCTATAACAATGGAAAAAAAGGGATTCTTTACTTGATGCATGATCATGGTTCTTATTCTTCTAGTGGATATGTTGGTTACTTATTTTGACTGATGGTGTGGGATGTCTCTTATCAATTCCGATCACTTACCTTCTTCAATGATCCATAAGAAGTATGAGATTGTTGATTAACTGAGTTGGTTTTCCTCGATGTCAATCCTTGAAGCAAGTATAGTAGAAAATTTCGGTATCCCCAACAATATGGTTAAAGTACTCAATTTTGTTTATTGTATAATGGTATGAAGTTCAATGTATTTGTAGGTAAGTCTATTCTAGATGGATATTACATGTCATGTCATTTTTCGGTGATATGTGGAATGTCACATAACTCCTCACGGCTAGAGAGTTATGCCTTTGTGAAGATTGAGTTATATAGACACCCCTAGAAGGTCAAAGAAGTCAAATTATCCTAGAAGCTACTAGAAGAAGTTGATTAGTCGAGTGGGTGAAACTAGGAGTTAATAATTGATTGAGTGGTTTCATTAAGAAAATATTTAAAAATAATTAGTTGCAACTAAAAATGGATAACTTACTATTTGTGTATAAAGTGGTTGTAAGTGGAAAATGGTTAGAAGTGGGTTATCCCTAAAATAAATAAGTTGGGTAAAGGTTGTTAGTAGGTAACCTGTTGAGGAAGCTACATGGAAGTATAAATAAGAGAGCAAGACTCTCCTATTAGAACCTATTGAGAACATTGAATATATATTATTGTGAATGGTTTATTGCAATTATTCATTGATAAATCTACAGTTGCACAAGTATGACGAAGCAAACATAGAGTGTCGAAAACGTTTTTTGGTTGCAATGGAGAGTGTAGAGAAATCATGAAAAACCTTATTTAGGGTCATCCCTATGGGTCACCCAGTAGAATTCCTGTGAGGCACCCCCACGGGTCGAGTAGAGTCTGTCACACAAGTCCCTTCTAGACATATTACCTACATCATGCGAGGCACTACCATAAATGGAATTTGAGTTAGCGTTTAGGTTGCAGGAGTTGAAGGGAAGCTACATGAAACAATGGCAATGACCAGGAGCAACATAGTATTCTACATGAATGAAAAGGTATGTTATATTTTATGTGTATTTGGTTTGTTTGATGGTTTGGATTTTTCTCATGGGAGATTGAGCATGTGTTCTTGAGGTTTTTTTGGCTAGATTGTATATGTTGTATGAGGCAGATCTAAAATGGCCTATTGTTGGTGTGTTTGTTATTTGTTGTTGACACACTCCATAGGATATTTTTTTGAAGCATATCTTATGATTTTGGAGCATATGCTTGAGGCATAGTTTGGATGCATGGTACAAACCCTAGTGTATGAATTGAGATATATATGCTAGGGTATTCTTGATCATGATAGTACTTTCTCAGTAGTGTTATGGTTCCTTACTATAAGTACATATTTAAATACACATTTGAGGCATTGGCTTGTATATGGAGGAGATATATGATCTTGTGAGTTTGGGTATCTTCTTAGAGGAACTATTGCTTGTTAGTACTTGTTGTAAAGAAAGGTTTTGAGGCAGATATGGTATAGTACATGGTTGTTACATGTGTGATTTCTATTGATATATCTTGAGGTATTTTTTGAGAGGCATTTGTAACTGATATTGGTATATGGTTTGTTCATACTTGAAGACACATATTTGGAAATATTGTTTGTGAGGTTTGGCACATGTTTTATGGTATGAGATCTATGTTATCAGATATAATATGTTGAACATATTATTGGCATAGGTTGTTGGTATATTTGGTATATGTTGGTACAAGTTGTTGGTATAGGTTATTGGTACATGTTGAGTACAGGTTATTGGTACAAGTTTCCTATAGATTCTTGGTATAGGTTGGTTATAGGTTGTTAGCATAGTTGGTATAGGTTTATAGGGGTATATCTCACAATGATAGTGTGGCATGTTGGATTACTGAGAGGGGGGTGGATCAGTAATAGGGAAATCTAATTGTTTTTAACCACAAAATGCAAGTGTTATATCAATGTAGCATTATCATGCAATAGTTGTAGAGTAAATAAACAATGAAAATATGAGAAAACATACACATACATAATACACCAGAGTTTTTACATGGAAACCCAAAGCGGGAGAAAACCACATAATGTTTTTTCTTATATGTATTTAAGAATTACATTCATTGGAAGCACACAATTCCTTTGTTTTCCAACTATAATTGGAAGGCCGCTCCAACCCCGTAGTTTCTCAGGATACAACCTGAAGGAAGCTCCAATTCCCCAATTCTCTGGCTACAACTAGAAGGAGGCTACAAACCCCTACTTTCTCAGGCTACAACCTGAGGGTAGCTCCAACTCCCCAATTCTCTGGCGACAACTAGAAGGAGGATACAACCCCCTATGTTCTTCGACTACAACCGTAAGATGGCTACAACCACCTGTATTTTCCTTGTCCAACCTCCCTGATGTATAAGTATAATGAAGGAACCGTTGTCACACTATCACTGTGCGATATACCACAGTAAACCTGTAACAATCAACCTGTGATCAACTTATAAAAACCTATACCATTAAAATGTTCCACAATGTACCATACCTCAATCTATACCACAAACAAATGCATTAACAATGCACCAAACCTGTACAAATAACCTATCACAATAACCTATCCAAACAACATGTAATTAGCCTATACCATAAACAAGTGCATCAACCATGAACCAACTTGTACCTCAACCTATACCATTAATGAGTGAATTAAACATGCACCAAATATGTACCAATCATGCATCAAATACACATAAACTATCACTCATCAAGATGTACCAACATTATCAATTATACACCTCATGTATGTGCCAACGCATCAACTACTTGTCTCAACCATGTTCCCAACATGTACCTCAACAAAAATACCTCATCAATTTCATCATCCAAATATGATTTGTAGCTCTGTAATAGACCTACTGTATATGATCACATACATGAAAACCTTCCTTTACTTTAACAACAAGAGACTAACATTTTCATCAAACTTTACTTTAGTCTCACATGACTAGTTTTGGATTAGTCAACAACCCTAACTTGCAATAATCATAACTATGTACATGTAATGAATAAAGATATGAAAATGGTACACAATGTTCTTTAGTGTATTTTATGAAATTCCTCCATATTTCACTACTTGGAACCTCTCAGAAAGGGAGTTATAGCAAAAATGGCATACCTTGTTGAATTCTAGTTTATTCTAGAGATCAAACTTATAGAGAATTCTCCACACAGAATCTAGATTATTCTAGAGATATAAATTGTAGAGAATTCCCCGCATGGAATATTAGTTGTATACATATGAAAATGGTACACAAAATACTATAGATTTTACTCTAACCAATACTTTTGGTATTACTGAATTTGGACCTATTATGAAGAAGTTATGATGTTTTTACCTGAAACACTTGTTTTGGACTAGTTTCAGGACTAGCCACAAACCTTATTTTCCACGGAGTGTAACTCCATAAATACAATGACCCACAAGATAACATTTTTATCATAGCTACTTGGATATGTTTCCTCAACATCCTCCCAATTTCACAGTCTGAATCATTTGAGAAAAAAAATTATTGTAAAAATGGTGAGATGACTTGTAAATAACATGCCTTAGAAAGAATCATCAAAATAATTTATCCTCCCTTGAATTTCGGCCTTCTTTACTTCACCTTCCCTCTGAAATTTGGCTTAGATATCATTTGGTTACCTCATTAACTTGTATATATTCAATATGATCAAGTGTAATTAAAATGAGAGAGTGTTTCCTCTTATTTATACTTTCATGTAGCTTCCTCAATGGGTTACCTTTTAACCATCTTAATCCACTTTCCTTATTTTGGGGTTAACTCACTTCTAACCACTTTTCCACTTAGTAATTTATCCATTAGGTTTATTATTTAAATAACTTGTTTTGTATCCAATTTGACTTATAGTACACTCATCACTTCACTTTCTCTCAAGGGGTTACCTTCTAACCATCTTAAACCACTTTCCTTATTTTAGGGCTAACCCACTGTTGGATCATGTTGTCATTGATGCCAATGGTTTGATTATTTGGGAGATTGTTGGATCATATGTAAATGGTTTGGTTTGATTGATGTCATTGATTGATGTCAAGTAATTGATTGATATGATTCCCTTGATGAGAATTATATATGTCCAAGTGGAAACCAATCGATAAAGATAGATCATTGAGATGGAGGACCCATGCTTGTATGTGGAATAATGATATGAATATCAATGAAGCTGTTTGTGAAACTATCCTAGATGGATAGTGCTTGACATGCCATTTTCGGTGGTATGTGGAATGTCACATAACTCCTCACAGTTTGAGAGTTATGGCATTATGAAGTTGGAGGACCCCCATATGAAGGCTTGAAGCCCCAAAAGGTCAAAGAAGTAAAAGTGCTTGAAAAGAAGATATCATTATTTAAATGATAAAGTAAAGTGACAAAATCAAGAAGGAATATTTATATGATAAAGTATTGGAGAACTTTCTATTCATGGAAAGTGGTTAACCCTAAAATAAGGAAAATGGGTTAAGTGACCTATAAGATGAAAGTATAAATAAGAAGTTAGGATCTCTTGTAAAATGAACATTTGGTGAGAATCCTTGTGGATCAATGGAGAGCTTCTTGTGAATATCTTTTGGAGTATTGATGGAGAGCTTCTTGTGAGACAATCTTATTGGTGTGGATCTCTTGAGCATGATTGAAGATTTATTCTGAGGAAGAGATCGAGAGGAGGATCTCATGGACGCATCAAAGTTTCGACAATGTTGGAGATCTTGACGAAAAAAGTCTCGGAGTCACAGAAAACCCTATTTTCTGATGCCCACACAAGCTATCTGTGTATAGGGTGCATGCACACATGGGCTGACTGTGTACATGGAGCGTGGATTGAATAACCTCATGGAGATTTTTGTTTGAGCTAGTGCCAAGCTCTTGGATGATGAGGTAGGTTCCATATATGCATTCAATGGCCTCAGATCTATCACTAAGACACTAGTATGGTTACATTATTGTCTTTATAGATGCTATATTTTGATATGTTGTGAATGCTTAGGGAATTCTTGGTATGGCTTCTATGATGTGGCTCAATTTGGTTGATTTGATGGATGGAGTGAGAATCACTCTTGTGATTTAGTAGTGGCATGATTTCTATGGTATATTAGCTATTTATAAATGATTGAGATAGCATTCATATTGATTTGTTGTGGAGCATGAGCAAGCTGTTGGAGAGATTGGATGTATTGTGACTGGCTGTGGCTCAGTTTGGACAGTGGAAGACAGAAGGGTTCTAAGCATATGAAGAAAAGAAAAACCTTAGTTGCTTAGAAGAAGAAACTTGTTGCATTATACACTGGCCGCATTCACACGTGGGCTGTAGTGAGTCAGAGCACATTCACACACGGGCTGCACTACTGACAAGTTGCGTACCTGTTGACAGATTGATATCTATTGAGGATTGTTGCCTCATCTCAGTTGATGCTGAGGGTGTAAGTTGAGTCTTGCATATAGAACTGGTGCTCTTGTAAAGGTGTACTCCATTCAGTTGTTGTTGATAAACCCAAGGATTGTAGTCCATAATAAAAAGAAAATTGTACATACATCTTGTGTTGTTTGTGTCCATTGTGATGATGCATTGTTGATGATATATTGCTGATATATGTTGTTGATATGTGCCTACATCTAACTAGTTATAAATGATAGCAATGGGTAATGAATAAATGTTGAATGCTAATTGATAAGTTTTTTGCAAGAGGGAAGTAATAAAGAAAAAGAGCCCCACACTCATTCACCCCCCCTCTAAGTGTGGTATCTGTGTCCAACACCCACTTCTAACCACTTGTCCACTTAGTAATTTCTCCATTAAATTTATTATTTAAATAATTTCTTTTTTATTCACTTTGAATTATAGTACACTCATCACTTCACTTTATTATTTACCTTCTAAAATATCTTTAACCACTTTGACTACTTTGACCTTTTGGGTCTTCTAGATGACTCATGAAAGTTCTCTAACTTCCCATGGCCATAACTCTCTAACCGTGAGGATATATGTGACGTTCCACATACCAAAAGAAATGGAATGACATGTAATATAAATATATAATATTATTACCTTCAAATATATAAAAACTCGTACCATTATCCATCTAACAAACTTTGGTCCATTACCCAAACCTTTCCCCATCTTCACATGGCCATAACTCTCTAACCATGAGGAGTTATGTGACGTTCCACATACCACTGGAAATGGAATAACATGTACTATCCATATGTAATAGTATTGCCTGCAAATATATCAAAACTCATATTGTTATTAATCAAACAAACATGGGTCCATTATCCAAACCTTTGTGTTACTGGAATTTTCTACCAGAGTTTCTTCAAGAGTTGACATCAATGACAACCAACCCAATTAATCAACAATATCCCCCTTTGGAATTGATGGAAACACTTTGATGCAATACTGAATTCATATGACTCATGCTTCCGCTGTGACCATCGCTCCCCCTAGAACCATACCTATGTTCTCTTTCTCCAAGCATTTACCTTTGCATCTAATAAATCTGTCCCCTTTTGTCATCAATGGCAAAGGTATATTTCCATCCAGGGTTGCTCTCACTAGCTAAATTGTCCTTTAGGATACTCCCCCTGATTGAACTCTTCCATAAATTGATCCCCCAACCTAAATTTTCCTCTTTATGGTTCTTCCCCATGTAAATATATGACATATAAGATAAGCATTCAAAAGCATTCATTTTGGAGTAGAAATTACTCTAAGTCTCTAGAGAAAATACTCAAAGTCTTCCCTTGGAAGCAGTTTTATAAATATGTCTTCCACTTGTTCTTTTGTGCCCACATATTAAACTCCGATGTTCTTCTCTCCAATATGTTCCCATAGAAAGTGATACTTTATTGGAATGTAGTTTTTCTTGGAATGCATCATCGGGTTCTTTGAGATACTAATGGCGCTTGTATTATCAAAATAGATTGGAATGGGATCATCATACTCAACCTGTATATATGTAAAATTTTGTTTCATCCATAGAACCTGAGTACAACATCTTGTTGTTGCAATATAATATTCTTCGCCTGTAGATAAAGTTATTGATGATTGTTTCTTTCTTAGCCAAGATACTAAACACTCACCCAAGTAGAACACTGCTCCACTGGTGCTTTGTCAATCATCAATGAAACCTTCACAATATGCATTTTTGTAGGCAATAAGTGATAGATCCTTTCCTTTTTGATACCATAATCCAAAATATTCTTTTCCTTTGATATATCTGAAAATCCTCTTGATTGTTAATACATGTGTTTCCTTTGGTGTTACTTGAAATCATGTCACCTGACCAATTGCATGCATTATATATGGTCTATATGTTTTCAAATATAGTAAGATACCAATCATTGACATGTATTGCATGTGGTCTGTAGACTTTGAATCATCATATTTTTTCAACTTGTAACTGGTTTGCATAGGAGTGGTAACTAGTTTGCAATCTTCCATTCAGAACCTCTTTACAATTTCTCTGATATACTTAGTTTGAGAAATAAAAATTATTTGGTTACTTTGACATATATGAAGACCCAGAAAGAATGATAGTTCTCCAAGTAATGAAATTTCAAATTCATTTTGCATATCCTTTGAAAATTTATGGCTTAACCTATCATCAATACTTCCAAAAATAATATCATTAATATAAACTTCAATTAATAAAATACCATCTTTAGTTACCTTGATGTCGAGGTTGATGTCTGCACTTCCTTTTCTGAACCATGCCTATTGTATATATTTATCTAGTCTAGAGTACCATTCTCTAGGAACCAGTTGTTCAATGCAAACTTCTTCTTCAAGTTCCTCATTCAGAAAAACTGATTTCATGTCCATATATGTCCATATTGTTCAAGACTCTTCTACACAATTGTCCATAATTTTGACTCATATGTCACTGTACTATCATGAGGTACTACTACAACTAATTAATCTATCATAGTGTACTTCTACTAACTGAATCCATTGAATCTGTCTACTCCAATTTTGTAAGTTGATCGAAGGATGGTTTTCTGTTCTGTCTCAATTATCGCATAAAATTCACATGTCTATTATTCATATTATCTTGAAGTATCTAAGCCTGATGGATTAGAAAAATTCCTACTCTGATGTGTATCCATCATCATATTCATTATTAGATTCATCATATCTTTGATCTCTGACTTCTTTCTTTCTATATGTGGATTCATCTTTCACTATAATTCCTGAAAGTAGAATCGTGCCACCTGTCCAACTGCCTGCATTACATTTGTTCTGGATGTTGTCACATTTAGTAGGTTGCCAATCATTGACCTATATTTCCTCTGATCTATAGACTTTGAATCATCATCTTTGCTCAACTTACAACTGGTTTTCATGGGAGTGATAACTGGTTTGAAATCTTCCATTCTGAACCTCTTTAGCATTTCTCTGATATACTTGGTTTGAGAAATAAAAATTCCTTGGTTTCTTTGACGTATCTGAAGTCCAAGAAAGAAGGATAGTTCTCCAAGTAACAACATTTCAAATTCATTCTACATGTCTTTTGAAAATTTATGACTTAATCTGTCATCATCACTACCAAAAATAATATCATCAGCATAAACTTCAATTAATAAAATATTACCTTGACTTACCTTGATGTAGAGGTTGTTGTCTGCATTTAATTTTCTGAACCCTGCCTACTGCAGATACTTATCCAGTCTGGAGTACCATGCTCTAGGAGCCTGTTTTAGACCATACAAGGCCTTCTTTAATTTACACACATAGTCTGTGTTCTCTGACAACTAAAATCCTTCTGGTTGTTCAA
>ML784531.1:777151-833805 GCA_009831015.1 Picea engelmannii
GGTGAATCAGTAATAGAGAAATCTAATCCTTGTTAACCACAAAATGAAAGTGTTATATTAATGTATAATTATCATCCAATAGTTGAAGATTAAATAAAGAATTAACCAATGAGAAATAATACACATATAGAGTACACCAGTGTTTTTACGTGGAAACCCAAAGTGGGAGAAAACCACATAATGTTTTTTATTATATGTATTTAAAAATTACATTCATTGGAAGAACCAAATTCCTTTGTTTTCTAGCTACTACTGGAAGGAGGCTCCAACCCCCTAATTTCTTAGGATACAACCTAAAGGAAGCTCCAACTCCCCAATTCTCTGGCTACAACCAGAAGGAGGCTACAACCCCCTAGTTTCTCAGGATACAACCTGAGGGAAGCTCCAACTCTCCAATTCTAAGGCTACAACTAGAAGGAGGATACAACCCCCTATGTTCTCTGGTTACAACTGGAAGGTGGCTACAACCAGCTGTCCTTTCCCCATCCAACCACCCTGATGTAGAAGTAGAATGATAGAACCATTGTTACACTATCATTGGGAGATATATTGTTGCAAACATGTACCAATCAACCTGTAAAAAATTGTACCAATAACCTATGCCAACATGTACCATACATCAACCTGTACCATAAACATATTCGTAAATCATGCACCAAACCTATACAAATAACCTATTACAATAACATGTCCAAACAACCTGTAATCAACCTATACCATAAAAAAGTGCATCAACAATACACCAGCCTGTACCTCAACATGTACCATCAATGTGCATCAAACATGCACCAAATACGTATCAATCATGCATCAAATACACATAAAGTATGACTCATCAAGATGTACCAACATCATCAACTATACACCTCATGTATGTGCCAACACATCAACTGCTTGTCTCAACC
Organism: Picea engelmannii; assembly: GCA_009831015.1. NCBI lineage: Eukaryota > Viridiplantae > Streptophyta > Pinopsida > Pinales > Pinaceae > Picea > Picea engelmannii. Next base: position 778,057 of record ML784531.1, read on the forward strand.
ATGTACCCAACATGTACCTCAACCAAAATCCCTCATAAATTCCATCACACAAATCTAATTTGTAACTCTGTAATAGACCTAGTGTGCATCATCACATACCTACAAACCTTCCTTAATTTTAACAACAAGAGACTAGCATTTTCATCAAATTAAACTTTAGTCTCACATGACTAGTTTTGGATTAGTCAACAACCCTAAATTTCAATAATCATAACTATGTACCTGTAATGAATGAAGATATGAAAATGGTACACAATGTTATTCATTTTCTTTTATGCAATTCCTCCATATTTCACTACCTGGAACCTCCCGTAAAAGGATTTATAGAAAACATGGAATACCTTGTTGAATTATGGCTTATTCTAGAGATCACACTTGTAGAGAATTCCCCTCATAGAATATTTGTTTTATAGATATGAAAATTGTATAGAACATACTACCAACTATAATATAACCAATAATTTTGTTCTTAATGAATTTGTATCTGTTATGAAGAAGTTATGACGTTTTTACCCGAAATACCTATTTTAGACTAGTTTCAGGACTAGCCAAAAACCCTCTTTTCCACGGAGTGTAACTCCATAAATACAAGGACCCATAAGATGAATTTGTTTTCAAAGCTACTTGGATATGTTTCCTCAACTTCCTCCCAGTTTCATGGTATGAATCATTATAGAAAACAAGTTATTCCGAAAATGGTGAGATGACCTTTAAATAACATACCTTAGAAAGCATCACCAAAAGAATTTATCCTCCCTTGAATTTCAGCCTTCTTTACTTCACCTTCCCTCTGAAATTCGGCTTCGATATCCTTTGCTTATCTTATACACTTGTAGATATTCAATATTCTCAAGTGTAATTAAAATGAGAGAGCCTTTCCTCTTATTTATAATTTCATGTAGCTTCCTCAAGGGGTTACCTTTTAACCATCTTAACTCACTTTCCATATTTTAGGATTAACCCACTTCTAACCACTTGTCCACTTAGTAATTTATCCATTAAATATATTATTTAAATAATTTATTTTGTATCCATTTTGACTTATAGTACACTTATCACTTCACTTTACCTCAAGGGGTTACCTTATAATCATCTTAAGCCACTTTCCTTATTTTAGGGCTAACCCACTTCTAACCACCTGTCGAATTAGTAATTTCTCCATTAACTTTATTATTTAAATAATTTATTTTGTATTCACTTTGAATTATAGTACACTCACCACTTCACTTTATTATTTACCTTCTAAAATCTCTTAAACCACTTTGACTACTTTGACCTTTCGGGGCTTCTAGATGACTCATGAGGGTTCTCCAACTTCACATGGCCATAAATTTTTAACCATGAAGAGTTATGTGATGTTCCACATAACACCGAAAATGGAATGACATGTAATTCCATATATAATATTATTACCTGAGAATATATCAAAATTCATACCATTATCCATCAAAAAAACTTGGGTCCATTACCCAAACCTTTATCTAACTTCACATGGCCATAACTCTCTAACTGTGAGGAGTTATGTGACGTTCCACATACCATCGGAAATGGATTGAAATGTACTATCCATATGGAATAGTCTTACCTACAAATATATCAAAACTCATACCATTATCCATCAAACAAACTTGTGTCCATTACCCAAACTTTTGTGTTACCGGAATTTTCTACTGGACTTTATTCAAGAGTTGACATCAATGACAACCAAACCAATTAATCAAGAATATCCCCCTTTGGCATTGATGGAAATAATTTGATGCAATATGAAATTCATATCACTCATTCTCCCCCTATGACCATCGCTTCCCCTAGAACCATTCCTCTATGATCTTTCTCCAAGCATTTACCTTTGCATCTAATAAATCTCTCCCCCTTTGTCATCAATGGAAAAGGTATATTTCTATCTGGGGATTCTTCCCCTAACTAAATTTTCCTTGGGGATACTCCCCCTGACTGAGCTCTTCCTGAAACTGATCCCCCAACCTGAACTGTCCTCTTTATGGTGCTTCCTCGTGTAAATATAAGACATATAAGATAAACATTAAAAAGTATTCATTTTGGAGTAGAAATCACTCCTAGTCTCTTGAGGAAATACTCAAAGGCCTCTCTTGGAAGCAGTTTTGTAAATATGTCTACTACTTGTTCTTTTGTGCCCACATATTCAACTATGATTTTCTTCTCTACAACCTGTTCCTATAGAAAGTGATACTTTATTGGAATGCTCTTTGTCTTGGAGTGAATCAACGCATTCTTTGAGATATTGATGGTGATTATATTATCACAATATATTGGAATGGGCTCATCATACTGGACCTGTATATATGTCAAAGTTTGCATCATCAATAGAACCTGAGTACAACATCGTGTTGCTGAAATATACTCTTCTTTGGCTATAGATAAAGATACAGATGATTGTTTCTTTCTTATCCAAGATACTAAACACTCACCCAAGTAGAACGTTGCTCCACTGGTTCTTCATAGGTCATTAATGTAACATGCCCAATCTACATTTGTGTAGGCAATAAGTGATATATCCTTTCCTTTTGGATACAATAATCTAAACTCTTATGTTGCTTTGAGATATCTAAACATCGTCTTCACTGCTAATACATGTGATTCCTTTGGTGCTTCCTGAAATTGTGCCACCTGTCCAATTGCTTGCATTACATATGGTTTGGATGGTGTCACATATAGTGAGCTACCAATCATTGACCTGTATTTCTTGTGGTATGTAGACTTTGAATCATCATATTTTCTCAAATTGCAACTAGTTTGCATAGGACTAGTAAGTGGTTTGCAATCTTCCATTCCGAACCTCTTTATCATTTATCTGATATACTTAGTTTGAGAAATAAAAATTCCTTGGTTTATTTGACGTATCTTAAGAACCAGAAAGAAGTATATTTCTCCAAGTAATGACATTTCAAATTCATTCAGCATATCCTTTGCAAATTTATGGCTCAACTTGTCATGAGTACTTCCAAAAATAATATCATTAATATAAACTTCAATTAATAAAATACCATATTGAGTTACCTTTATGTAGAGGTTGTTGTCTGCACTACATTTTATGAATCCTGCCTATTGTAGATATTTATCCAGTCTAGAGTACCATGCTCTAGAAACCAGTTGTTCAATGTAGACTTCTTCTTCAAGTTCCCCATTCAAAAAAGATGATTCCACATCCATATCTATCCATATTGTTCAAGACTCTTCTACACAATTGTCCATAATTTTGACTCACATGTCACTGTACTATCATGAAGTACTACTACAACTAAATAATATATCTTATTGTACTTCTCCTAACTGACTGCATTGAATCTGTCTACTCAAATTCTGTAAGATGCTCGAAGGATGGTTCTCTGGTATGTCTCAGCTATCGCATAAACTCCCCCTATCTATTATTCATATTATGTGGGAGTCTCTAAGCCAGATGGATCATATCAATTCCTTCTTTAATGTGTATTCACCATCATCTTCATTGGTAGATTCATCATCTCTCTGAGCTCTGACATTTTTTTTTCTCTCTATGGATTCATCTTTCACTACAATGCATGAAAGTACATTCTCTTGAACCTGTTCCTTATTTACCTGTCCTTCTTTTCTTTTGGTTGCTTTACAAACCTCTATGGATATGACATCTTTATTTTTCTCTGTAGAATTTTCTTCATCTCATTTTATTTCCAATCTTGCGATCTTTGGGACCTAGTCTTTGTTCACCTGTTCTTCATGTTTTCTTATCCATACTTTCTTATATATAATAGCCGCATTCTCTTTCATGGAAGTATCGATCGTGCTTCTAAAATCACTACCTATATGTCCATAGTTATGAAATTTCTAACATTCAATGTTACATGGGGCCACATAGGCATTTCTTGCTTGAACATTTCTTTTATAATCCCTGTAATATGCAACCTTATGTCCAAAATTAGTACAATAACCATAAAAGAAATTTGCATACCTGGGAGTGAATGATCTTCTTTGTGGTGTAATCCTTTTGAATTTCTACCTTGAGTGATCATGATCATGATTAAAGCTTCTTTGTGGATTGAACATGGATGGTATTCTTGAATATGTATCTTCAATAGTTTTCTTATATTCTGGTTGATCGTGATTGCTTCCTTTGAGTACTTCTCCATAACTCTTTCTATTTTATTAATTCTTATTTTCTAGAAACCTAGAGTGCTTCTCTTCATTCTCCATAACCGATGTCGATGTTTCTGTCTCTTCAACTTTCTTTTTGATCTTGATGATTTTACTTCCCAATGTCACAACTTCTTCTTCAATCTTCTCAACCTCTTCCTCTTTCTTCATTATCTGAGACTTCATGACTTCTTCTGTTCTTTTCGCTTCTTCAAGATGAATTTTTAATGTGATTATTTCTTCTTCAAGTCCTTTCTCTTCTTGTCCAAAATATGACTCAAATTGTATTAGATCATTAGTTATTTCCTTAAGATGATCTGTTAATATCTTCTCTCTCATTTATGGTTCTTCCTTCTGTGCTGCTATGTTGGCTTCCAAATACTTCTTTTGAGTTCAAGATTTTCTTTGATCTTTTTGGCTTCTTATAGGTGAGTTCTTAAGTTATCGATGACCTATTGGGATTCTTCAAAATTGTGAACACTTTCCCTTTTGTTTAATCAATTATTTCTTGAGTGACTTGTTTTCTTCTCTTAGCTCATCTAAATCATGAATCAATTATGCTTCATAATTGTCTTCCTTTTCAATTAGTTTTTATGTCTCATTTCCTTCATGGAATTCTATTTCAAGATGTCTGTGTTGTTCACAATTAAAGCAAAACAACATACCTCTGGTGATTATGTACTCTTCATCTTCTGAATCTGTTTGACATGGTGAACATAATTCTTCCTGATATGTATCTACATCTTCTTTGGCATTTTCTGAATCTGCGATGGGTTTTATAGCAAGATTTGCCTCAACCTATGCAATATTTCACAGAAGGCCTTTTTTCATTTCCCTATGCATACTTTTCATCCCTTTTTTGCAAATCTCAAAGATAAAAAATATATTTTTTCCACATGTATGCACCTTGCCTACTATACAACATGTGTATACACAAGTTGCACCACTATAACTCACGTACATCATGATTTGTGACCAAAAATTAAAATTGGAGGCAGGTTTCCATGTCAAGAAAGTAGATCTATGATCCTTTCCCTTCCATATACTAGAAACATTGTGAATCGAACCTTCAGTTCCATTTGAAGGATATAAATGGGCCAATTCCAAGATATGGAAAAGAGGAGAAAGAATTCAACTTTGAGAGCAAAGTTATGTTGGAGAAATTATTTACTTCATATTGAGTCTGCATCCCTTTTTCCTTTAATTATGGACATAGTGTTCAACCCCCAATCCTCTTCCCTTATTGATTGAGAACTTTATTGTCTCTCTTCTATGATTTTTCCTTTGGTGGAGGATTGAATTGGTGGAGGCTCAGCTAGAAGGAGCTTAGTTTCTCGGTTTTGAACCATGCCAACACGGAAGTCTGTAACATTTTCACTTCTGATAATCATATATTAATAGAAATACTCTTTTCCCATCCAATTAATATATTGCAAATATTTGAATTATTATTCCATGGGCGTATTTGTCATGTTTATTAATGGATTATTGTTGTGGGTGGGAATCCCTCCTACAGACTTAGCATTTAAGGGCTCTAATCATGCATGCAGAAAATGACCATTTCAAAGGCCTCTATTCTTTCCTATTTTCCCAACACAAAACCCCACATTCATGCAATAGAAAGGTGTAAATGAGATTCAATAAGTCTACCTTAATTCTTTCGTTTGATGTCGATCCATTTTCTTTCGCTCGCTCTTTGATTGTAAGCCTCCTCCGAAAGTTGACCTGCATTCACTCATGAACAAATAAAAATATTGTGAACATGCATTTTATATACTAATTGTTAGGTTAGTTGTGAAAATATCATGAAATAAACATTCAACTTGAACACATGATATGGCGGGATGGGAAAAGTATTCCTTTTTATATTAATCTTCACCAGAGTAAACTTACAATATGTGGTCAGCACTGCTCCTCGAAATCGGTCCTGGTCTCCTCTTCAACTGTCCTCCAACTTCTTTGCTTTATACTTCTCTTTGCACGAGGATATCTAAAGGTTGGGACAAAGGGAATGCTCAATCAGGTATATTCTCTTTACTATGATTTTTCCTCCTTTCAAATGAGACCCTTACCCCTTCTTTTATAGGCTAGAAGGAGCTAGGTATTTGGTCGAATGACCATCCATGCATGGCCAAAAGGTTTAATTAACTTGCCTAAAGTTGTGTATTCCATAAAAAACTTTCCTGTTTTCATGTTTTTGTAGGTACACGTGGGATGTATTGGGGTGGATAGCATGTACACACGTTCAGTAATGGATCAGGGCACGTGGGCCTTTATAAAGGGGATTTTTAAGAAGAGTTGTTCAGTAGTGTTTTGGCAAAGAAGGAATTTGAGATGGACTGATGCCAGGTAAGTATGTCTGGTGAAATTTAGGGTTATAACAGATTCACCCTAATGTGTGAGGTCAGAAGAGCATCTAATGGCCGAAATACATTATCAATCTTTATCAACGTATCAAACCGGTGAGCCCGGGGACCAGAATTCGGGAGGTGCCATCTGCAAAATAAAAATTGTGTCTCTGAGGCGGGCATACCCATGCTTGTGATGAAATAAAATAATGGCTCCCAATCAAATACACTGTAGATCCATGTCATATAACTATATAAAGTGCAGTCATGAGCAATACATAGCGAATCTACATCTCAAAATCAAAACGATATACGTGTATAGTATCCATCTTCTAGAAGCTGATAAGGACTGATGGCTAGAGATGAGGTCTTCAAAGCTCGAGCAACAACTTCAAAATATTCAAAACATGGGTAGGAGTGTAATATGAGTGTACAAATTCACTACCCAAAGGTCTTTGATAGCTCATCGGTCATGGACTAGAGAATCTTTGATGATCAGACTAAAGGCTTCATTGATTTCAAACAAAGACTTGATTTTACTTTTGGGATGGTCGAGCATGAGGGAAAGAGACAAACTACAGAGGGGATGACTCAGGCTTGGTAAAAACTTCCCTTTGACAATAGAATGACAAATGATGAGACTCAAGAAACATGGAATTAACATAAGTTCACGAGGCAGGAGGCAACGCAAACTCTCCATATGTTTGGAAGGATAACCAAATGGAGGAGGACACAACTCAATGTAGCGGGAACAACTTCCTAAGGTCATATGAAATCCCAGGGTCTGAAAGAAAAATGAGAGGATGTGCTTTATCCAAGGGAGACTCATTGTGTTGCCAATACAAATAAAATAGTTTCCCCTTCCTCTTTTTGGGGTATATTTGATTTTTTTTTGTTGTTGTATTTTTCAATAATTTTGGAAAAAAGAATAAAAGAATGCTACATTACAAAGGATGAATGAGTGTCGCAAACATATGAGTTCGAGGTGCAAGGACAAGACTGGTTCTCAAAGCAAGGACACTTAGAAAAAATCCCTCCTGGGGCCAAAGGTGTCAAGATGCAAAGGCAAAGTGCTGCAGGGCTTGCGTATAAGGCATGTTTCAGATGGTTCAGTTGAGATAAACATGGAGCCAACATTAGGCCAAAGACGCAGGTATGGAAATGCAATTAATAAGACACAGAATGGTAACATCCTTCGATGTAAGTTTAATGAGCCCAGAGAAGGTAAGATCGACGGTTCTTCATATTTAGAGAGTCTGAAAAAAGCGTAAAAGGAGACTCTAATGGGGTACCTTTTTCGAAGGTAGTCTAGTCGGTTCGAAAAAGGTGTAAACTAACACTGACAAGACGTCTATTCAAAACCATTTTAACGAGTGTGATAAAGATAAGATCACTCGGCCATTTTTTCATTTTTAAGGAGTCTGAAAAAAGATTAACTATGGACTCTGTCAGGAATGTTCTTCTGGACCATTTTAACGAGTGTGAAAGAGTAAGGTCACTCAACGATCTTTTCAATTTTAGGGATTCTGAAAAGAGATTAAATATGGACTCTGTGGGGGTTCCTTTTTCATAAATTTAGTCCCTCAGGCCTGAAAAAGGGTTAAAATTATACCCGAGCGTACTCTTCTAGAGATCTGAGGCCTCTAGAGTATACGTTTGTTCGTATAGTTGACCATTTGAACCGAAAAAGGGGTAAAATACCACTGAATAGACGTGACTTCAAATTTCAGTTTAACCAGCGTGAAAGGCCACAAGATTGCTCAACAATATTTTCATGTTTAAAGGGTCTGAAAAGGGCTTAAAAGAAGACATGTTATGTTTTGGGAGTCCCGAGGGTGAGGTCAAGAGTGATAAGGAATCATGCAAATGAGGCTCGAACTTGTAATCAGGAAAAACTAAAAGGGACTTTCAAGCCTATAGTCTTTAGTGAAAGCATGGGCACCATAATGCAACCAGGATCTACCTAGGGAATCCATGTTACAGTAAGCTCTACCACCAAATTACGACACTTCTAAAGCAATAATAATGGTTCTATGTCACAACTTCATGGGATCTATCCTATGGAAAAATGGAAAATACAACGAGATGCAGAAAGTGGAATCCTGACTTAAATGCAATGAGTTGGAAAAAAATGGCTTTTTACCAAAGGATCGTCAAAACACCCCAAATCTCAAAAACCATTCCCAATACCCAAAGTAATACTTCTCATGAACATCTAAAGAAGACTCCTCAGCCATATTAAATGATTTTTAGTTTAGAAAAAATGACAAAAGGGTTCGAAAATTGACAAAAAGAGGCCAAAACCTCTATAAATAGAAGCTGACAGCTCATTATCACCATTGTTAATTCAAAAATTGACTAAAAGCCAAAACTACCCCTTTGTGAAAAGAATTGATTCTGGGAGCTTCGGTGGACGAAACAGCCATCTACTTGGACCAAGTAAGTATAAACTCTCTCCTCTTGCAATCTAAATCTTTCTTTATGAATTTAATTTTAGTTTTTGGAGGGGCGTCGACCTTGAAAAATTCGGCCCTAAGTCCATGCAGGTTGTCTTATGACACCCATGTGTAGACTCAGTCAGAGGAAAAACTGCACGCATGTACACACGACTGTCATCATTACAGCCTGTGTGGATCCTTCATTTAATGGAAAAAAAATTAAAAGAGCAAAGTTTAAGCGTCCTGAACTTGGTTTTTTACAGGATGTATGTTCACTGGAGGGAAAGAGAGCATGAGGATATTAGTGCATTGGTTGGGGAGGACCCCAATGTTGTTTCTTTATTGATGCAATGTGGGTTGCTAAAATTATTCCTATGTCCTTTCATGTGAGCACAACCTAGGCTACTGAATGTCTTGGTTGATTATTGGCATCCGGACGTAGAGGCCTTTATTCTAGAGGGACAATATCTGGTGCCAACGACATAGGATATATACTTTTTGACTGGTCTCTCTCGATGAGGGGAACCATTCAACTTCCGTACATTTCCCTCTAGGCCTCACAAGATATCGGAGTTGATTGGAATCCATTTTCAGGAGGGTACAAATAAGATGAGCTCACAAGTGCCAATAAGAAAGATCTCAGACTTAGCATTGCAGGTGATAGTGATACTCATCGGATGGATTACAGGGTCTTCCTCTTTGCATCAGGCTTCCCGTACACAGATGAACTGTGAAGTTCAGTGCTTAAATGCACAGATTTTTTATTGGAGCACCACATTACTAGATTGTATGAAGAGGCAGTTGACAAACTGTTGGTTATGGACTCAGAGGAACTTCGGGTTTGGAACCATTATTTTCTCTTTCTTCTTTGAAAGAGTGCCCAGTTTCATCCCTCGAGAGGTGGTATGGTGGCATCAGGCCTCTCTTCCCGCGATATGAAGATGGGCAGTGTTGTTTCCACGACAGGGGGGAGGAAGGACCAATGAGTCCTTTGATGACAACTTTTTTGCTTGGTTGTCGTGACATATCCCAGTCATAGAGGATTACCATTATGTTGGGATTGACTTCTAGAGAAACCCTGAGATATCGGTACCTCCTGGCGAGGAGTGAGGAGAGATGGGTAAGTTTGCATTGTTTTTTTTTTGTTAAACACATGTAATTTTTATGTTGTTTTTTATATATATCATTTTTTTATACCAAAGAATTTGACATATATGTTTCTCTTATGTGAAGATGTGGGACCAATGCGACCAATGGATTATGCAAGGAATAAGAGATGTCCTCGGCTAGGGGCCGCACCCACCGCCACAGGGGGACTAGCAGCAGCAGGAAAGCTTTCAGTCGGTGAGGCTGAGAGGGTTCTAAGATGAGTAGAGAGAAATTTTACCTCACTCACTCACACAGTCCCCATGGTAGGGATTGAGGATCTGCGACCATCTATGCAGCCTCACGTAGTGGGGGTGCCACGGACATGGGTCCGGCTTTTTTGGCATTTGGAAAATGCCATTGATTATTACAATAGGGCCCACAGGTCCTATCCTTAGTTAGGCTGGACTTTTCACGTGCCTAGGGCACTAATTGTATATATTTTTTGAGGGCATAAACCCGATGACTCGTTACTGGTTGTATTTTTTAGGCGCATGCACCCACCTATGTACTCTGATGATTTTGATATTATATATAGATTTTTATGTCTTTTTATGTCTTATGGATTATTTTTTCCTTTAAAAATGTATTTACATGTGCATGTGTATGCCTTTCTTATATGTGTGCGAGATGCAAATCTAATATTTGATTAGCTAGAGTATCCGTGACTTGATTTAATCTCCTAGGAACATAAAAATATGTAATATAATCAAAGATTCGTTCTAAGCTACGTACCCTAAGGAATATTTGGTGTAAAGTACGATCATGAACACGATAGACTCTATTTAATTGAGACACAACTAGATGAGTGTATAAATAGACCCGAAGGTGAGAGATACCAAATGATAGAGAGTAATGAAGAAACTCAATAATTGTGTTGTATTTGGTGACATTGTTTGTGGTGTCGCCTAAACATATACCTCCTGAGGATAATAACTGGCCCTGAGGTGTAAAAATTACCCAAGCTACGGAGGCAAGCCTCCAAGTGTGCCGGCTAGCACCATATGCATACCCAATGAACACCTCTAATTCACTTGAGATCTGCCACAGTGACAAAAGATAACATCAAAATTGACACGTCCATAAAACCAAAAGAAAGCAGAAAGTAATAGTACAAAGACTATACATATGTTACAAAAATTTACCCAAGGTGACCTACCTATGAGTAATACTTCTTGAGGTAGAGCCCATTTCTAGGCTCCTCCAAAGAATTCCCCTCAAAGTCTACCAGACGATAAGTGCCCTTTTTTAGAATCTCTTTTATGATGAAAGGTCTGAACCACATGGGATTGAATTTGCTTGCCTCCAGGGAGTCCTTATCTTGGTCATAGACCAAGACAAGGTCACCTTCAGAGAAATTCCAAGGATGAATGGACCGATCATACTGACACTTGACTTTTTTTTGTGAGCCTCATTGGCCAGGGCCTCATCACGATGTTGCTCAAGGTATAATAACCACTCTTCAAGTGGAGAAGTGTCTAGCAGTAATTGTACTACCAATTTTAGGGATAGGATATGACATTCTATAGGCAAGACTGCCTCCAACCTGTAAACGAGTTGAAAAGGTGAGAAACTGGTTGCAGTCTTAACAGATGTTCGATAATCCCATAATGTTGAGTATAACATTAAATGCCAATTTGACTTGGCCAAATTGATCGTTCGTTGTAGGATGGTCTTAAGAGATTTATTTACAACTTCCACTTGACCATTTGCTTGGGGGTAGTAGGGTGATGAATTTTCTTGCTACAACCCAATCTTTGATGTTAATTCGGTCATCATTTGGTTTTAAAAGTGACTTCCATGGTTAGTGACAATATCTCTCAGGACGTCAAACCTTGTGATTATCTGGCTGAACAAAAAGAGAGCTACAATCTCTCCATCATATTTAAATGTTGGCATAGCTTCGACCCATTTTGTAAAGTAGTCTACGGCTGTAATGATATAACGGTGCCCCCTTGCTGAAGGAGGGTTTCATGTAGTGTAATCAATCCCCCACATGGTGAAGGGACCAACTGTGATGACAGGAAACATGGGAGTAGGATGTGCCCTCATCTTCTGAGAGAAGATCTAACATGGGTTGAACTTCTTGACCGATTCGATACAATGTTTGATTAACGTTGGACAGAAGTAACCAGCTCGTAAAATCTTTTGGGATGTTGCCAACACAGAAAAATGACCGCCACATGCTCTAGTATGGCAGTCATTAATAATGATAGTTGCTTCTTCATGAGTGAGACATTGGTGAAGTATGAATTATACACCTCAGCGATACAAAGTGTCATCAAGTATGAGATAGTTCTTAGCCTGATGGCATATATGGTGACGCTCATTGCGAGAAACAGAGGCGAGTCACTTCAAAGTCTAGAGATAGAAAAGTATATATCCATACCATGGATCTGAAGATGCAATTAAAAACATGTCTCCTCTGATAGGTGACTCTTCAGGCATAACCTCACCATATTCAACCGAAAGTTCTGAGATGAGTTCCGTAAAGACCAATGACTTTTTGGATTTCACCGAAAAAAAAATTAAGTCAAATTCCTGGAGGACAACTATCCATTGACTAATCTTCCCACCAATGACGCGTCGTGTTAATACGTATTGAAATGGATTCACAACGGAAATGACGGTGGTCTTGTGAAATAAAATATAATGACGGAACCATTGAACATCATGAATGGTTGCCAATGCCGTTTTTTCAATATTGGAATAATTGAGTTACGGTCCAACCAACCCTCGTCTCAGGTAATAAATCACATATTCTGAGAGGAATTCATCCTCCTGAACTAAGACCATACCTATAGTCGGCTCTACCACAATCAAGTACAATAAGAAATCTTTGTTATAATTAGGTGGTTGGAGCAGAGGGGCAATCGTGAGGGCATGTTTCAATGCATTGAAAGAGTATTTAGCAACTTTGTCCCAATGAAAAGGGATGTCTTTCTTTAGCAAATGCATAAAGCCCTTTGTGATCTCAGCATACTTGGCTATGAAATGCCTCAAAAAAATTTCTTTTTCCTGTAAAATTTAAAGTTGAAGGATTGTATGTGGGGGAGGCAACTGAAGTATTGCCTCCACCTTAAGAGGATCAACCATGATCCCTGTTGTTGAGACTACAAAACCAAGCAGCCTTCCTGATGTTACACAAAAGATGCATTTTCTTGGATTCAAGAGAATCTGGAAGTAGCAACATCGCTCAAAGATAAGTCGGAGGTGTGTGGGATGATTCATTCTCTTGCGATATCGTGATGCTAAATCATATAAATAGGCTTCGACTATATTCTTGAGATCATGGAGAGAAAAAGACATGGCCTGCTAGAAGGTAGCTCCAACATTTTTGAGACCAAAAGGCATCTTACGATAGGCAAATGTACCCCATGGATAGACGAAAGTTGTTTTGTGTTGGTATTCGGGTTTGATCTGTATCTAATTATATCCCGAAAAACCATCCATGAAAGAAAAAGCCTTGCAACCGGCACATTCATCGACTATCTGGTCAATGAATGGTGTGGGAAAATTATCTTTTGGACATGCTTTGTTCAAATCAAAAAAATCCATACATACGTGAATCATGCCCTATTTATTGTTGACCAGCACAAGATTTGACACCCATTGGGTCAAATGGATAGGATAGATAAAACCTGCTTTGAGAAGTTTCTCTACTTCAACCTTAATAGTTGTTGCTTTCCTGGGATTAACTGGATGAAGCTTCTATCGAACTAGCTTGGCATCAGGATAAGTTGTGATTTCATGTTCGACTATTTTTGGATCAATGCCTGGAATTTCCTCATAAGACCAGCAAAAAAACATCGTGGAATTATTTAAATAAGTCTGGGTAGATTTAAATCTCTTCGGGGGAACAATCAGTGCTGACGAAAACATTCTCCACGACGCCAGGGATTCTGGAGATATTAATCGGTATAGTTTCAGTGATAGTTTCCATATTACTCTCGGAATAAACCTCATGTGTAGCCAAGGGATTGATAGGACAAGACCTATCGCCAATCATAGTCAAGGTGAATTCCCCTGCTTTGATTCTGCTTAACTCTAGGAGGAAGTATGATCTGTGATGGAGATCATCCCATGGTTTGTCTGGACTAGTCATTGCTTATATGATTGCTTCGTCTGAGAGAAAGACTAAGTCTAATGAATTGTTATTAGTGAGGGAACATTGGGCCCAAATAGGCTCTGGAATCGGATCTAACTCTTGTGCAGAAGTTGGATCGGTGTTGGTTGAATCTTGTTGGACTAAAGAGTACGTTTCTTTTTCCGCGAACAAGGTCATGGACATACCATGGTCCCCTGTCCCTTCCATCATGACCAATGGTGAATGAAGAATCCACTGATCATTGAAGTAACTCGTACGAAATGAAAAAACTTGGAAAATCTCAACCTTATGGTGGTCTAATATGAACTTGACATTGCCTTGAGAAGGAGGGTAATCGAAAGTACCCATCAAAGGTGGGCACAAACCAAACCCTACAATGACGATGCCCGGTTGAGGATTATCAATCATCGGGACCACGAAATCCCCCAATGAAGGGTAAGGTCGGGAGAAGGACAATTGATCAATGGTCATGATCCGACCCTCGTGTGGAAACAACAAGACCCGAAAAACTGTAGCGACCACTGCCTGCATGGCATAGTTCCAACTCCTACCTAAAAAGATATTGTAGTCGAGGGATGCATCGACTACTTCTACCTCAACGCACACAGTCTTCCCTCCTAACTGCACGGGGAAAGAGGGGATGATGCCATGTGGTCGGAAAGAATGATCGTCGAAAGTGGTAAGAAGATTAGGTGATGAAGGCAAAACAAGTTGGCCAATGGCCTTCCAACATGCCAATGACATGAGGCATGTCGAGGCGCCCTCATCAACCATTGTGTGAAAAATGTTCCAAGTAAAAATTTTCGTGGGGTAAGCCACTACTATTTGAAATGCTACGTGGTAAGGGAGACAAGGTTTTAAGTCAGTTGTATTCAACATGATTGTACTCAGATTACAAGTCTCGATAGATCCTAAAGTGGCTAACAAATCTTTCCTCTAGGAAGGGAAACTTTGGAGGACCTCCAAAGCGGACATCACACAAGGGGTTTGAGACAAATCCTCCACCAGAGAGTAGTTCTGGGTGGCCCTTGCATTTGGATTGTGAGAAGCTTTCTTGAATGCACCTTTTGGGATGTGTGTCATCATTTCGCCCAAAGTCTTCTCGATCTGGAGAGGAAGAGATGGGATTTCAACTTCTTTACCTTCTTAGAGGTTCTTGGCTTACTGTAGTCATGTTCTCTAGTCGATATAAAAGAATCACCTTTCATCATATACACATTTGTGGATGCAGGATTGTTCGAAGATGGAGAGGGTCCTTGACTGCCCACTTCCACGCTTGTAGAGGCTTGGGTTAGGTTTTTCCCATGTTGAAATGGATTCATTAATACAACAAGTTGTTGTTGTGACACAAAATTTTGTCCCTTTGCAAGCTGAGGGAACTGGTGGGTCAGGTGTTCTTCCGTGAACAGGTTACATGGATACTTCGCCTTTCGTTTCTTCGTGTTCCCCCCTCCAGCATTATTAGTGGGTTTCTTATCCCCTTACCCTTCTTATGTTTTTTTTTCTTTCCATCAGGCTGCTGGGTGGCCTTCAGATTTGTTGATTGCACACTATGTACATCCGACGTTTGGGTAGGAGGAGTAGCTGAAACAATAGTTTGGTTGGCCATTGTGTATTTTATAGATAATTGATGTAATTTTTTTGTCAGTTTTTCAGTGGGCTTTGTGTGTGTTGAACCTACAATACCATCGTCATGTGGTCCAGCTCTCTGTCTGGTTTTATCAATTATGGATTGTGGTGCATCCAGAAAAATCTCGTATAGTAAACCAGACTTAGAATAAATTAGCTCAAGTTGTTGAGCTCTCATGATGGCCTCTTCTTCGAAAAACACGCTCGACATTGCGACGTCTTTGAATAGATGTGGGACCAAATACTTAAGGAACCACTCAAGCAAGAATGCTGGTGGGATTGGTACCTTAATAAAAATCTTCTGTCATCTCCATTATTGGATGTGATCAGAGATATGGTCCGCTTTTGTCTGTTCGAAATTGGCCAGCAATTTTGTGTTGGCATCGTATCTCACTGGTAATTGGAAATGGTTTAGGAACGCCATTTCCAATTCTCCGAAGGAAGAATATCTCGAGTGGTCAAGCTCGATGTACCATTTCGCAGCACTCCCAATGAGAGTGCATTGAAACAATCGCAATTGTATAGAGTCGTCTTTCAATGAATTAGACAAGCACCAAAGAAGGAGGGCGGTCACAAGATCCCCTAGATATTCGTTAATCTTGGCTTCAAACTTTGGTATGTCCGAAGGCAATTTCTTCAGCATAGGGGGCCAACGTGGATCGTGATAGATGGGGTCATTCAACAACCTTGTCAAGTCTGGAAAATGTAAGGTTTCCAAGAAAAGTAGTTTTGGTTGTTGTTGATGATAACCATGGAAAAAGGGGCCTGGAGTTTGACTGGCACCAAGTTTCCATGAAAATTTGGGTTGTTGGACAGGGTTCTAGTAAAAACCATGGCCATGACCAGTGTATGGATTTTGCGTTTGAGGAGACATCATTGGTTGATTCCCGAAGTAGGACGTAGATGGTTGGGCGTGCATTACATTCGGAGGAATTTGGGAAGGGTTACCCCATGTCAATCCCATGGACATAGGTATTGTGCCTTACTTGAGGTTCCATGGTTGTGAAAATAATTGCCCCAAATCGACATTCCTGATGAGGGAACTGATCCTTGCCAAGAATTTCAAGTTCCTAATGCAGAAGAAGTTCCTGGGTTTTCCCCCTGTGTAGGAATAGTACCCTGCATAGGATTAGGTTGGCCATAAATGGGGTTACCCCCAGTCAGTACAACAGCTGAGGAGAAAAATTTATTACTAAATCCACCGAACAAATAAAATGGTGTCGACCCTACCAACATATTATGAGAAGGTGGTCCTTGACACTATGGTGTGTGTTTGGCTTGACGGATTGTTGGTGGGTACCACCGAGCAAAGGGTACGAAGGAGGTATTTGACCTCCCCCATAAGGGAAATCGTTAAAGGGAGTTGAAGTTCCCCTCATGGGCCCTTGGAGAGGAGTGTTAGAACTCCCTGCCCCCAGACCTAAAGTCTTTAAAGTAGAGTAGGATAGTACAGGGCTTGCACCTGTGCTAGGCATCCCATATGAGAACTAAGGTCCTGTCGCACTCTATGTGAAAGGAGCAGTGGTCATCGCCAAAGATGGATTTGGACCACTACTCGAGGTAGAGGCAGTCGAGACCATGATGGCTCAAACTGACAACGATGGGTTAGGAGGTGGAACACCCCCTATGGTGACAGCTGAAGTGGGAATAGAATAATTCCCAGAAGAAGTGGCAGCATTTGTTTTCATTGCTGCGTGTGACACTGTCTGGCACCCGCAAGGATAAATATGTACGATGAGGGGTGTCAAAAGATTAGTGGTTGGAGTTTCGAGTGGACTGAGAGATTCTGCTCCAAGGTTTGAAATATTTGGTTCCTCCGGATGTTGGTCGAGCACAGTTTCTTGTGACCCGGTCGCTTCAAAATACCCTTGTTGGTTGAGCTTTCACCTTAGCGGTGGTGGGGGTGGCTCTAGGGTAACCGATGACAGGCCAAGAAGCCTTCGTGACTGATGGAGCTTGTGATCCTCCACTGTGTGATAATATTAAATACATGCTAGGGATTTATATTCATTCAAAAATAACATACACTAGAAAAAAGACCCTACAAGATAAAACAAGCAAACACTAAACTAGTTGGAAGAACAGTTACAACAACCAACACTAGAGAAACTTACCGGTGCAAGTGCAACTTGAACATGGAAGAACCCTCTGGGTATACTCTGCAAAGTGTGGCCCGTTGTTTGTCCTAGGTACAATGGTATACCCCCACAGTCACCTGTGTATGTCACTAAAAAGGATAGGCAACTAGGTTGCCAGCACGTGAACAGTCACCAGATGGGTACAGTCGACAATCGGGTAGACCACAATGAGCAGGGTATCAAGCCCAAAACCTTTCAAGGGTATCAAAAGAAAGTGGTTCGGAAGACAACTGAGGACCTGGAACGGATCCGAGACCCACGAAGCTCCGTGGCAAATGCAATCGACAGAATCCCAAGATAATCCCTCTATATGTGTTCTCCACTACGATTAGTCCAGCTTTGGAGGGGTTATATCCACTACCTTTCCAAACAGGACCTCATGTTTACACCCTATGTTAGAGGGGGTTCTTGGATAACTTTCACGATACTAGACTTTTAACACTCCCTACCACAGACTCTTATGTATGATTTGTGGCCTTGAAGAGTTTCTACTCCAACCTAAATCAAGGATCTAGTTGATTTTAATTAATTGTTATTTTTTTATGGATTGTCTTAAGTCAAAGGTTATGAAAGTGAAACTAATGATGTTTTAGAGATGAAAGAAAAATAAATAGAAATATGGAAACAAAATAACTTCTTGTTGACACAATTCTTAATCAACTTTTCACACTAAAAAAAGTTTGAATATCGTTGAACAACAAACTCAAAACAAGATTTCGCTCGACTACAAGATACTTATTGTCCTATCTAAACAACCAAGAACTTATGAAATAAAAGCTTTTCCTGGTTATTAATGCAAACCAATAACTACTTAACCAAACAAAGAAATAAAAGATTTTTTTTTATTTTAATTCTCACAAAGAAAAAAAGAAAAATATCAACAAGTAAAGACCAAGACAACTTTTGGCCTAAGCACAAATCGTAAAGAGCCACCTTAAAAATAACACACAAGCAGATTAAAATGGACTCTCACACTTGTCTAAAAATCCTACAAAAGGAAATTTTTGAGGAAAACTTCTTAATGAAAAAAAAAGCTATTGTTGTGATCAAACCTAAGTTATTGACCACTATGATAGAGACCAAAAAACCTAAGAGGTCTAAACTCTTGTCAAATAAAAGGATGACTACCTCTCCTCAAAAAAATTTCTCCACATGCACGTTGTTGACAGTTCAACAGCCAGCGTATGCATGTGATTTGTGTAAATTCAGGGCGCGTGTGCATGTGTGCATACCATATGTAGACCGCATGTACATCTGAAACTCTTCAAAAAAATGAAAACATAAGCAATCAAACACTGGCAGAGACCACTAGTATTCAGAACCAGAATCTCTTGAAGACTCAGAAAATTACTTTGTCAAAAAAATAAAAAACAATCCAAGGAGAATTTCATATAACAAAACCAATCTGAAGTGGTAACTAAGATACAAAATGCAAAAACAGAGACCAAAATGAGTTTTCAGAAAACCCCTGAGAAGGATCACTTCTGATAGGGAAGAGGATGACTGCCTCTTTAGTAAAAAAATTATGAATTTAACCACGCTACTGCTACTTCATCAGTTAGCGTGTCCATGCAAGTTGTGTGAAGGTTGGGCACATGTACAAGCATGCGAGCCTTATACATGCCGCATGTACCTCTGTGACTTCCCATAAAAGAAAATGTAGCCAAGCAAAGTAAGTAGGAAGAACTGGTATGGAAGACCATAATCCCTGCTAGCCCAAACTTTTTCATAAACTCTAAAAATAAGTAATGAAACAAATTTTTAAAAATACCCAAAAAGACTCCCAGAAACACTAGAGATCCCTAGTGCGGTCGGTAATTCTATTGTGGGTGGGAATACCTCCTAGGGACTTAGCATTTAAGGGCTCTAATCATTCATGTAGAAAATGACCATTTCAAAGGCCTCTATTCTTTCCTATTTTCCCAACACAAAACCCCACATTCATGCAATACAAAGGTGTAAATGAGATTCAATAGCTATACCTTAAGTCCTTTGTTTGATGTCAAGCTCTTTGCTTTTTCTCACTCTTTGATTGCAATCCTCCTCCCAAATATGACCTACATTCACTCATGAACAAACAAAAAGCTTGCAAACATGCATTTTATATACTAATTGTTCGGTTAGTTTTGAAAATATCATGAAATAAACATTCAACTTGAACACATGATATGGTAGGACGGGAAAAGTATTCATTTTTATATTAATCTTCACAAGAGTAAACTTACAATATGTGGTCGACACTGCTCCTTGAAACTGGTCCTAAGAAGAGTTGTTCAATAGTGTTTTGGCAAAGAAGGAGTCTGAGATGGCCTGATGCCAGGTTAGTATGTCTGGTGCAATTTAGGGTTATAACAATTATGATATTGAATGTGCTAACATCATTTACTATCACCATATGCTTTCTTTGCTTGGTTGTTGAGGACTAGTTGTAGGTATATTGCTTTGGGTCAAGTGCTCAATGGTGTAATTCATCAAACGTTTGGATGAGGTAGGCATTTTATCTTGTCTTTCTAGCGTATCTGTTTACATAGCATACTTGATAATAGAGTTGATTTATACAGTCATTTCCATATGTTGTGATTTACCCTAGCCATAGAGAGATTTTCCTCATAAGAGAATTGGCAATCATACTGGAGATTGAATCTTCTTTCTTAGGGTCTGGAGTGTTTTTCTCCTTAGATTTCTCTCGTTCCTATTGCATTTCTTGTCGTATCATTTCTTGACAGCCTCTTTTCACTCTAGTTCTAATTTTTTCAGCCTTCTCCCTTTCCTGGCTTTGTTTTTGAAGCATATATGTGATTTTTGTCTTGAGAGATGCATATATGCGTGGGTTGTCTCTCTGCAACCTATGTACATACGCTTTGTTTCCTTGAATAGTCACATACATCAACCTCTTGTGCTTTTTTACTAGGTTTTATGGTTCCTCGGTGGGATTTGATGTTTGTTTAGTCTTCTTGGGTCTTTGTAGTGACTATTAAGTGCCTATGGGATGATAGGAAACTTGTCTGGGATTGAATTTTTGGGAGGAGTCTTTCTCATCACCTTTTCATTTTTATTTTCCTTGTACATTGGGTTGGGTGATTTGCTCCTTGGTATTTTGCTTGAGTTGTATCTTTCTATACACAATAGAGTTTTTTATATCAAGTTGTTGTTCAGTCCATGCATTTTCATTTTTCTTATATTGAAAATACAAAAATATTAGGCATTTTGCATTGCTTGGAATTTTGATCTTTTGAGTCTTTGTCATTAGCTTAGTGCATGTAAAGAAAGATTGAATTTTTACGTCAGAATTGTAGAGTTGAAATTTAAAATAACATTTGTTATTAGAAGCATATAATTCATTGAAAATTGAAGTTAGAACTTTTAAATATATTCATATTTACTTTTCTTGTTGAGTCATAACATAATGAGTTTCACTACCATACCTTTTAAGTAAGCACGACCCCTAAAATTAACGCTATAATTTAAAATTGATTAGTCACAATTTTATTTTCTAGGCTGCACAAACTAGCTTAGGATTTAGTGCCTTGAAATAGGATTTTGTGAGTAAACTTATCCAAGGCAATTAACTCAACATATGTGTCTAAAAACCTGAGTGGATAAATCCATTGTACAATTGTTAATATTAGGAGGCTCCACTCACACCGGAGTTACTCATGAAATCGTGCGAGGTTGGTTGAAGGGATATCCCATCGATACCTTCTTAGCATCACAGATATTTCTAGGGATCTATTCATATTTCGAGATATTGCTGGTGCCTTTACCTATGTAAGAGGTGATACTTTCAAGGTTTCGAGCTTTGATACCCTACCGATATGGTGGAACTGACTTACGACTGATTGCATGTGCATCGATTATAAATTGGTTTCTTATTTCCTTGACTTAGGTGCCACATAGGTTACTTGCAGGGGTTATTCTACAGGTACCCTAGGTCAGATAAGGGTCTAACAACACACAATCTTTATGGAGGATTACCTCTCCGGGGGGATTTGATCGACTGGTTGTTAAGCCCACGAGTGTTATGAGGGAAAAATATTTATGGATAGAGTAAACCACAATAGACGGATATGACTACAGAAATCAACTCTATCCAAAAAACATGCTATATAAACCATTGTGCAAGAAATATAAGAAAGAAGCCTACCTAGTCCAGATGTTCGATGATGTCCACGGTTAAGCACTTTTACCCAAATATTTATACCTACAACAAGTTCTCAACAAACAAGCAGAGAAAGCATATAGTGATAATATAAAAGGTTAGCACATTAGATAGAATAATCCATTAATATACATGGCAAATATGCCCATGGATAATAACTCATATATTCGAAAGATATCAATAAGATGGGAAAGGAGAATTTCTATTAATAAATGATGAGAAGAAGTGAAAACATTACAAACTTCTGTGTCGAGACGGTTCATAATTGATAAACTAAGTTCCTTCGAGCTGGGCCTCCACCACTTCAATCCTCCACCAAAGGCAATCTCATACAAGGGAGACAATGGGGTTCTCCATCAATAAGGGAAGAGATTGGGGGCTGAAAAATGTGTTCAAACTTAAAGGACAAAGCGATGCAAACTCAATATGAAGTAATAATTTCTCCAGAGTAACTTTTCTCTCAAAGTTGAATTCTTTCTCCCTTTTCCATAGCTCAGAATTGGCCCATTTATAGCCTTCAAAATGGAACTGAAGGGTTGAGTCAGAATGTTTCCATTATATGGAAGGAAAAGGATCAGAGATATCCTATCATGACATGCAAACCTGACATTAAATTTTGATTTTCTAGCACAAATTCCGATGTACACGGGTTGTAGTGGAGTAGCCTGCATATATGCATGTTGTATAGTGTGCAAGATGCATACAAGTGAAAAAAATATTAATTTTTTCTCTAGATTTTATCAACAGGGAAGATAAGTCTACATAGGGGAATAAGGCCCTTTGTGAAATATTGCATAGGGTGAGGCAAATATTGCTATAACATATGCGCCCTAATGTGTGAGATCAGAGGAGTATCTGTGATGGCCAAAATATGTTATAAATAACCCAGAAGTGGAGTGGTGGGGGACCAGCTGGATGGACTCGTTGCTCATTACATTCTATATTAACTTTGCATATATGGATGCTAATAAAATTACACTGCAGATCCATGAAAAATATACCAAACAAGTGTCTTTGGCCATGAATAAAAAAATAAAAATGCGGTTAAATGCCAATAGTTTTCATAGTCATGAACAAGGCCCAGTAGAACTAGTCTCAAAACCAATCTGAGGATATCTGTATACCATGGATTACAATCTAATCTCCCATGATCACTGAAGTCAGATAGGTACTGGTCCAATGAAAAGGAAACAACAGCTCAGGAAAGTTACGGCCACATAGTGATGTCTTCAAGTATTCTACATAATCCTCCAAGGGTGCAAGTCAACATCAAGTGAAAAAAGGATTTGAGGTCAAACATAATGATACATTGTTTGATTACCTGTCATTGAGGTATATCGTTAACAAACGTGAGACAACCTACCAATAATGAAAGTAGGTATCAAAGCATCGAGTACATTCTTACAAGTGTGAATAAAGGATCTAGTGTTGAAAACCTAAAGAATCCATCGATAAGAAGACATTGATGTATTACCAACTGTCGATGGCAAGAGAGCCTGCCACCGATGAATGCAAGCCTCAAGGTACTCATAAGACTCTAGGTCCCATTTCCAGAATAAATGAGCTAAATTCGATGGAAAGAGACCCGCTGAAAGGAGAGCATTAAAGCATATCTCATCAATCAGCATGAGGTATAAAGCACGAGCTTCATGACTTGGTGGAAATCGAATGAAGAACATGTTCACAAACCAATGACCCCGTGCATATTTTGCGTGTGCCCAATTCAAGCGGTACACAAAAAATACCCTTTGAATAGCAGCCAATGATGAAGACTACTGACAAAGGCGAGGAAACCACCAATAAGGCTAATGGCATCCAAGACACTGCATGAATCCCAATGTGTGAATAGATTTCTTGCTGTCAAACACAAGGGAAACTTCCTAGTCAACGACCAATGATGAAATGTCGATTGTTGGGTTCAAGGTTACCTACCAATGATGAAAGTAGGTTCATGGTGCATGATAGGACTACAATATCATGTGACTCTGAGACACATTGAGGGTATGACTGACATGCAAAGTCAAGAGTTCTGAGGAGTGGCCAACACAGGTTGATAGACTTCCTTTGAACAAGAGCATGAGACATATGGAGGACTCTGACATCATAGACCCAATGATGAAACTATAAGATGTAGGAGGCATCAATGAAATTATCTATAGGGACTGGAAGAGTAACCAGTCGGTAGAGAAGACTTTGTAATGATTTCATCTTCCTAAGGCCATGCTAATCCCAAAATTATGATGATGAATGGACTAACTTTGTGGTTTGTTCAAAGGTGACACGATTGCTTCCAATATAAGATATCACTCCCTTCCCGCCCGTCTTTTATTGTTTTTTCATACACAAATTAATGTTATGATACAAAGGAGGAAACGAGTGTCGCAAGTAAGAAAAACTAGTTCCAGCAGTGGAACATACCTATGCTCAATGCAGGGAAGTGCATGTGGGATATCGACACTTGGGGGAATGTTCCCTCCTAGATATAGTGTGTCAAACTACAAAGTATATAAACAAGGCTCTTCTTGGTTGAGGATGAAGAAACTGCAGAGGAAAACGATTTATAACGCAAAGAGAGAACTAGATATAGGCTCAATACTGCAAGCAAGGGCATGAGATGCAATCACAACTTGACACCAAAAAATGTCATTTTTTATGTCTTTTAGTCTACTTGGTGTAAAAAGGGGATAAACTTGTGCCAAATATACATCTTTTCAAATCCAATTTACGAGTGTGAAAGAGACAAGTTCACTCGACAATATTTTCACTTTTTGAAAACGAGTCGGAAAAGAGCTTAATTAAAACTCACAACCTTTCAATTCCAATTTAACGAGTGTGAAAGGGACAAATCACTCAGCCATCGTTTCACATTTTAAGGACAAGATGGAAAAGGACTTAAATTAAACTCGTTTGGGAGTCCTCGGGATATGAAGCAACATGTTCATGAGGGAGAAATGAGGCTCAACATAGATTCATGTATTATCTATAAGGGACTCTCGGTCCTAAGGGAAAAATATTGGCATGGGCACCCAATGCAATAAAGGATCTAAATAGGGCACCCATGTTTGGTAAGTTTATAACATTTGATAATGACACTACTTATAGTAGATGGAAATTTTTGTGTCGCAACAAATGGGTTCATACCTAAGGCATGAAAGTGAGAATTATAGGATAATGAAAAAATGCATAATGGAATGGATACCTATCATATATGTTAGGTAGTGAAATACCTGCCCGTGGTGACGAACGACTAACATAATGTTGAAATCTGCAAGAATCCCTAGTAAAAAATACAAAAACCAACTCGATCCACTTTTGTATTAGTCCATTAGGTGAAAAATTGGCTTAAAACTATAGAAAGTGGGTAAAAACAATTTATAAATAGTAACAAAATAAAAAATTACTATGCCATTTTTATTTTTTACCCAAATTGGACCAAAATACCTTTGATATTCAAACGACGATTGCGGGAGCATCAGGCAATGAAATCATGAACCGTCTGGATCAGGTAAATATTTGTCCCTTCCTATTCAATTTGATTCGATTATATTTTTGAATTAGGTTCCAAATTTTTAGTTGTTGAGGGTGAAAAATGTGAATTTTGGTGTATGTGGGTTGTCTTCAATCAGGTCGTGTATATGACGAGTTATACTCTCCTATGTAAACTACAGGCAACGTATATCAAGCCCTATATGCGACTGTAATTGAAGTAGACCACGTACAGACACACAAACAATAGTTTTTAAGGATTATAACTCAATTTTTTATTTGTCCTTGGCAGGATGGTTCTTGAATGGAGAGAAAGAGAGCACTAGGAGGTCGATGTTGTTGTAGATCGAGATCTAGGGCCCAAATGACATTAAAGAGATGTGGCTTGTATAAGTTTTGGGTGCTCACAGAAATGGGATCCCAGATGAGGTTGGTCGAAATGCTTGTGGGTCACTGGGACCTTGAGAGTGAAAGCTTCAATCTTGATGGGAAACCATTGAGAATTGAAGTAGAGGACATTTATTCTTTGACTGGTCTATCACGTCGGGGAAAGGTTTTCAACCTCAAATCACGAGGGGCATGGAGAAGCATGAAAATAGAGGAGTACATGGATGCCCACTATGTAGAAGGAACTCCTAAGGTGAGCAGTCAACTCCCTATCCAGGCAATAAACAATCTCAGCCTGACGATTATTGTCCTTGTATTGACTAGGATCACAGGTTCGACCTCGTTGCACCACCCATCGAGGCCGCTCATGTTCTATATAGTGTAGTGTATGAGACCCATGGTATATGACTGGTGTACCTCACTACTGAAAAATATGAATATCCAGTTGACAGAGTGAAAACAAGGAAGTAAGATAAATTTTGGGTTTGTCTCTATCCTATGCAGTTTCTTTTTCAAGTTGGCTCCACGTCTAGGACCTAGAGTCGAGATTCTTCCTAGACGATCTCGCGATCCATCCATGGCATGGTGGACCAAGGTAATGAGGCAGCAGGGCAAAGATAGGGTGTCAGCACCCTACAACGAGGATTTCATCTACTGGTGGAAGCGATAGGTCATTTCCCTAGACGACTATCCCAATGCAGGGATAAACTTCCGAGGAGATCCGTACATTCTTCTTCCAGCAAGGACCACCTACAGTGACACAAGTATGTCAAATGTTTTTAAATATTTCATTTTCTTTTGTATTTTTGTATAGTAGAAAAAATATTTTTGGATGGTTCTTAAGTATTAACTAGACACTTATGTAACACAGACGTGGGTCTGTGATGGCCGGAAGGGTTTTCTCGACATTGATGGGGGAACCGAGGAGATGAGGCAGCAGGAGGAGAAACCGAGAGAGTCCTACAAAACATGCAGGGAAACTTGTCTCGTTTGACTCAGAGGATTACTATGGTTCAGGTAGAGGATCTCCCTGAAGCCATGCAGAGAAAAGTGGTTGGTGTACCAAGAGTAAGGGTACGACTCTTTCGATGCCTCACAAACACCATAGTTTGTTACCATGACACTCATATGGCGCCATAGGCATAGTTGTCATGGGATATTGTAGTAACAACTGTATATGTGTATTGAGGGTATTAGCCCCAATTTTGTACTATAAACACCATATTGTTTGAAATATATAAAAATGGATCTTTGGATTTACTTATATTTTACAATGTGTACATTGATGATGTGGTTTTCTTTGTTTTAGCTATGTGATAAATGCCAATCTAAAATGTAATTATCATAAGTGTTAGATACATGATTATAAATCCTAGGAATGTGATAATATGTAATGAAATCAAACTATCGTTCTAAAATATGTACCCGTATGAATTGTCGGAGTAAAGTAGGATCACGCACGGGGTAACTGTCATTCAACTGACATACTACTAACTAGGAATCTAGGAAAACCTCTAAGAACAGAATACCATGTGAGATAGCATTGTGAAAAAGTTCTATAACGACACTATATTCATCCATATTGTTCATGGATGGCCCTAGGCACACGCCACCTGAAGACACTAGTAGAACCTCGGGTGAGAAAACCACCCAAGCAGCAAAAGCCAAGTTCCATGTATGATTATTGGCTCTATCTATGAATCCTAGGTAGACCGAAGACTCCGTTGACATCTTCCAACCAGTGGAAAACTTGATAAGAAAGATGAAGACGATAAGAAAAGGAAAATATATATGCACTAAATTACATTAGTATACAAAGAGTTTCGCCCAAGATGGGGGCTCAAGCATAATATCTTTTCAAGTAGAGCTCATTCCTGGGCTTGGACAACATATTCCCTTCATAATATTCTAACTCATAGGCTCCTTTTTCTAGAACACGTCACACGATATAAGGATCGTACCACATGGGTTTAAACTTTCCTAACCCTAGTGGTTCTTTGGCTTGATCATACAAGAGGACCAAGTCACCCTCAGCGTACAACTGAGGACAGAAAGAGTTATTGTACTGAACCTTGACACGTTTCTTGTTCACCTCTATAGTCGTAAAGGCATCTCGAGGATGCTCGTCAAGACTCTCTAGGTGTACAAGGCATCTCTCAAGATTGGAAGTGTAAGGTAGGAGCGCAACTTCCAACTTAAGAGAAATGATTTCACATTCAATAGGTAAAATTTACTCCACACCGTGTACTAACTGGAAAGGGGGAAATACGATGGCAGTCTTGACCAAGGTTCGGTATGCCCAGAGTGCAATATATAGCATGATGTTCCAGTCGGACTTACTCTGACTGATAGTTTTTTTCAAAGTTCTAATATCATTTCATTCTAAAAGTGGCTTCCATGATCAATGACAATCTCACTCGGGATACCGAACTGGGTGATAATTTGATTGACTATGAAGAAGGCTTCAGTCTTCCCATTGGAATTAATTGTAGGCATAGCCTCAGCCCAATTAGTAAATTAATCGACGACCACAATAATGTGTTGATGCCCCCCAGCCGCAGTTGGGCTGTAATCTACGAAGTCCACCCCCCACTTAGTGAAGGGATCGACGATGATGATTGGCTGAAGAGGGGATGGATGCAAGCACATTTTTCAAGTGAACACCTAGAAAGGGTGACACTTCTTAACTGCTTCAATACAATCTTTAAACATAGTAGGCTAGAAATAACTGTCTCGCAAAATTTTTTGGGTTGTCGCAAGCCCGGATAGGTGACCAACACAAGCCCCATTGTGGAAATCGTTGAAGACCGACTCGGGCTCTCCGTGATTTAAGCAAAAATGTAAGATATTATCTATTCCTCGGTGATAAAAAGTATCACCGATGATAGTATATTTATTAGCTTGGTATCTTATACATTGTTGATCATCTCCTGAGAGATGCTAAGGGAACTTCAAGGTTTAAAGATACACAAAAATGTCTCCATACCAAGGGTTAGACAACGAGACAAGAAAAATGTGTTTTTCTGCAAACAAATCAACATGGATAACATCCTCATCTAATCGTGGAAAATAAGATATTAACTCCACAAACACTAGTGATTTGTTGGATTTCGCAGAGGAGAAATTGAGATCAAACTCTTGTAAAATGAAAATCCATTTATTATATTTTCCCCCTATGATATGCTTGGTAAGGACGTATTGAAATGGATTGACATCAGCAACCAAAGTAGTCTTGCAAAGAAATATATAATGACACAAACGCTGGATTGTGTGAACGACAACCAAAGCTAGATTTTCAACGTGATAATAATTAAGCTCAGGACCAACTAAATTTCGACTAAGATAGTAGATGATGTGCTCACGGAGCTCATCATCCTCCTAAACCAGAACCATACCAATTGTCTCCTCATACACGGTGATATAAATCAATTAATCCCTACTGTAGTCAGGATACTTCAACAGAGGTTTCAATATCAAGGCTTTCTTTAAAGCGTTGAAAGAATCTTAGGCTCACTCATCCCAAATAAAAGGGGTGTCCTTCTTCAAGAGACGCATGAAAATCATAGTGATATTGGCATAATTAACTATAAACTAACAAAGAAAGTTATCTTTCCCCTATAAACCCTGAAGTTTTCTAATCGTGAACGGGGGAGGCAATCAAAGTATTGCCTCAACCTTTAGTGTATCTACCATGATCCCGGTCTCGGAAACTAGAAATCCCAAAAGATGACCAGACTTAATGCAAAATATGCACTTGTGAGGGTTCAACCTGATTCTATAGTCACGACATCTTTAAAAAACAAACCGAAGGTGCATAGCTTGATCTGCTCTATTGCAAGAGTGAGTAGCAAGATCATCAAGGTAATCTTCGACTATGTGCTTAATATCGTAAAAAGTGAAAGTCATGGCATGTTGGAAGGTTGCTCCGGTGTTTTTAAGGCCGAAAGGAATTTTTGGGTATGTAAAAGTACCCCAAGGACAAATAAATATCGTCTTTTGTTGATCCTTGGGTTTGATTTGAATTTGGTTATATCCTGAAAATTCGTCCATAAAAGAAAATATTTCTCTTCCCACACAGTCATCGAGAATCTGATCAATGAAAGGTGTGGGGAAGTTATATTTAGGATAGGCCTTGTTCACGTCACAAAATTCCATACATACACAGATAGTTCCATGCTTCTTACTCACAGGAATGGAGTTGGATACCCATATAGTCAAGGGAACTAGGTAGATGAAACCAACATTAAGTAGCTTCTCCACCTCTGCCTTAATAGTAGGGGCCTTTCGAGGATTTACAACTCTAAGACGTTGTTGAGCAGGTTTAGCATTTGAATAATTTCTAATCTCATGTTCGATAATACGAGGGTCGATTCCTAGAATCTCTTCATATGACCAAGAAAATACATATCGAAATTCCTTGAAGAGTTCGATGTAGATCATGATTTCTTCTGGCGAACAATCTGCACCGATATTTACATTTTCAATCTTTCTAGGGGTATGAGAGATATCGATCATTATGGTAGGAGAAATACTCTCCATGTTTCCTTCGACATAAATGTTGTGTGTATCAAGTGGAACTATGATGTTACCGACTATCTCACTCAAAGTAGATCGAAAGTGATCTTCTTCGATTATTTCAATCTCTGGGAGAAAATAAGAGCGATGATGCATATCATCCCAAGGTCTATCGAAACCATTCATTTCTTCAATGATAGCTTCGTCTGAAGGAAAATTCTCATATGGTAAATCATGTGAAGAAGACAACGAAGTGGCCCACACAGGCCTAAGAACAGGATCCTCCTCGTTCATCGACAAGGTAACAGGATCGAGATCGGTGAAAGAGTCAAGAATAGATTGATACACAATATTCATTGTCGATAGTGGCATGGCCATTCCAGCATCCAACTGACCTTCACAAGACAAATTTGGGGAAGGTAGGCTCCACGGATCACAAAAATAGGAATTGTAGAAGGAATGGACCTCCCTATCGAAATGGGCCTACTGGACATGGCGTCAACGTGGTGAATTGGTGTCAAGAAGTCAAAAGTACCGATAAGGGAAGAATACATTTTGACACCAATATTCTCAATTGTTGGCTGAGAATTTTTTATCATAGGAATCGACTGTCCAACAGATGCATTGGGACTAGCATAAGCAAAGGATAACTGGTCGATCGTTACAATATTCCCTTCATGAGGAAAAAAAGGAGTACAAAAGACAGATGATACAAAGGTGACCATTGTATAGGTCCAATTGCATCCTAGTAACAAGTTATAATCAAGAGGCGCATCAACTACCTCTACCTCCACCTCTACCGTCTTTCCACCTAACTGGATCGGAAAGGAAGCAAGAATACCGTGAGTGTAGAAGGAATGATCGTCAAAAGCAGTCAACATGTTCGATGAATTGGAAAGAGTTGGAGAATTGAGAGCCTTCGAACAGATCAAGGACATCACGCATGTAGCAATGCTTTCATCAACAACTGCATGTTTGATTGTATACTTTGAGTACTCCATGTGGATTTGGATGGACACATGGTAAGGCAAGTGAGGCTTCACATCCGTGGCCTCAAACTTGATAACTTTTGATCCAGTAGGTTCTAGATCTCTTAAAGAACATAGTAAGTGATTCCTCTCTAAAGGACACGTCTGGAGTACCTCCAAAGCTGAAATCGCACAAGGGGTTTGACCCAGGTCCTCAACAATAGAGTAGTTATGGGAGGCTCTAGCATTAGGATTGTGGGTAGAGCGATTGAGTACTCCTTTCAGAATATGAGGTGGTGGCTCTAGTTTTTCAATCTATAATTTCATCTCCAGAGGAAGCAGAGGAGATTCTATACCAGGCTTAGCTTGTGAAGAGTTATAATCTCGAGATCGAGTGGCTACTTTGATTTTCACATCGACCATATTGATACAAAAATGGTCTCCATCTTGTGATGACAGGTTTTGACTCCCAACAACTGCTTTTCAGGGATTTGAGGAACTCGAAGCCATGTGTTGGTTATATGGGAATGAATTTATCAACATGACGGGTGGTAGAGATAATTTCCTCGCAACTTCCACAAGTTTGGGGTACAAATGGGTAAGGTGATCATCTTTGCAAATCTTATAGGGAAAATTCACTTTACGTCTTTCTCATTTTCCCTCCAACATTATTATTCATATTCTCATTATTATCATTTTCCTTGGACTTATTACCATTTTTCCCACCCTTACGAGTATTAGGTACTTTCTTCTTATTCCCACCTAGTTGTTGGTTACCGTTTAGGCTGGCCAACGATTGCAACAAAAGTACATCCACCGACTGAGTGGGATTGGAAGACAAAGATGACGCTCACCCTCCTACAAACTGGATTAGAGACAAATCTTTCAACTGGATTTTCACCGAGGCTATGGATATTACATTGGAAAAAACTACAATGCCATCGGCATGAGGCCTGGGATTTTGTCTAGGGTCGTAAGTTGACCATGGTGTGTCAGGAATAAGGTAGTACAACATCCCAGACTAAGCTTATATCATATATAATAGTTGGGTTCTAAAGATCACTTCTTCCTCAGTGGTAACCCCAGAAGTAGCAATGTCCTTCAAGATAGGAGCGTGCAAGGACTTGAGGAACCATTCTAAAAGAAAGGACAGGGGTATAGAGGTCTTAATCAACCTCTTTTGTCTACTCCACTCTTGGATATGATCTTAGATATGAGTGGCAGTGTCCTGGCGTAAAGTCGACAGAATTTCTAAGAAAGCATCATAACGAATAGACAACTAGAAGTGGTTAAGGAAGACCATCACCAACTAACTAAAGGTCCCATATTCCCTCCTAGGTAGCTAAATATACCATTTTGAAACAACTCCAATGAGGGTGCATTGAAATAATATCAAACAAATGGAATCATCATTAAGGGAATTCGATGAGCACCAAAGGTGAAAGGTAGTGACATGATCACCATTATCCTCTCCATTATTACCCTTGAACTTTAGAATATCCAAAGGAAGCTTGGTGGGGATAGGGGTCCATGTAGCATCATGAATCACAGGGTCATTCATTAACTTATACAAGTCTGGCAGATTAAGTGTGTCCAGAAAAGGGAGATGGGGTTACGACATCTGGCCCCAAGCTCCCAGGAAAGACTCTGTTTGAGGAACTGCAAGCCATCCAGGGTTCTAGTAAACACCATGGCCCTGTCCGAGATTATAAGGTTCTCCTATAGGCTGGCCAATGAAAGGTTGGTTGGGCATGATTACGGCGGGAATGTTATGTTGAGGGTTATAGAAATTTCCCCCAGCCGGATTGGACCCGGGTTGGGGGTTTCCCCAAGCATGAAACTGACCTCCTCTGGGTGGGAATATGGAGGATAAAGGTGGATTCATCATGCCAAAATTATTAGTCAGAATATGCACCGAGGATGTAGGGTTGTAGGATAAAACTTGAGCCGAAGATTGTCCGCCAGGTTGGTTTTTCCATCCAGACGCAAGAGGGTTGGACCTAGGGTTAAGAGAAGGAATTCCTCCCATATTAGGAGTCATTTGAGGTATTTGAGATCCACCAAATGAAAAAGGAGTGTAGGGAGGTGTACTACCCCCAATCCCAATGCCAACATTAAGGCTAGCAGATGGGATGTTGTTCAAAAACTGTGAAGTAAAGTTGGGAATACCATAAGAAAATGGACTAGAAGCCATAGGAATGGACTGAATATTGTATCCTGATGAGTGACCAAGAGACCCAAAAGGGTTCGAGAAAATATATTGAGCATTTACTATAGGTCGAGCCATAGTAATAATAGTTTCCTCTGGCCCTACAACCATTGTGGTTGCAGGAGTCGAAGGGGTTTCATTAACTATAGTGGGTATGGGAGTTGAAGGACTCCTAGTGCTCTGGAGATTATATTCAGTACTCATCCTTGTAGAATCACAAGTCTGAACAATGGAAGTGTGTGTACCATGTATAATAACTCTATCCATTTTAGAAGGAAAAGACTCAAAATCCAATGGTAATTGTAACAAGCGACAGGACTGGAGGGTATGCTAGTCTGACTCCAAGATGACTTAAGACTCTAAAGAAAAAAAATATATCCTAAGGCCAACTAGTAGTCAAAGAGCATACCAAAATTCAAACGACCAATATGCATGCAAACAGGGTAAAGTGGCTGAGTGGACTCCCTCCCTAAAGAAGGTATGTCTCACCCAAGAGGGGCCTGAGACTCCCTGCTAAATATCAGAGGTAATAGAATCAGTCATAAGGGCCCTCGTGGGATTAACAACCAGTTGGTCAGATCCCCATGGAGAGGTAATCCTCCATAAACTCTGTGTTGTCCGACCCTTATCTGACCCAAGGTACCTGTTGAATAACCCATGCAAGTAACCTATGAGACACCTAAGTCAAGCAACTAATAAACCAATGTATAACTGATGCATAGGAAAGCATTTGTAATTTAGGTCCACCGTATGGGAAGGGTAGAAAATCCTGAAACCTTGAAAGTACCACCTCTCATGAAGGTAAAGGAACTAGCAATATCCCACAATATGAATAGATCCCCAGAAATATCTCTGATGCTAGGAAGGTATCGTGGGGATATCCCTTCAACTGACTTCGCGCGACCTCATGATTAACTCCGGTGTGAGTGAAGCCTCCTCATATTACCAATTATACAAGGGATTTCTCCACTTCTTTTCTCAGACACATATGTTGATTTAATTTCCTTGGAGAAGTTTACTCACATAATCCTATTCCAAGGCACTAAATCCTAATCTAGTTTGTGCACCCTCGAAAATAAAATCGTGACTAATCAATTTTAAATAATAGCGTTAATATTATGGGCGTGATTACTAAAAAATGTATGGTAGTGAAACTCATGATGTTATGACTCTGGAAGAAAAGTAAATATGAAAATAATGCAAAGAATAACTTTAACTTTCAATGAATTATGTGCTTCTAAAAACTACTGCAATTTTCAAATTCAACTCTGCAATTCTGAAGTAACATGCAATCTTTCACTATATGCACTGAGATAATGAAAAACACTCCAAAAGACAAAAATGCCAAGAATACAAAATGCCTATTTTTTTGTATTTTCAATATAGGAAAACTGAAAATGCATGGACTGAAAAGTAACTTGATATATAATCCTATTGTGTATAGAAAAAGATAACTCAAGAAGGCTACCAAGCAAGAAAACACCCAGTCAAATGTACAAGGAAAATAAAAAATAAAGAGATGATGAGAAAGACTCCACCAATAAATTTAACCAAAAGAGGGTTTCTTGTCATCCCAAATATGCTTAACAGGAACTACAGAGACCTAAGAATGCTCAACAAACATCAAATCCCACCCAACAAACACCAGACCAAGCAAAGAGGCAAGGAAAAGTGGTGTACGTGAATGTTCATGCAAACATAGTGTATATACGCATCTTGCAGTGAGATAACCAGTGTATGTATGCTATTGTCAAGGAAAAAGGCATGTATATGCTTCAAAACAAGGCTAGGCAAGGGAGAAAGGATGGAAAATCAGAACCGGAGTGAACAGGAAATATGAAGCAATGATATGACAAGAACCAAAATAGAAATAGGAGAAATCTAAGGAGAAAAGTACTCCAAACCCTAAGAAATAAGATACATCCCCAGTATGGTCGCCATGTCTGTTACGAGGGAAAAAATATCTATGGCTAGGGTAAACCACAATAGACGGATATGACTGCAGAAATAAACTCTATCCCAAAAACATGCTATATAAACCAATGTGCAATCCAGATAAGAAAGAGGCCTATCTCTTCCATATGTTCGATGATGTCCATCGTTGACCACTTTGACCCAAAGATTTATACCTGCAACAAGTTCTCAACCAACAAGAAGAGAAAGCATATAGTGATAATATAAAAGGCTGGCACATTAGATAGCATAATCCATTAATATACATGAAAAGTATGCCAATGGATAATAACTCATATATTTGCAATATATCAATAGGACGAGATATAAATATTTCTACTAATAAATGATTAGCAGAAAGGAAAACATTATAGAATTCCGTGTCGGCACGGTTCAGAACTAAGAAACTAAGTTCCTTCCAACTGGGCCTCCACCACTTCAATCCTCCACCAAAGGCAAGCTCATATAAGGGAGACAATGGGGTTCTCCATCAATAAGGGAAGATCTTGGGGGTTGAACACTGTGTTCAGACTTATGCAAACTCAATATGAAGTAATAATTTCTCTATAGTAACTTTTCTCTCAAAGTTTAATTCTCTCTCCCTTTTCCATACCTCATAATTGGCCCATTTATATCCTTCAAAATGGAACTGAAGAGCTGAGTCGAAACACTTCTAGTATATGGAAGGCCAAGAATCAGAGATCTCTTCTCGTGACATGGAAACCCGACATTTAATTTTTATTTTCTGGCACAAATCCTAGCGTATGTGGGTTGTAGTGGAGAAGCATGCATATACGCATGTTGTATAGAGTGCAAGATGCATACAAGTGGAAAAAATGTTAATTTTGTCTCTGGATTTTATCAACAGGGAAGATAAGTCTTCATAGGGAAATGGAATAAGGCCCTCTATGAAAGATTGCATAGGGTGAATTAAATCTTTCTATAACAATGAGGTCTCTTATAACTGATTATGTTACCTCCGATCTTTAGCAAGGAATCTCAGGGCCCTCTTGGGAGAGACATACCTTCTTTAGGGAGGGAGGCCACTTTCAACCACTTTACCTCGTTTGTGTGCATATTGGCCATTTTATTTTTGGTGTGCTCTTTGATTACTAGTGGGCCCTAGGATTTTCTTTTTGTATCTTGAGTCTTAAGTCATGGTGGATTAGGACTAGTGTCCTAGTCGGTCCCATCGCTTGATATAGTTACCACTGGATTTTGAGTCTTTTCCTTCTAAAAGGTGTAGAGTTATTAGACGTGGTACACACACCTCCACTATTCATACTTGTGATTCTACAAGGATGAGTATTGAACCTAGTCTTCAGAACATTGGGATTCCTTCAACTCCCACACCTACTATAGCTAATGGAACCCCTTCGACTCTTGCAACCACAATGGTTGTGGTGCTATAGGAACCTATCATTATAATGGCTCATCCTATATTGAATGCTCAATCTCTTGCGTCGAACCCATTTGGGTATCTTGGTCACTCACCTAGCTATAATGTTCAGTACATCCTTATTGCCTCTACTCATTTTTCCTATGGTATGTCTGCATGCATTTGTAATAGATGATCTGTCCTCGACCTCAACCCATACCTCCTCCTCTTCCTCTTCCTCTGAATCCACGGCGAGGGTTGAAGTTTCCTCTTCCTGGGGAATTATACTACGCATTGATTCCTTCTTGCTTTACTTCGCCTTGAATATTGTATATATCCCTCGACCTTTCATGCATGAGTTCATAATCCCTACAATCCCTATCATCTTGTTCTACCGACTTATAGAATGTGAAATACAGATTTGTGGGTGTCTAGACATATTTTTGTAGATAGTAACATTCACCAAGGCAATGTCAATTTCTACATACCTCGAACCAGGGTAGGGTAAATTGCTTCAAAGGACTTGGAGCTCTAGAGGCCAAGTATTCATGAAATAAGGGACAATGTTCCTTGTCATGGCCTTCTGATTTTCATATGATACACCAAACGTCTTCTCTTTTAACTTTTCCCTTGTCTTTCTTCATAGCTTCGACCTGTAGAGATAAGCTAGTCATCTAACTTAAGATTCGACTCATACCTGAGATGGATTCTCCCATAGGGGATGATTCTAACTTCATGGTGATCTCCAGTGCCTCAGCCTATGAAGAAATATTCTGTTGCATCAAAGGAACTCTGATGTGTGGTAAGAGGGCAACAATGAACCATTCCTCATTCTACTCATATGGGATCTGAAAACTCAAATGGCCTGTCAAGGTCTTAAATCTTTGATCAAACTCCCAGACAGGTTCAACTATTCCTTGCTTGATTTCTTTTAGCTCTCTAATGCACTGTGAATCTGACTTAGGTTTATTGAATTAAGCAATTAGCTCATTCTTAATGGCATTCAGTGGTTTCGATGCAGCTCCTTGTACAAATTTCATGTACCATCTGAGTGTGCGATCTCTTATTGTAGTACTGACCTTAGCTCACTTAACATCTTTGTCAATGATATTCTTAATACTCCACATAGCTTCACATAGAAACTAGTGTTGATCAGGATCTTCAGATCCATTTCCTCTAAAGGTGGGTAGCCTCATCTCATCTTCCATAGGTATTCCTAGGCTTCCTAACTAAGTATGTGGTGGACTGCTAGTGACAGTTCTCAAAGCGCTCTGGTGAATTTGATTACTCTGATTGCTTAATGCTGCTAAAACAACAGGAGGAATAATAGTATTTAATTCAATAGTGAGTGTGGTTCCTAAAGTTTTTGGCTCTTCCCGGAAAGGTTCTTCAACTTTCCCTTCCTCTTCCCTAGCGGATTCTAAATGCTCTTTGTTTTTCAGATCTGCCTCTTCTCCACTGTAGAAACCCTCGTCCCCATAGTTTTTCTTAAACAGGTTTGTAAGATGGAATTCTCTAAACACTCTCTCACTGCACGTATGTCCAGCCTCCGTGTCATTGTCGTTGTCCGAGTTCTTGAACATCAGACTTTTCCAATCCGACCAACTACTGTATCTTCAAGATTTTCTTCTCATGCAATAGTATCTTGATCCTCAACATCATAAATTGTAAATTTTTTTCCCTAGGCCCCTTAAAGAAATACCTCTCATCTTAGATATATGACTCTACTCTATCAACAACAAACTCAATGATATACCCTCCAATGGTACTATAGAACTAATGATCTACTACTATTGACACAACGTTATCAACTCTCTTTACCTTCTTGATCAGTGTTGATGTCCAAATCACAGGTGGTCTAGATCTAATCAATTGGCTGTCTACTAACCTAGCTAGCCACTCGTATAACTCTTGATGAATTCCTTCAAAGAAAATCTCGTGTATATCAGTAAAGATATATGTTCCTAACCAATCCTTTGTACTAAGATTAGGGTTCTTGTTCTGGGCTTCAACAAAGTCCTTTTCTTGATCCTCTATCCACTTCTGAATCTCTATCTTTGATGGAAACCACCTTGACATTCCCTCAAGAAGATTCTTTTCCCGACAACAGAACCATTTGTTGGAACAAGAGCAGACTCAGGGTTTAGTTCTAACAGCGCACCAACAAGCCCTAACTACTACCCCTTTCAGAAACACCTGCGAAGCAGATGCAGTCTCACCCAAAGTATCTATAGGGAGTTGTAGGACACAAGTGTCTACAACTAGAGGAAATGAAAAATGGATTCAAAGAAACTACACACAACAACCTAGTATTATTTATCTTCCTTAGGCATACTGCGCAAGTTATATCTTATATATAACAAAATAACATAATAGAATCATATCAAATGATAAAGAACCCAACATCAATCACACATAACACAATATATACTTGGTTCAACCTCTCTCTAGGGCTACGTCCACATAATGGAGCTTTATAATATATTAAGATGGAAGCATATATTTATTATCTGTGCTCTTGGCCTGCATATATCTCTCTCTGTTTCTCTCTCTCCCCTCCCTGGGCACCCATCTATAGGGTTGATCTTCGCGCCCAACTAAAGATATTACAATATAGAAGGCCCTCACACCTGCACTGTTCTCTCAACAACAATCACTCATCATAACATAATCTCTTCTAACCCATATCAGGTCCTCTTGACCTTTATTTATACATTACAATAGTTCATCAACAACTTTAGGTTGAAACCTAAGTGTCAAAACCCTAGATACCCAAACCCTAGGTGTCTAAGACCCTAGGTCAACTTGACCCATGTTTTCAGCGCTTCACCAGCCTGTCTTTCCTTCGTTCTCATGCATTGCTCCAAAGCATCCAATGGTGGCTTTTTCTACTTATTGAGTTGTCTACAATCCATCTTCCTTATTGATTTGTCCATCCTTGATCTCCTTGTCCAATGACTTTCTTTCTCTTACTTCGCACTGTCTTTTCTTCTCTTCTGCTCACTTCGACCCAGTATCAGTTACTGTGTCTTTCGAGTAGTTCACATTCCATATCTTCTGCCTTAATCTTCTCTTACTTCCATACCCAAGGGCCAAATTCCATCCCATTTGCTGTCCCTAATGATAACATTGAGCTTGGGGGAACTACACCTTCTTATAGTGCATTTTCATTTGGTGGTTCTTAAATCCCTCAATTGACTCCTAATATGGGAGGCATTCTTACTTTTAACCCCGAGTCTAATCCTATTGCTTTTGGGTAACAAACCAACCTGGAAGACAAGATTCTACTCAAGTTTCGTCCTATACCCCTACCTCCTCAATGTCGATTTCGACCAACATGTTTGGCATGATGAACCCACTTCTATCCTCCGGATTCACACCCAGAGGAGGTCAGTTTCACACTTTGGGAAACCCCCAACCTAGATCCAATACAGATGGGGAATTTTTTTATAACCCCCATCAGAATATTCCTACTAGAATGATGCCCAACCAACCTTTTATAAATCATCCTAGAGGAGGGTCTTATAATCCCGAACAGAGCAACGATGTTTACCAGAACACTGGATGGGTTACAGTTCTTCAAACGCAATATTTCCAAGTATCTTGGGGCCAGATTCCGCAACCCCATCTCACTTTTATGTCCATGCTTAATCTTCCAGGCTTGTCTAAGTTAATGAATGACCTTGTGTTTGATGATTCTACATGGCACCCTGTCCCCACCAAGATTCCTTCATACATTCTAAAATTCAAAGGTAAGAATGGTGAGGATCTCGGTGATCACATTACTACCTTTCACCTATGGTGCTCTTTGGATTACCTTAATGACGATTCCATTTGGTTAAGATTATTTCAATGCACCCTCATTGGGGTCGCTACAAAATTGTATATTGAGCTACCTAGGGGGGCATATGGGACCTTTGGTCAGATGGTGTTGGTCTTCCTTAACCACTTCCAATTGTCGGTTCATTACGATGTTGGCCTATAAATTTTGTTGACTTTACGCCAAGACACAACCACTCATATCTCAAATCATATCAAGGAGTGGCATAGACAGAAGAGGTTAATTAAGACCTCCATACCCTTGGACTTTCTTTTAGAATGGTTCCTTAAGTCTTTGTAGCCTCCTATCTTGAAGGATGTTGCTACATTTGGGGTTACCACCGAGGAAGAAGAGATCTTCAAAGCCCAACAATTAGACCTTATATACGCTTAGTCAGGGATGTTATACCACATTATTCCTAACGCACCATGGTCAACGTATGACCCTATAAAAAATACCAGACCTCATTTCGATGGAATTGTAGGCTCCACCAATGTAAAATCTGTAGACTCGGTGACAAGCCATTTGAAGGATTATCTCTAAACCAGTATGCAGGAGGGCCAGGTTTGTCTATTTCTTCCAACCCCACTCAGTCGGAAAATGTACATTCCATGCAATCATCGACCGTCCTAAATGGTAGCTAACAACCAGGTGGGAATAAGAAGAAAGGACGTAATAATAATCGTAAGGGTGGGAAAAATAATAATAAATCCAAGGACAATAGTAATAATGAGAAGACGAATAATAATGTTGGATAGGGAAAGAAAGAAAGACGTAAGGTGAAATTTACCTATAAGGTTTGTAGAGATGATCAACTTACTCATTTATTCCCCAAACTTGCAAAAGTTGCGAGGATATTATCTCTACCACCCGTTGTGTTGACAAATCCTTTTCCACATAACCAACACATGGCCTTGAGTTCCTCAAATGCAGGAAATGCGACTAGTGGGAGTCAAAACCCATCGTTGCAAGACGATGACCATTTGTGTATCAATATGGTCGATGCTAAAGTTCATGTAGTCACTCAATCTTGAGATTTTAGTTCTTCATTGGTTATACCTAGTCTAGAATCTCATCCTCCTACTCCGGAGACAACTTTACAAATTGAAAAAATAGATCCACTGCCTCATATTCCGAAAGGAGTACTCAATAACTCTACCCACAATCCAAATTCTAGAGCCACCCATAACTACTCTATTTTTGAGGACCTTGTTCAAACCCCTTGTGCGATGTTGGCTTTGGAGGTACTCCAGACATGTTCTTCATAGAGGAATGCCTTACTATCTTCGTTAGGAGCTCTAGAACCCAGTGGCTCAAAAGTTATCAATTTTGACATCACATATGTGAATCCTCACTTTCCTTAGCATGTGTAATTCCAAATCCATGGGGGGCACTCAAAGTATACCATCAAATGTGCGGTTTTTGATGAAGGCACTTCTACGTGTGTGATTTCCCTGATCTATTGGAAATATCTTGGTTCTCTGACCCATTCTAAATCATCGAACATGTTGATTGCTTTTAACGATCATTACTTCCACCCTCACGATATTCTTCCTACCTTTTTGGTTGAGTTAGTTGGGAAGATAGTAGAGGTGGAGGTGGAGGTAGTTGATGTGCCTCTTGATTATAACTTGTTACTAGGACGCAATGGGACCTATGCTATGGTCATCTTCATATCATCCATCTTTCGTACTCTTTGTTTTCCTCATGATGGGAATATCATGACAATCGACCAGTTATCCTTTGTGTATGCTAGTTCCAATGCATATTTTGGACTATCGATCCCTATGATCGACAATTCTTAGCCGAAAACTGAGAATGCCAGTGTTGGAATGTATTCTTCCCTTATGGTTACTTTTGAATTCATGGCACTAATTCACCACGTTTATGACATGTCTAGTAGGCATGTTTCGTCAGATAGGTCCATTCCTTTCTGCACTTCCTATTTTAGTGATCCTTGGAACCTACCTTCCTCGACTACTTCTTGTAAAGGTCAGTCACATCATGGAATGGCCATGCCACTGTTGGAAGCAGATATTCTGTATCAAGTTGTTCTTGACTCTTCTGCCAATATAGATCCTATTACCTCACCGACGGACGAGCAGGATCCCATTCTTAAGCCCATGTGGGCCACTTCGTTGTATTGTTCACATGACTTCCTCGATGGGAATTTTCCCTCAGATGAAGATATCATTGAAGACATGAATGGTTCCAACAAAACTTGGGATGATATGCATCATCGCTCTTATTTTCTCCCAGAGATTGAAAGAATCAAAGAAAGTGAATTTTGATCTACTTTGAGTGAGATAGTTGGTCACGTCGTAATTTCACTTGATACGCATGACATTTATTATGAAGGAAATATGGAGAGTATTTATCCTACTGTCACGATCGATATCTCTCATACCCATGTAAGATTGAAAACATACATATCGGTGAAAATTGTTCACCAGAAGAAAACCTGATCTACACCGAGCTCTTCAAGGAATTCCAAGATGTTTTTTCTTGGTCATATCAAGAGATGCTAGGAATCAAACCTTGTATTGTCGAGCATGAGATTAGAACTTATCTGGATCCTAAACCTTTTCGACAATGTATTAGAGTTTTCAATCCCTGGAAAGCCCCTACTATTAATGTAGAGATGGAGAAGCTACTTAATGTTGGCTTCATCTACTCAGTTCCCTGGAATGAATGGGTATCCAATATTGTTCATGTGAATAAGAAGAAAGGAACTATTCGTGTATGCATGGAATTTCATGACCTGAATAAGGCTTGTCCTAAAGACAAATTCTCGACATATTTCATCGATCATATTCTCGACAAGTGTGTGGGAAGTGAAGTGTTTTCTTTTATGGATGGATTTTCAGGGTATAACCAAATTCATATTAAA
Organism: Picea engelmannii; assembly: GCA_009831015.1. Taxonomy (NCBI): domain Eukaryota; kingdom Viridiplantae; phylum Streptophyta; class Pinopsida; order Pinales; family Pinaceae; genus Picea; species Picea engelmannii. The sequence continues at coordinate 821,775 of ML784531.1, forward strand.
CCTGAGGATCAACACAAGACGACATTTATTTTTCCTTGGGGTACTTTTGCATACCTGAAAAATGCATTTCGGCCTTAAAAATGCCAGAGCAACCTTCCAACGTGCTATGACCTTCGCATTCTACGATCTTAAGCATATAGTCAAAGATTACCTTGATGATCTTCCTACTCACTCTCCTAAGAGAACGGATCATGCAAAGCAACTTCAGCTTGTTTTTGAAAGATGTTGCTACTATAGAATCTGGTTGAACCCTCATAAGTGCATCTTTTGCGTTAGGTTTGGTCATCTTCTGGGATTTCTAGTTTTTGAGACCGAGATCATGGTAGATCCATTAAAGGTTGAGGAAATACTCTGATTGCCTCCCCCGTGCACTATTAGACAACTTCAAGGTTTATAGGGGAAAGCTAGCTTTCTACGTTAGTTTATAGTAAATTATGCCAATATCACTAAGGGTTTCATGAGTCTTTTGAAGAAGGACACCCCTTTTATCTTGGATGAGAAACCCCAAGAATCGTTTGATTCTTTGAAGAAATCTTTGGTATCAATGCCTCTATTGAAGCCTCCTGACTACAATATGGATTAATTGCTTTATATCACCCTATCCGAGGAGACGATTGGTATGGTTTTTGTTCAAGAGGATTATCATATCCACGAGCACGTCATCTACAATCTTAGTCAAAACTTAGTCGGTCCTGAGCTTAATTATTCTCACGTTGAAAAGATAGATTTCGTTGTTGTTCACGCATTCCAACGTTTATGTCATTATATATTGGTTTGAAATACTACTGCAGTGGCCGATGTCAATCCATTTCAATACGTCTTTACCAGGCATATCATAGGTGGGAAATATAATAAATGGATTTTCATTTTATAAGAATTTGATATCGATTTCACTTCTACGAAATCCAAGAAATCACTAGTCTTCACGGAGTTAATATCTAACTTTCCATGGTTATATGAGAATATTATCCATGTTGATTCGTTTGAATAAAAAAAAAATTTCCTTGTCTCATCGTCCAACCCCTGGTATGGAGACATCGTTCTCTATCTTCAAACTTTGAAGTTCCCTCAACATCTCTCGCGAGATGCCTGACATCGTGTAAGATACGAAGATAAGAATTATATTATGATCATCGACACTTTGTATCATTGAGGAATAGGCAATATCTTGCGTCGTTTTTTAAGTCACAGGGAATCCAAGTGAGTCCTAAAGGATTTCCACAATGGGGCTTGTGGTGGTCATCTATCCGGGCTTGCGACAACCCAAAGAATTTTGTGAGTTGGTTATTTCTATCCATCTATATTTAAATATTGTATTGAAGTGGTTAAGAAGTGTCACCCCTTCCAGGTGTTCACTCATAAAATGCACTTGCATCCACCCCCTCTTCAACCAGTTATTATCGTCGGTCCCTTCATCAAGTGGGGGGTGGACTTCATGGATTGCAACCCAACTTCAATTGGGGGGCATCAGAACATTATTGTGGTCTTTGACTACTTTACTAAGTGGGTTGAGGCCATGACTACAATTAAATATGATGAGAAGACGAACGCCTTATTCATATTCAATCAAATCATCTCTCAATTCAGAATCCCGAGTGATATTGTCACTGATCATGGAAGTCACTTTCAGAATGAAATGATGGAAGAACTAGCATATAAAATCGGATTTAAACATCATCATTCTTCTCCTTATTACCCCCAGGGAAATGGATAGGTATAGGCCATTAACAAGTCTCTCAAGACCATTTTTCAAAAAAAAATCAGGCAGAGTAAGTCTAATTGGCACATTATTCTATATTCCGTACTCTGGGCATACCAAACCTCGATATAGACTACCACCGGTTTTCCCTTTTCCATTTAATACATGGTTTGGAGTCAATATTACCTATTGAATTTGAAATCCCTTCTCTTAAGTTGGAAGTCGTTCTCCTACCAGACATTTTGATCTTGAGCGATTCCTTGTGCACCTAGAGAATCTTGACGAGTAACGTCGAGACGCCTCTATGAATATCGAGGTGAACAAAATCCATTTCAAGGTCTAGTACGATAAGTATGTTTGTCCTAGATTGTACATTGAGGGTGAATTGGTCCTCTTATATGATCAAGCTAAAGAACCACTAGGGGCGGGCAAGTTTAAACCCATGTGGCACGGTCCCTATATTGTGTGACATGTCCTAGAAAAAGGATTCTATGACTTAGAAGATTATGAAGGGAATATGTTGGCCAAGCCCAGGAATGGGCTCTACTTGAAAAGATATTATGCTTGAGCCCCAAGCTTGGGTGGAACTCTTTGTATATAATGTAATTTAGTGTATATATCTTTTCCCTTTATTTTCATATCCAGCTTTCTTATCGAATTTTCCCTTGGTTGGAAAATGTCAACGGAGTATTTGGTCTACCTAGGATTTGTAGACGGAGCCAGTCGTCATACACGAAACTTCTCTTCCGCCGCTTGTATTTTCTACTCACCCGAGGGACTACTGGTGTCTTTTGGTGGTGTATTTTTAGGGCCATCCACGAATAATGTGGCCGAATATAGTGTCGTTATAGAACTTTTGTGCGATGCTATCTCACATGGTATTTTCTCTTTAGAGGTTCTCCTGGATTCCTAGTTAGTATTATGTCAGTTGAATGTCAGTTACTGCGTGTGTGATCCTACTTTACTCCAACAATTTCTATGGGTACGTCTTTTAGAACGACAATTTGATTCAATTACTTATTATCACATTCCTAGGAGTTCTAATCATGTATCTGATGCTTATGCTAATTTTTTTTTAGATTGGAATTTGTCACATAACTAGAGAAAAGAAAACCATCTCATACACAATGTAAATATAAGTAAAGCTGAAGATTCATGTTTTATATATATTTCAAAAAATATGATGTTTATAGTACAAAATTGGGTCTAACACCCTCAATACACATATACAATCGATAATACAATATCCACGACATCTACGCTTAAGGCTCCAAATGTGTGTCATGATAACAAACTATGGATTTTGTGAGATGCCGAAAGAGTTGCACCCAAGCTCTTGGCACACAAACCACTTGTCGCTGCATGGATTCTAGCAAATCCTCTACCTAAACCATCAAAATCCTATCATTGCAATGAGACAATTTTCCCTTCACGTTTTAAAAGACTCTCTCAGCTTATCCTCCCACCGCCTCATCTCCCCGGTTCCTTTGACGATGTCAGGGAAGCCTGTCTAGCCACCACGGACCCACATATGCATCACACAAGTGTCTATTTAGTACTTAAGCATCATCCAAACATACTTTTGTTTCGCTATACAAAAATACAAAAACAATTGAAATGTTTAAAAACATTTGACATACCTATGTCCTCGTAGGTGGTCCATGGTGGGAGTGGCATGTTAGGGTCCCCTCTAAATTCCATCCCTGCATAGGGGTAGTCATCCAGAGAAATGGCTTGTCATCTCCACCAGTAGAATAAATCATCGTTGTACGGTGTGGGAACCGTACCTCCACCCTGTCATATCATTACCTCGGTCCACTATGCCATGGTTGGATCATGAGGTCCTCTCGAAAGAATCTTGACTCTAGGTCCCAAACATGGAACCTGCTCAAATAAAGAACAACATGAGATAGAAGGAAACTCGAAGTTCCTCTTGCTACCTTGTTTTCACTATGTCAACTAGCTCTTCATATTAGCCAGTAGTGAGGTACACCAAAATGCATAGAACATGAGCGGCCTCAACGCCTGGTTTAACAAAGTTGATCCTGTGATTCTGGGCAACACGAGGACAACAATATTGAGGGTGGGATTTTTTATCGCTCGGATGGGAAGTTGACTCTCGACCTTCGGGGTCCCTGCTACACAGTGAATGTCTATGTACTCCTCTATATTCATTCTTCTCCCTTCTCCCCATGATTTGATGTTTATGACCTCACCCCAACGCAATAATCCAGTCAAAAAGTAGACATCCTCTACTTCAATCCTCAATGGTTTCCCATCGAGGTTGAAGCTTTCACTGTCAGGGTCCTAGTAATCCACAAGCATATCAAGAAAACTCACCTGGGCCCTCATCCCTTTGAGTGCCAAAAATTTATATAAGCCACATATTTTCAAGGCCATTTGATCCCCCAGATATCTTTCCATAGCAGCATCTACCTCCGCGTGCTCCCTATCCCTCCATTCTAGCACCATCCTACCAGATAAAAGTCAAAATTTGAGTTAGCAACCACATAAATTATTGATTAAGGACTTGTATGCGATATGCTTCATTTACAGTCATGCATAGGGCTGAGTATACATGCCCTGTAGTTTTAACAGTAATGTATAACCTCACGTATACGGGATCGGATAAATGGTAGCCCACATACACCAAGTTACCCAATTTGTGCCCTCATTTACTCAAAATTTGAAACCTAATTTAAAAATTTAATCCACTAGAAATGAAGAGGAGGGTAAGAGGAGTTACCTGGTCCAGACGGTTTCTAATTTCATTGCCCGACACTCCTGCAATCACCAGTTGAATATCTGAGGTAATTTGGTCGAATTTTAACTATTTGGGTAAAACGTCAAAATGACATAGTAATTTTTGGTTTTGTTACTATTTATAACAATTTTTACCCACTTTCTATAGTTTTGAGTCATTTTTTTCGCATAATGGACTAATAAAGAAGTGGATTGAGTTGGTTTTTGTAGTTTTCACCAAAGATTCTTGCGGATTTCAATGTTATGTTGGTCGTTCATAACCACAGGCAACTATTTTCACTACCCATCATATAGGACAGGTATCCATTCCACCATACATTTTTTCATTGTCCTATAACTATCACTTTTATGCCTTAGGTACGAACCCATTTGTTGCGACAAAGAACCTTCCATCTTCTATAAGTGGTGTCGTTATCAAATGGTAGACACTTACCAAACATGGGTGCCCTAGTTAGATTGCCTGCTTCATTTGGTGCCCATGCAAATATTTGTTTCCGTAGGACTGGGAGTCCCTTATAGCTAGTACATGAATTTATGTTGATCCCCATTTATCACTCATAAACATGATGCCTTATACCTAGAGGAATCCAAACTGAGTTTAATTTAATCCCTTTTCCAACTCGTCTTCAAAAAGAAAAAATATTGTTGAGTGAACTTGTCTCTTTCACACTCGTAAACCGGATTTGAAAGGACGTCTATTTGAAACAAGTTTATCCATTTTTCACACCAAGTAGTCTAAATTTCATGGAAAATGACATTTTTGGCGTTAAATTGCGATTGCATCTCATACCCTTTCTTGCAGTATTGAGCCTATATTCGGTTTTCACTTTGTGTTATAAATTGTTTTCCTTAGTAGTTTTTGCATCCTCAACCAAGCAGAGCTTCATTTATATCCTTCGCAATTTGACACCCTATACCCAGGAGGGAACATTCCCCCAAGTGTCCATCTCCCACATGCATCTCCTTGTATTTAGCATAGGTATGTTCCACTGTTAAACTAGTTTTGCTTACTTGTGAAACTCGTTATCTACTCTCTATCATAGCATTCATTTGTCTATGAAAAAAAAAATAACAGGCGGGAAGGGAGTATTATCTTATATTGGCAGAAATCGTGTTGACTTTGAATAGAGCACAAAGTTATTTGAGTCCATTTGTCATCATAATTTTGGGTTTAGCATGGCCTTAGGAAGCCGATCTCGTGAGTCTTCTCTACCGACTAGTTACTCTTCCAGTCCCTATGGAGAATTTCATTTGATGCCTTCTGCATCTCATGGTTTCATCATTGATTCTATGTTGCCAGAGTCTTCCATATTTCTCATGTTCTTGTTCAAAGGAGGTCTATCAACCCGTGTCAGCCATTTCTCATAACTCTTGACTTTGCATGTCGGTTGTACCCTCAGTTTTTCTCAGAATCACATGATATTGTAGTCCTATCACGCACCCTAGTCCTACTTTCATCATTGGTAGGTAACCTTGAACCCAAAAGTTGACATTTCATCATTGGCCATTGAATGGGTGGTTTCCCTTCTGTTTTAAGGAAAGACATCTATTCAAACATTGGGATTCATGCAATGTCTTGGATGCCATTAGACTTATTGGTGGTTTCCTCACCTTTGTTAATATTTTTCCTCATTGGATACTATTCATAGGGTCTTTTTCATGTACTGATTTCACTTGAAACATGCTAAAGATGCACAAGTTTGTTGGTTCATGAACATGTTCTTCGTTCGATTTCGTCCAAATCATGAATCTCATGCTTTATACCCTGTGATGAATGATGAGAGATGCCATAATTCTTTCCTTTTAGTGGGTCTCTTTCCATCGACTTCAACTTATCTATTCTGGAAATGAGACCTAGAGTCTTATGAGTACCTTGAGGCTTGAAGTAATTAGCAGTAGGTTCTCTTTCCATTGAAAGTTGGGAATACATAAATGTCTCTTGATCGATGGACTATTCAGGTGTTCGACACTGAATCCTTTATTCACACTTTTAAGAATGTACTCAGTTCCTTAATACCTACTTTCATTATCAGTAGGTTGTCTCATGTTTGTTGACGGTATACCTCAATGACCGTTAATCAAACGATGTCTCATTGTGTTCGACCTAAACTCCTTTATTCACATGATGTAGACTTGCACCCTTGGTGGATTGTGCAGAAGACTTGAAGACATCATTATGTGGCCGCAACTTTCCTAAGTTGTTGCTTCATTTTCATTGGACCTATACCTATATGACTTCAATGATCATGGGAGATCATATTGTACTCCATTTTATAACAGATATCTTCAGATTGATTTTCAGACTGGTTCTACTGGGCCTTGTTCTTGAATGTGACAAACTTTGGCATGCAACCTCATTTGTATTTTTCTATTCGTGGCCATGGACAATTGTTTGGTATATTTTCACATAGATCTGTAGTGTAATTCAAATTGGTAGCCATGTATTCAAAGTCATTGTAGAATGTAATGAGAAACTAGTTCTTCTAGGTGGTTCCCCATCACTCCACTTCTGGGTTGTTTATAATGTATTTCCTCCATCACAAATACTCCTCTGACCTCACACATTAGGGGGAATCTATTATAGAAAGATTTTCCTCACCCTATGAAATATTACACAGAAGGCCTTTTTCCATTTCCCTATGCATACTTTTCATCCCTTTTTGCAAATCCTGAAGATAAACAATATAAGTTTTCTACATGTACCCACCTTGCCTACTATACAGCATGTGTATATGCAGGTTGCACCATTACAACCCGTGTACATCATTATTTGTTCCCAAAAATGAAAATTGGCATCGTGTTTCCATGTCACGACAAGAGATCTATGATCCTTGGCCTTCCATATACTGGAAATCTTCTGCCTCGACCCTTCAGTTCCATTTGAAGACTATAAATGGGACAATTTTGAGATATGGAAACGAGGAGAAAGAATTCAACTTTCAGAGAAAAATTACTCTGGAGAAATTATTTACTTCATATTGAATCTACATCCCTTTTTCCTTTAACTCTGAACACAGTGTTCATCCCCCAAGCTCTTCCCTTATTGATTGAGAACTTTATTGTATCTCTTTTATGAGCTTTCCTTTGGTGGAGGATTGAAGTGGTGGAGGCCTAGGTAGAAGGAGCTTATTTTCTCGATTCCGAACAATGTCGAAATGGAAGTCTGTAACATTTTGACTTATGTTGATCATATATTAATAGAAATACTCTTTTCCCATCCAATTAATATCTTGAAAATATTTGAATTTTTATTCCATGGGCATATTTTTCATGTTTGTTAATGGATTATGCTATTGAATGTGATAACATCATTTATTATCACCATATGCTTGTTTTTGTTGGTTTTTGAGGACTAGTTGCAGGTATATTTCTTTGGGTCAAGTGCTCAACAGTGGAATTCATCAAACGTATGGACGAGGTAGGCCTTTTATCTTGTCTTGCTAGCAGATTTGTTTACTTATCGTACTTGAGAATAGAGTTGATTTCTGCAGTCATTTTCATCTATTGTGGTTTACCCTAGCCATAGAGAGATTTTCCTTGTAACAATGGGTGAAGAATATATGTCATGTAACTTATCCCAAAGCTATTTGGCTGATAAAAATTTACCAACCTTTTCTCTTACCGAATTAGGTAATCCTTCCCAGTTGAAATCCATTGCTATTTTTTTATTATTCTTCAATTCCTTCTTGGCTGTAATCTTTTCCCTTTTTGAACTATCATATCCTGTAACAATTGATCGCCAAATATAATGTCCCTATGCCTATAAAAATACTTTCGTTCTTCTTCTCTGGATATCATACTTTAAACTATTCTGACCATTAAATGTTGGTACTCCATTCTCAAATTAATCCATGATATCCTTCTAGTGGTTAAACTATTTCCTGAAGGAAACCGCTCGGATACCAATTGTTGGATTATTGAGAGGGGGGGTGAATAAGTAATAGAGCAATATAATCCTTTTTAACCAAAAAATGTAAGTGTTATATGAATTTATCATTATCATCCAATAGTTGCAGAGTAAATAAACAATGAACAAATGAGCATTCATACACATACACAGTACACCAATGTTTTTACATGGAAACCCAAAGAGAGAGAAAACAACATAATTATTTTTCTAATATGTGTTTAAGAATTACATTCATTGGAAACACCGACTTCCTTTGTTTTCTAGATGCAACTAGAAGGAGACTCCAACCCCCTAGTTTCTCAGGCTACAACCTGAAGAAAGATCCAACTCCCCAATTCTCTGGCTACAACCAGAAGGAGGCTACAACCCCATATTTTTTCAAGATACAGCCTGAGGGAAGCTCCAACTCCCCAATTATTTGAATACAAATAGAAGGAGGCTAAAACCGCCTATTTTCTTCGACTACAATCGGAAGGTGGCTACAACCACATGTCATTTCCCCATCCATCTAACCTAATGTAGAAGTAGAATGATGGAACTATTGTCACACTATCACTGTGAGATATACTTATGTAAACCTGTACCAATCAGCCTATAATCAACCTGTAACGACCTATACCAATAATTTGTGCCAACATGTACCATAAATCAACATATACCTCAACCTGTACCATAAAAAAATGCATCAACCATGCACCAAACCCGTATGAATAACATGTAACAATAACTTGTCCAAACAACATGTAATCAACCTGTACCATAAACATGTGCATTAACCATGCACCGACCTGTACCATCAACGAGTGCATCAACCATGCACCAAATATGTACCAATCATACACCAAATTCACAAAAACTATGACTCATCAATATGTACCAACATCATCAACTATACACCTCATGTATGTGCCAACTCATCAACTACTTGTCTCAACCATGTACCCAACATGTACCTCAATAAAAATCCCTCATCAATTTCATCATCCAAATCTTATTTATAACTCTATAATAGACCTAGTGTATATGATCACATAAATTTAAACCTCCCTTAACTTTAACAACAAGAGACTAGCATTTTCATCAAACTTTACTTTAGTCTCACATGACTAGTTTTGGATTAGTCAACAACCCTAACTTGCAATAATCATAAATATGTGCCTATAATGAATAAATATCTGAAATTGGTATACACTGTTCTTCAGTGTCTTTATGGAATTCCTTCATATTTAACTACTTGGAACCTCTCAAAAAAGGAGTTATAACAAAAATGGTATACCATGTTGAATTCTGGCTTATTATAGAGATCGTACTTGTAGAGAATTCCCCGCACAAAATATTTGTTGTATAGATATGAAAATGGTACACAACATACTACGGAATGTACTCTATCCAATTCTTTTTCTCTTACTAAATTTGGATCTTTTATGAAGAAGTTATGACGTTTATACCCGAAACACCTATTTTAGACTAGTTTCAAGACTAGCCACAAACCCTATTTTTCATGGAGTGTAACTCCATAAATACAAGCACCCACAAGATTAAATGTTTATCACAACTACCTGGATATGTTTTCTCAATGGCCTCCAATTTCACGGTCTGAATCATTATAGAAAAAACGTAATTGTGAAAATGGTGAGATGACCTATAAATAACATAACTTAGAAATAATCATCAAAATAATTTATCCTCCCTCGAATTTCGACCTTCTTTACTTCACCTTCCCTCTGAAATTCGGCTTAGATATCCTTTGGTTACCTCATTCACTTGTATATATTCAATATGCTCAAGTGTAATTAAAATGAGAGAGCCTTGCCTCTTATTTATACTTTCATGTAGCTTCCTCAAGGGGTTACCTTTTAACCATTATAACCTACTTTCCTTATTTTAGGGTTAACCGACTTCTAACCACTTGTCCACTTAGTAATTTATCCATTAACATTATTATTTAAATAATTTATTTTGTATCCACTTTGACTTATAGTACACTAATCACTTCACTTTACCTCAAGGTGTTACCTTCTAACCATCTTTAACCACTTTCCTTATTTTAGGGCTAACCCACTTCTAACCACTTCTCCAATTAGTAATTTATCCATTAACTTTCTTATTTAAATAGTTTATTTAGTATTCACTTTGAATTATAGTACACTCATCACTTCACTTTATTATTTACCTTCTAAAATCTCTTAAACCTCTTTGACTACTTTGACCTTTTGGGGCTTCTAGATGACTCATGAGGGTTCTGCAACTTCACATGGCCATAACTCTCTAACCATGAGGAGTTATGTGACGTTCCACATACCACCGGAAAAGGAATCACATGTAATATCCATATAGAATATTCTTAACTAATAATATATCAAAATGCATACCATTATCCATCAAACAAGCTTGGGTCCATTACCCAAACCTTTCTCCAACTTCACATGTCCATAACTCTCTAACCGTGAGGTGTTAGGTGACGTTCCACATACCACTGCAAATGGAATGACCTGTAATGTACACATTTAATAGTATTAACTACAAATATATCAAAAATAATACCATTATCCATAAAAGAAACTTGGTTCCATTACCCAAACATTTGTGCTACCAAAATTTGCTACCAAACTTTCTTCAAGAGTTGAAATCAATGAAAACCAACCCAATTAATCAACATGGAAACGGTTTCATTATCTATTTGACACTTTTATTTCAGGGTGGCAAGATGGGGCAAGGACAAGTGGTTTTAGCCACCTTCTGGTTGTAGTAGAAGAACATAGGGGGTTGTAGCCTCCTTCTGGTTGGAGCCATAGAATTGGGGAGTTTGAGATTCCCTCTGGCTGTAGTATGAAAATATAGGGGTTTGAAGCCTCCTTCCAATTGTAGTTGGAGAATAAAGGAAGTTGGTGCTTCCAATGAATTTAATTCTGTGGTTTTCTCCTCCATTGGGTTTCCACGTAAAAATACTAGTGTATTTTTTATGTGTATTATTATTCATTGTTTGTAACGACCCTTGATTATTAAGATGATTAATTTAATAATATAATCCTAAAAGATTAGCTAAACTATATTTATGTCTTAAAATAACATTTCTAATTGATTATTATTAAAATAGTTGTTCATGATGGTTAATGATTAATTTGATTATTAATTAATTCATTAATTAATAAAGGAGGGATAAGGGTATTAACGGCGAGAGGATAAGGGGTAATAAAGGAGTTAGGTAGGGAGTTAATGGAGGAGGAGTGTCGGTGAAGGAGGGATAAGGAAGGAAAGGAGTTGGGGGGAGGATCATTCTACGGGAGTGGAAAAGGATTTTGGGAGCTCTAAGTATTGTAGGGAGAGTGAGACTTTGGGAGTTTGGATTATAGCAGTGCACCAGGGTTGTTGGCGGTTTTGGGCACGGAGGGCTAGGATATCCGTTGATATCCTAGGGCTAGGAGCTAACTAGTTGGCAGGGAGATCGGTTTTGGGTGGTGCTTCCAGAAGCAGGAAGGGAGAAAGCAGCGGGCAAACACAGGTTGATAGCATCACTTTCAGGTATTTACCAAGATATGCATTGTTTTGTATAAAAATTTGTTATTAAATATTATTATTATGATGAATTTGAATTGCAAATGTGCTAATGAAGTAATTTTTAAATTTTATTGTTGTGTTGTAATTCAATGGTTGTTTAA
>ML784531.1:851099-877163 GCA_009831015.1 Picea engelmannii
TTTCTTGACTTACTTACTAATAATGTCGGTTACTTGTTATGAATGTGTGAACCATGTTCTTGTTCTTTGTACCATAAGATACCTTAACTTCGGGACGAAGTTTCCTAAAGGGTGGGTGTATGTAACGACCCTTGATTATTAAGATGATTAATTTAATAATATAATCCTAAAAGATTAGCTAAACTATATTTATGTCTTAAAATAACATTTCTAATTGATTATTATTAAAATAGTTGTTCATGATAGTTAATGATTAATTTGATTATTAATTAATTCATTAATTAATTCATTAATTAATAAAGTATTAAATAAAAGGTGGATAATAAAATATAATATTTAAATTAAGTTATGTATCCCACAAGGGATAACGTATTAAATACATATGGATGAAATAATAAAAGAGGGATAAGGGTATTAACGACGGGAGGATAAGGGGTAATAAAGGAGTTAGGTAGGGAGTTAATGGAGGAGGAGTGTCGGTGAAGGAGGGATAAGGAAGGAAAGGAGTTGGGGGGAGGATCATTCGACGGGAGTGGAGAAGGATTTTGGGAGCTCTGAGTATTGCAGGGAGAGTGAGACTTTAGGAGTTTGGATTATAGCAGTGCACCGGGGTTGCTGGGGGTTTTGGGCATGGAGGGCTAGGATATCCGTTGATATCCTAGGGCTAGGAGCTAACTAGTCGGCAGGGAGGTCGGTTTTGGGTGGTGCTTTCAGAAGCGAGAAGGGAGCAAGAAGCGGACAAACACAGGTTGATAGCATTAGTTTCAGGTATTTACCAAGATATGCATTGTTTTGTATAAAAATTTGTTATTAAATATTATTATTATGATGAATTTGAATTGCAAATGTGCTAATGAAGTAATTTTTAAATTTTATTGTTGTGTTGTAATTCAATGGTTGTTTAAATTAATTCCGCCATTACATTGTTCATGGTTTATTTACTATACATTTGTTGAATGATAATGATATATCATCATAAATATAAACAACATTTACATACTATGGTTAAAAAATTTAAATATTGCTCTATTACTGATTCACCCCCCATCTCAATAATCCAACAATTTGTATCAGAGCAAGTTCCTTTAGAAATCATTTTATCCACTGGAAGGTAGATCGTGGAGAGAAAAAGTATGTACACAAATTTAATCCCACAACTGTATTGACAAAATTATGCATTTTGGAGCAAAAGCATGAAAACATATGTACAAGCGCAGGGATTTGAGGTTTGAAAATTAGTTGTAGATGGATATAAAGAACATATTGTTGCTCCAAAAAATGAAAATGGAAGGAAACTCGGTCTAAATAATTCAAAAGCCAAAAATGCTCTTCTGAATGGTCTTGGTTATTCGGTATATGAAAAAGTTATGAATTGCAGATCCATAAAGGATATTTGGGACAAACTTCAAAATGTTTATGAAGGATATGCAAAAGTAAGGGAAACAAAGAATCAAACTTACAGAGGTTAATTTGAACAGTTGAAGATGGAGGAATATGAGAATATTGCAACTTACTTCTTATGAGTTGATGAAACAATGAATGCAATCAAAGGATTGGGAGAAGAAGTGGATGAATCTATAATTGTTCAAAAGGTACTAAGATGCCTTCGAATGAGATTTGATCCAAAGATATCAACAGTATAAGAAAGAAAAAATATGGATTCAATAAGAATGGATGAACTATATGGAATTTTCATAACCTATGAAATGAGAACTGAATAGGAGAATACAGTTACAAAAGAAGAAGCATTCAAAGCATCCAATAAGTCAAAGAAAAATGGAAAGAAAAAATAAAAGTCTGAAAGAAACAACAATGATATCTTAGAAGATGATGAATAAGTAGTCAACTTCGTCAAAAGAATGGAAAAGGGAATCAACAACAAATATAGAGGTAAGGTTCCATTGATTTTTTTTAATTGTGATGGTATTGGTCATTTTTCTAACAAATGTCCCCATAAGAAAAATAAAATAAATGAATAAGATGATTCAAATAGAAAACAAATGTATAAAGGCAAGAAAACTAAAAAGAAATTCCCAACAAAAATATTTTGCACAAAAGAAGATAGCACATCATCAGACGAAAATGAAGAAAGTGGAAGTGAGATAGAAAGGGTTGTATTCATCTAATTAGAAGACCATGATGAAGAAGGAACCGAAGAGTAATATGAAGAAGAAGAATTAATGACTGCCAGAGAAGATATAAAAAGGGAAAAAAAGAAAAACAAGTCACTACAAGCAGAACTAAAACAAAAGAGGTATCTCAAAGTTCCAACTCTGAAGAACTAGAACAGATGATCACTAAGTTAAAAAATCAAGTTGAATAAGAAAAAATAATTGAATAAGCACTCAAGGAATGTTAGAAGAAATAGACAGGATCATTGGAAATTTGGAAGCAGAGATTATCACATTGAAAAAATATCTTCAAAATAAAAGCATGCAAAATAGTTCTAAATTTTTGGATAACATTATTAGTAGTCAGAGACAAAATCATGACAATTTCAGACTTAGATACAATAAATTATAAAATGGATCAAGATAAAAAACAATAGATGAAGAAATGCATCCAAGAAGCTATGCAGAGACATTCGAAGGAGACATGAATTTTTACAAGGAAGATCACAAGGACACTCCTCCACCTAGAAGATTCATATTTCAGAATCAACGATAGTAAAAAACAAGAAGACCTCAAGAAGAAGAAGGATTCATAAGAGTAACTCCTTTCAGAATATCTTCAACTCCCAGGTATGAAACTATTGTCTTTGATTTATGTTATTCATGTAATAATTTTGGACATAAAGTTGTAAATTGCAAATAAAATAATAGAAACAAAAACAATTATGAAAGTCATGCACAAAATAGATATCCAAGAAGGTCTAGTGAAACACAGAAGAAGCTACAACAGGTTTGAATCCTTGAGCATTGAAGTAGAATTCTACAAGGGAAACAACTGTGGACCCATGGCCAAAGATTGTAGAATGAAAGTCCCTCCTAGAGAATCACAACAGAATAAAAATAATCACAGACAAGAACCTTAGTTGAGAATATGGATAAGAAATCAAAATCGGTATAATAATGAAGAATTCACACTCACTCTACAGGATAAACATAAGAAACATGGTTGGTATGTTGAAAGTGGTTGCTCAAAACACATGATAGGTGATGAGGATATGTTTCTAACTTTGAGAAAGGAAAGAGATGGATCAGTCACTTTTGGAAACGATGACTCAACTAGAACCATTGGAAGAGGCATAGTCATAGTTGGAAACAAGGATACCAAGGAAGAAAATGTTTTTCTAGTGGAAGATATGAAACATAATATTCTAAATGTAAGTCAAATGTGTGACTAAGGTCACAAAATTATGTTTGATTCACAGAAGTGCGAGCTAAGAAAATAATATTCAGGCATATTGGTTGCAACGACTGTAATAAATTCAAGCAACATATATGTATTAAGTGAAATTGAAAATGAAAAGTGTTTTCTAGGAAAGGAAGATGAATTTTGTCTATGGCACAAAAGGATGGGTCACATAAATTTTGACAACCTAGTCAAAGTAAATAAAAGGAGGAAGTCAGATAAATGTCGCATATCACAAATCCAACCAACACCTTATGCAAGCATTGCCAACAAGGAAAGAAAACAAAGACCAAGTTCAAATCAAAGGAATACTCTACCACAAGACCACTAGAAATTGTGCATATTGATCTAGTTGGACCAACTAGAAAACAAAGTTTAAAAGGTGAGAAATATTTTATGTTATTAGGTGATGATTATATAAGATTGAATGCATTTTTTTTTCTTAGGAAAAAGTCAAAATAATTCGAGAACTTCAAGGTATACAAATAAATGGTTGAAAATGAAATGGATTCAAAAATCAAATGTTTCAGATATGATAATGGAGGAGAGATTAATTCAAAGGAATTTATGGATTTTTTTGCCACAGGGGCAAGCCCAGGGTTGAACTCTAACAACGCACCAACAAACCCTAACTACTAGACATTATGGAAACAACTGCGAAGCAGATGAAGTCTCACTTGAAGTAGCAATAGGGGGGTTTCATGACACAGGTGTCTACAACCAGAGTAAATGAAAGATGATTCCAAAACAACAATGCAAGATAACCCATATATTCTTAACAATATTATTCCTAACTTTGTGAAGTAAGTTATATCTTCTTATCTTCAACATGAAAAATAACAAAGGAATAATAGTGTAAAAGATAGTAAATAACAAAGCATCAACCACAAGGAACAAGAATATTTTATGTGCTCCACCCTCTCCCTAGGGATATGTTCACATAACTGTGTTTATTGATAAAATAAATAAAGATATGCAGTTCTATCTGTGCAATCAGCTGTAGATGCTTCTCTCTATTTCTCTTTATTTCCTATCCTTGTGCACCCAACTGGAGGGTTGATGTTTGCACCTAGCTGAAGACCCAAAATACAAGAATACCCTAAAACATAACACTTTTACATATCAACACCACTCGCCTGCTCCCCTCTCAACTCTTATAGACCTCTATTTATACATTTCATGACTCTTATAAAACCATGGACCGAAGCCCAAGTGCCAAAACCCTACGTTCCAAAACCATAGGTGCCAAAACCCTAGGTCCACATAACCCGCATTTTAAGGAATTTATCGACCTATTCTTCCTTCTTCTCTATGAGGTGATCCAAATTACCCATTAGTGTCTTCTTTTTCTTGTTGACTTGTCCACGATCTATCTTCTTTGTTGTTTTTTCTTCCTTGATCTTCTCTTTCAATGGCTTGCTTTCTTTTACTTTGTTCCTTTTTTTATGCTTCTTTAACCACTTTGACCCTTGGTTTGTGTTCCTTCTACGCACTTCATACTTTTTCCTTTTTCTTCCTTAATCTTCACTTTCTTCCTTAATACATGAACAAGGCCCAACAGGCCCCCAAAAATCACATGCGACTTGTCCCGAGTCACTGAATGGTTGATATTTTTGTATTACTTCGAATCCAGACTGCACGAAGCAGCGTGTGATTTCTGCTATGTCCCTCCCTATTGTGTGAAATTTGTATTTTCTATGTCTGGTACCCAATTTCAATTGCACCTGGTACCTAGAACCTTCTTCCTTTGCTTTTATTGAGAGCTGTGAGGCAACTGGTTGTCACAATACAACTTCAATCAGCTCCCATTTACTAAACCATCCTTCCATTCTCTATTAAGAGTCTTCAACTGCGCAACTCCACCTTCTATAACATAGAAAACCTCGAATGGCCCAATCCAATGTGTTCTAAACTTTCCTGGATGCTTCATGAACTTGTTTTCATATAAAAGTACCAAATATCCTTGTTTAAATGATTTCTTCTTGATATGTCTATCATGGTAAGACTTTTCTCGTTATTTTTGTACCTGATGATGAAATCCTACATTGAACCTATCTTCCTCTAGTTCCATCAACTATGCGAGCTTGTCTTGAACAATGTCAGTGTCATCCATACCTGTAAATGCAACAATTATTAGACTAGGAACCAAATATTCCATAGGTACCACTGCTTCCTGACCATAAACTAACTTGAAGGGAGTCTGCGTTTTTAAATTTTTGCAAGTAGTTCGATAAGCCCATAAAAATTTTGGAATCCTCAAATCCCAATCATCTATGTTAAAACTGCAAATCTTAGTCAACGTTGTCTCCAAAATATTATTGAAATCTTCGACTGTACCATACTCCTATGGGTGATATGGTGTGTTGTTCTAATGGTGAACTTCAAACTCTGAGTCAAGGCTTCAATAGTTTTTTTAATGAAGTGTGTACTTTAATCACTCATAAGTATATTTGGACATCCAAATATGGTTACGATATCATCAAATATGAACTACGCAGTTGTAGTTTCACTACAGTGTTTAACTTCTCTTGCTTCTTCCCATCTGGAAAAATACTCTGTAGCAGTGATGATATATTGATCTCCTGTGTGCTTTCCTGGTGGGTTAATAGGTCCCAAAAAGTCAATATCTCATTTATCAAATGCATGTAAAGTTAACTGAGGTACTAAAGGCATCTCATACCTTCTAGAAGGCTTACCTACTCTTTGACATACATTGCGGGCTTTGTAGTATTCCTTAGCATCCTTATGTAAAGTGGGCCACCATAGGCTAGCTCTAAGAACCTTCTGCAATGTTTATTTCCCTGCATAATGTCCTCCTACAATGCCTTCATGTGCTTCTGCAAGAATCAATGGTCTTTTTGACTCCATAACACATCTTCTTAAGATCTCATATGGTCCCATCTTATATAACTATCCATCTATAATTTGAAAATCTGCAACGTAGACTACCAACTATTTCTTCTAAATAATTATATATTCACGAGGTTCCATTTCTGTGGATAAGAACCAGACTATCTCGGTGAAGTGATCATCAACTTTCCTAATGGCCAACAACTGTGCATATCATCGTGTATCATCCAAACTGGTAGATTCATCTCCATGTTCTATCCTGGATAAGTGGTCAGGTCCCTTATTCATTCTCCCTAGCTTGACAACAATCTCAAAGTCATACTCTTGGAATAATAATGGCCATCTGCATATTATTCCCCCCAACATTGGCTTTTTGAATAAGTACTTCAATGCAGAATGATCAATAAACATCTTAAAATGTCCTCCCAACAGGTAGTGTCTAAATGTCTGTAGTGCATATACCATAGCTAAGCCTTCTCTTTCAGTGGTAGTATAATTCATTTCAGATGTAGAAATATTCCTGCTAGCAAAGGCTATAGGGTGGTCAATATATCCTTCACCTGTTTGTGCTAAAACTTCTCCTAATGCAATGGATGAAGCATCGACATGAACATGGAATTCCTTACTCCAATCTAGAAAAACCAAAATAGGCGTAGTGATCATTTTCTACATTAATGTGTTGAATCTATGTTGGCATTCCTCTATCCATTGAAACTTTCTATCCTTCCTTAATAGCTTCTCCGTAGGTGTTTTTATCTATGTGTAACCCTTAATAAACTTTTTGTAGTATCCAGTGTGTCCCAATGCAGTGCGTAGTTGTTTAACCAAAGTAGGAGGAGGTAGATCAACAATGATAGAAATCTTGGAAGGATCTACCAACAACCCCTGCTTACACACAATGTGTCCTAATAAAACTCCAAAAGGTGAAAATAAAATGAAATTATTCAAGTTCAGTGCAATATGAAATTGCCTGCACTTATCCAACATTAATCTCAAACATTCAATATGATATGTCAATACACTAAAAATGGTACAGTCATCAAAGTATGCCTCCAAAAACTTATGTAAAAAGTCCTTAAATGCTTCGACCACCACCCTGGAAAATATGGATGGTGCGTTCTTCAAACCAAAAGGCATCACAATGTACTAAAAAGAACCCCATTCTGTTGCAAATGTAGTCTTATGTCTGTCCTCCTTAGCAATTTGGATCTAGTGATAACCTGAAAATCCATCTGTGAATGAATAAACTTCTTGTCTTCCTACATTATCTAGAACTTCATCAGTAAAAGGTGTAGGAAATGGATCATGTAAACATGCATCATTCAATTTCCTTAGATCTATACAGATTCTGATCTCTCCCATCTTCTTATCTTGGACCATCACAGGGTTGATCCATTCAGATTTTTCAACTGGTTCTATAATTCCTGCTTCCAACATTCTATCTAATTTAGTATTAACTTTCTGCTTGTACTTGGGATTCAATCTGTAATGCCTCTTCTTGACATGCCTTGCATATGATTTCAAAGGAATCTTCATTTCTCCTATGGGCCCTTTAATACCCTTCATGTCTATGAACTTGGTGGGAAACAAGTCATGATACTCATGCAATAGTTCTGTAATCTTACTAATAGTACCATCATCCCAATAGTTTCCAACATTTTCCAACTTAGGTTCTTGCTTTGTAACAATATTAACCTTCTTAATTTTAATAGGCTGCCCAACAAAAGGTAATTCAATCCCTGGCCCTTCTATATCTCTTTGTCCTTTAGTTTTCTGAAATGTTCACATTCCTAGGGTCATCATCCTCATCAATATTAATGTTATAAAAACTATCTAACCATTGAAGAGGCGCAATACATTCATCTTCTTCTTTTTTGAGAGGGGGGTTAGGTGCCTCCTAAAATACCTTGTGTCTTACAATTTTTAAAGCCTGATCTATTCTGGGGTAATTACTTTCAAATAGGAACGTAGTTATAAATTTCTAGTTCAGAACATACCAATCTTTAGTGACTAAGCACAATTCTACTTGAATATACCAGTTGATAGGCGTAGTATCTAAAATGTTAATGAACTTATGTACCCACTTTTCTTGAGTGATGCTCCAAGCTTCCTCACAACTTTGCACATGGTCCGTAGGAAAAATCTGACCTATGTATGGAACTTTGAAACCTTCAAGTTGGTCTAAAAAGTGCACTGTCAACAAGATGTGACATTGTACCCACTCCTCGATGTTCTTCTTGTGTGTTCCCCACCATCTAGATGGTGTTTCTTTCAAGGCTTCATATAGTGCCAACAACCTCTATTGTACTAGTACAATTCCTTCAAATTCAAATAGAAATGTCTTTAAATTATTCAAGCCATCAAATGTAGGAAGATTACTTACTTCTGTGCCAATCCAATGAACTTCCTTAGTCAATCTTGCACACCTCCGCGTAGAGACTTCATGCATTTTGTTCTACCAATTTTCCAATGATTCTTCTGAATCTAATGAGCATGCACTTTCACTTCGACAACTTAGATTTCCATATGATGTTGGATTAATATAATCATGTTGTCCTTATTTCATTTTATAGATGTTCTCTAGATCAGAGCTATGATATTCTTCTCTTATAGGTTTTGTGTATCTGTGACCTTCATCGGGGTCAAGAGGTGCAATGAACCTAAGTTCGTCACCTTCAAATGTCATTCTTATCTTTTTCAGTTCAATAACAGTCAAATTGTCAAAATCCCAATCAATACCCAACAATGGAGGATAGGGGAAGCTATCATCAAAAATATCGATCACTTTGAAGTCTGCAAATTTCCTCACTTCGATGATGTACACAAGGACATGATCTAGTCTTCCAAAGGGGATCATTGCCTGCTAATTAGCCATCCTTATCCTAATACGAGAGTAAATAAATTTGGGTTTTCCCATCAATGCCCAAGTCTGCTTCGTCATAACATTTACTTTTGATCCCAGGTTGAGGACCACATATTCCATGTCGTAGACTCCAATCTGAGCACTAAGGTGAAGTTCCTCTCTTGTCCTCCTTTTTATAGATACTTTATTCACAAACCTACTCAGCAAAGGATATACTCTTCCAATTTCATACTATCTTATCAGATGTTGTATTTCCTACACAACTCTTTCATCTTTAATCAAATCAATACAAGTAT
Source organism: Picea engelmannii (assembly GCA_009831015.1). Classification (NCBI taxonomy): domain Eukaryota; kingdom Viridiplantae; phylum Streptophyta; class Pinopsida; order Pinales; family Pinaceae; genus Picea; species Picea engelmannii. The sequence goes on from ML784531.1 coordinate 860,463, forward strand.
ACAAGAAGTCCACAATATTGCTTACCTCTTTTCCTTGTCTAGGTGGGGAAAAATGATCAAATGATGGAGGAATTTCGCATTCCCTTACTTCCAATTGTGCCCTATATGAAGAATCATGTTCACCTACAAATTCGCTTCTTGCTTCTTCAAAAGTATGCTTTTCTTTACTTGGATCAAACAACAACGTCTTCTCCGAAGATCTTCTGATCCATGATCCATATGTAGTCTTTCATGGAGTCACCATATCTTCTCCTATGGAAGTGCCTCCTATAGTAATAATAGTGACTCTGGGTTCCTCACCACGAGGTTCAGCTGATATTAGTTGGACTTGTTGGTTTCCACCTCATCTTTCATGAACCTTAGCTAACAATACTCGATAGTCTTCAATGACATGGTCAAATGAATTACAATAGTTGCAAGTAGTACACGGGTTCTTACAATCCCTTGCCAAATGACTTGGTTGGGCACAGTTATAGAAAATAATATGACCTCAACCTCGACCTATGCCTCCTCCTTGTCCTATTCATCTGAACCCACTGTGAGGGTTGAAGTTTCCTCTTCCCGGGGAATTGAACTACGCAACATTCCCTTATGGTTGTAATTCTCCTTGAATTATATATTCATCCCTTGATATTTCGTGCATGAGGTCATAATCCCTACAATCCTTCTCATCATTCCCCACAGATTTATAGAATGTACAATAAATATTGGTGGGTGTCTAGACATATTTCTGCATATAATAATATTCATCGGGGTGATGTCTAGTTCCACATACCTCTCACCATGGTAAATTAGCCTACTTCAAATGGTTAGGAGCTCCAGAGGGCAAGTATTCACTAAATAAAGGGCAGTTCTCTTTGTCATTTCCCTCTTCTTTACGTCTGATACACCATATTCCTTATCTTTTCTCTTTTCCTCTGTATTTCTTCATGTCTTCAACCCGTATATTTAAACTAGTTAATTTATTCAAAATTTGACTCATACCTAGACTAGATTCTCCTACAGGGGTTGATTCTAGTTTCATGGAAATATCTAATGCTTCAGCCTGCGAAGCGACCTTCAGTTGCATCATAGGAACTCTAATGTGTGGCAGGAGAGAATCTTATGTTGTTTGTTTGGAATCTAAAAACTTAAATTGTTTGTCAAGGTATTAAACCTCTGATCAAATTCCCAGACATGTTCATTCACCTTCTGCTTGATTTCCTTCAACTCTGTAATGTACTACGACTCCGAATTAGGCTTATAGAACTCTACACTCAACACATTCATAATGTCATTCAACACTCTAGGTTGTCTAGATGTTATACCAGACTTCATATATCATCTTCGTGCACGATCTGTCAAGGTATTACTAAACTGAGCTCTCTTAACAGCTTTTTCAGTGACTTGCTTAATTCTCCATACAACTTTGCATAAGAACTAGTGCTAGTCAGGATCCTCAGATCCATATCCTATGAAAATAGGTAACCTCATTTCATATACCATTGATTTTCCTTGGTTTTTCAACTGATTCTGTACTAAACTACTTGTGAAATTACTCTAACTGCTATGATTACTCTGGTTACTATGGTTACTCTAGTTACTTGGTGCTACTAAAACAATAGGAGGAGTAGAAATACTTACTTCGACAATAGGCATAGTACCAAAAGTTCTTGGTTCTTCTCGCTGAGGTTCTTCAGTCTCTACTTCCTCTGCCCTTGCGAACTCTGAATACTCTTCATCTGATTGCTCTGCTTCTTCTGCACTGTAAAATCACTCATCTTGTGCTAATGTCCCATAACTCTGCTTAAATAGGTTCTCAAGAGGAACTTTTATGAATGATCTCCCACTGTGTGTGTGTGTAAAGCCTTTGTCTCACTGTTGTTGATTGAATTCTTGAACATTAGCTTTAAAATCCAACTGATTATTGTATCTTCAAGATATTATTCTCATGCAATAACATCTTAATATTCAACTTCAAAAAGTGTAGAAACTTTACTCTAGGTCCCTTGAAGAAATACCTCTCTTCTTGACTATATGATTCCAATTTGTCAATATAAAATTCGGTAATGTACCCTCCAATAGTATTTTCAAACCATAGATCCACTTACCTTGACACAGTGTTATCGACTTTCTTGACTTTCTTAATCAGTGTCAATGTCCAAACCACAGGTGGTTTAGATCTAATTTCAAACTAAGTGTCTGCTAGTTTGGCTAACCACTCGTACAACTCCTGATGAACTCTTGCAAAAAAACTCTTGTGCACATTAATAAATATGTACCTTCCCAACCAGTCTTTTGTACTAGTGCTAAGGTTATTGTTATGAGCTACGAAGAAGTCCCTTTCTTGTTCTTCTATCCAATTATGAATTTATGTCTTCCATGGAAACCACCTTGACATTCCCTCAATAAGATCCCGGTCTAGACAACAGAACCATTTTTTTTTATTACTTTTTTATTATTATTACTTCTAGTCTAGTTGGTTAGGATACTCGGCTCTCACCTGAGAGACCTGGGTTCAAGTCATAGAAATGGAACCATTTGTTTTCATAGGGGAATACCCAGGGTTCAACTCTAACAACACACCAACAAACCCTAACTCTTGTCCCTTACAACAACACCTGCGAAGTAGATGAAGTCTCACCTGAAGTAGAAATATGGGGGTTGCAGGACACATGTTTCTACAACCAGAGGAAAAGAAAGATGATTCCAAAACAACAATGCAAGATAACCCATATATTCTTAATATTATTATGCCTAACTTCACAAACTAAGTTATATCTTCTTATCTTCAACAAGAAAAAATCTTGATTAAGGTTGATTGTCATTGATGTCAACCCTTGAAGAAATCCCTGTATCACAAAGGTTTTGGTAATGGACCCAATATTGTTTGATGTAAATATGACTCATTATTGTCTTGTCATGATTAATAAGAAGTAAAGATGTATGAACTCCAAAGTGGTCCCCTTATGGTGAAATCCCTCATGGGAAGACGCTTTGTGGAGTAAGAGAACACATGCCTAATTGTGGAAAAATGAGATCAATCACAATGAATTTTTTAGGTAAACTATCCTATATGGATAGTTCTTGTCATTCGATTTCTGGTGGTATGTGTAACGTCACATGACTCCTCATGGTTAGAGAGTTATTTCCATGAGAAGTTGGAGACCCCAGGTTTGGGTAATGGACCCAAGTTTGTTTAATGGATAATGGTATGCGTTATGATATATTTTCAGATAATAATATTATATATGGATATTACATGTCATTCCATTTCTTGTGGTATGTGTAACGTCACATAACTCCTCACAGTTTGAGAGTTATGGCCTTACGAAGTTGGAGGACCTTCATATGTCATCTAGAAGCCCCAAAAGGTCAAAGTAGTCAAAGTGGTTTAAGAGATCTTAAAAGGTAAATAATAAAGTGAAGTAATGAGTGTATTATAATTCAAATTGAATACAAAATAAATTATTTCAATAATAAATTTAATGGAGAAATTAGAAGTGGGTTAACCCTAAAATAAGGAAAGTGGGGACAAGTGACCTAGAAGATGTTTTTAAGGAAGCTACTTGGAGAGTATAAATAAGAGGGAAGGCTCTCTCATTTTAATCACACTTGAGCATATTGAATATCTACAGGTGTCTAAGGCAACCAAGGATATCTAAGCTGAAATTATGAGGGAAGTTGAAGAAAAGAAGGCCGAAATGCAGGGAAGGATAAATTATTTTGATGTTTCTTTCTAAGGTATGTTATTTATAGGTCATCTCACCATTTTCTCTATAAATTTTTTTCTATAATGATTCAGAATGTGAAATTACTATACAATTGAGAAAACATATCCAAGTATTTGTGTTTCCATGTAAAAAACTGGTGTATTGTGTATGTGTTTGTTTGTTCATTTGTTCATTTCTTATTTACTCTGCAGTTATTGGATGATAATGATTCATTGATATAACACTTGGATTATATGGTTAAAAGGATTAAATTTCTCTATTATTGATTCACCCCCCCTCTCAGTAATCCAAAAATTGGTATCAGAGCAGGTTCCTTCAGAAATCAGTTTAACCACTAAAAGGTAGATCATGGAGAGTACCAACTCATATAAAAATGGAATACCATAGTTTGATGGACATAAGTATGCTTTTTGGAGCATAAGGATGAGGACATATATACAGGAACAAGGATTTCAAGTTTGACAATCAATTGTAGATGGATACACATCACCAACAATTCAACCAACAAATGACAAAGCAGTAAAACTCACTGAGAATAATTCCAAAGACACAAATGCAATTTTGAATGGTCTCATTGATACAGTATTCACCAAAGTTGCACATTGTAAATCCTCTAAAGAGATTTGGGACAAGATTCAAAATATTTATGAAGGAGATACAAAATTCAAGGCAACAAAGCTTCAAACTTACAAAGGTCAGTTCGAACAACTAAAAATGAAGGAAGATGAATACATCATAGCCTACTTCTTACGAGTCAATGAAACAATGAATGAAATCATAGGATTGGGAGAAGAAATTGAAGAATCTATGATTGTTCAAAAGATGCTAAGATCTCTTCCTATGGGATTCAACCCTAAGATATCAACACTAGAAGAAATATCGGATCTAGATTCAATAAGCATGGATGAACTGCATGGAATCTTCACAGCATATGAAATGAGAACTGAGAAGGAAAATCCAGATGTAAAAGAATAATCCTTTAAGGAATCCAAAATATCAAAGCAAAAGAAAAAGGAACAAGAAGAATATAACAACAACAATGATGCCTCAGAAGATGATGAAGAAGTGGACAACTTCGTCAGAAGAGTGAACAAGGGAACCAACAGTAGGTATAGAGGTAAGCTCCCTTTAATTTGTTTTAATTGTGATGGTATTCGTCATTTTTCTAACAAATGTCCTCATAAGAAAAATAGAAATGATGAAGGTTACTCAAAAGGAAAACACACATATGAAGGAAAAAGAACTACAAACAAAGTTTTCAAGAAAATATTATACACCAAAGAAGACATCTCATCATTAGATGAAGATGAAGTCAGTGACAATGAGATAGGAAGAGTTCTATTCATGGCAGTAAAAGACTCTAACAAAGAAGACTCCGAAGAAGAATATGAAGAAGATGAAGAAGAATGTGAAGAAGTCAAAGAAGAAATTGAAGATGCAAAAGTTGACTATCGAGAAGAATTAATGTGTGCCATAGAAGTTATCAGAAGAGAAAATAAGAAAAACAAGAAACTACAAGCAAAACTAGACAAGAAAAAAGGACACTCGAGAACTAGAACAAATGATCACAAAATTGAAGTTTCAAATAGAAGAAGATAAAATAATTGAAGAAGAACTCAAAGAACAAATAGAAGAAAAGGACAAGATCATTGGAAACTTGGAAGCAAATGTTGTCACACTAAGAGAGGATATTCAAAAGAAAAATATGAAGAATAGATCAAAAGTTCTGGATGACATTATCAACAGTTAAAAATATCATCTTCACAAGTCCAGACTTGGATACAATCAGATAGAAAAGGGATCAAGCTCCAAAACAACAGACAAAGAAACAAATCCAAAGAGCTATGCAGAAACAATCAAAGAGGATAGGAAGATATACAAGGAATACTACAGGGACACTGCTCCACCAAGAAGATTCAGATTTTAGAATCAACAACAGCCAGATAGGCCTCAAGAAGAAGAAGGATTCATGAGAGCACCTCCTTTCAGAAGATCTTCAACTCCCAGGCATAAAACTATATTTTTTGGTTTATGTTATGCATGTAATAATTTTGGACATAAAGCTGTGAATTGCAGAGCTAACAACATGAATAGTAACAACTTTGAGAGTTATACACAAATGGATTATTCAAGGAGACTTAGTGACACACAAAGAAGTAGTTACAATAGGTTTTAATCTTTGAGCACTGAAGTGGAATGTTACAAATATAACAATTTTGGACACATGGCCAAGGATTGCAGAATGACAGTCTCTCCTAAAGAACCTCAATAGAATAACAACAGTCACAGACAAGAACCTCAGAAAATGACATGGATAAGAAATCAAGATCAATATAACAATTAAGAATGTGCAATCTCTTTACATGCTAAGCAGAAGAAACATGGTTGGAATGTTGAAAATGGATGTTCAAAACACATGATAGGTGATAAGGACAAATTTCTTACATTACAAAAAAATAAAATGGATCAGTGTCCTTTGGAAATGATAATTCATCCAAAATCATTGGAGAATGCATAGTCCGAATTGGGAACAAGAATGAAAAGGCACAAACTGTTCTATTGGTAGAAGATATGAAACATAATCTTCTAAGTGTGATTCAAATGTGTGACCAAGTTCATAAGCTTACTTTCGATTCAGAAAAGTGTGAGATATGAAAAGAAGGTTCAAGGAAATTGGTTGGTACAACTGCCAGAACGTCAAACAACATATATGTGTTAAGTGAAATTGGAAATGAAAATTTTTGTCTAGGAAAGGAAGGTAAAAGTTGGCTATGGCATAGAAGAATGGGTCACATGCATTTTGATAACCTTGTCAAAGTTAGCAAAAGGGAAGAAGTAGTCATAGAAATGCCCCAGATCATGAAACCAACCAACACTTTATGCAAGCATTGTCAACAAGCAAAGAAAACAAAGACCAGGTTCAAATCAAAGGAATATTCAACAACAAGACCACTAGAAATTGTGCACACTAATCTATTTGGACCAAATACAACAAAGGTCTTAAAAGGTGAAAAACACTTTATGTTATTAGTTGATGATTATACAAGAATGACTGCAGTTTGCTTTCTCAAGAACAAGTCAGAAGCTTTTGAAAACTTCAAGATCTACAAGGAAATGGTTGAAAATGAGATGGATTTAAGAATCAAATGTTTGAGATCTGATAATGGAGAAGAGTTCACTTCAAAGGAATTTATGGACTACTGTAGTAGTCATGGAATAAAAAGGCAATTCTTCGTTGCTAGGACACCTCAACATAATGGAGTTGTTGAAAGAAAGAACATGTCAGTACAAGAAATGGCTCGAACAATGTTAATGGATTCCAAATTAACAGATATATTTTGGACACAGGAAGTGCATACAACATTTCACATTCAAAACAAAGTAATGCTCAGAAACAACACTGATAAAACTCCCTACGAGATATGGAAAGGAAGACCAGCAAATGTGAAGCACTTCAGAGTTTTTGGAAGCAAATGCTACATCAAAAGAGAAGATGGCATAATGGTAAAGTTTGACTCTTGTGTGGACAAAGGAATACTTGTTGGTTACTCAAGTACAATGAAAGCATACAAGTGTTACAATCTAAGATTGAACAAAGTTGTGGAAACCATCAATGTAACAATTGATGAAACATGTAGACCAGAATCAAAGGAAGAAGAAAACAAATCAATGGAACAACTTTTCGAAGAAGAAGATGAAAAAGAAGTAGAAGAGGAAGATGAAGAGAATTTGACAGAAGTAGAAGAGAAAGTTCAGAAAGTATCTCCAAAGACACCTAGTAAACGAGTACAGAAGAATCATCCTTCAGATCAGATTATTGGAAACAAAGATGCAGGAGTTGAGACTAGAAGAAAAATTTGTTCACCAGAACAAACACACCTAGCTCTCTTATCTACAATTGAACCAAACTATTTTGAAGAAGCCAACAAGAATGAATTTTGGAATAAGGCATGGATGAAGAATTGGATCAAATAGAGAAAAATGACACTTGGGAATTGGTTCCAAGACCAAAGAATAAGAATGTGATCAGCACAAAATGTGTTTTCAGGAATAAATTCAACGAAGATGGAGAGGTTACAAAGAACAAAGCTAGATTGGCATGTAAAGGATATGCACATATTGAAGGAATGGACTTTGAAGAGACATTTTCCCCATTTTCCAGAATGGAAGATATCTGTTTACTTTTAGCTTATGCATGCTCCAAAAAATGTTAAAATATATCAGATAGACGTAAAATCATCTTTTCTGAATGGGGAACTTGAAGAAGAAGTCTACATTGAACAACTAGAAGGATTTCAGTTGTCAGAGAACACAGACTATGTATGTAAATTAAAGAAGGCCTTGTATGGTCTAAAACAAGATCCTAGAGCATGGTACTCCAAACTGGATAAGTATCTGTGACAGGAAGGGTTCAGAAAAGGAAGTGCAGACAACAACCTCTACATCAAGGTAAGTCAAGGTAATATTTTATTAATTGAAGTTTATGGTGATGATATTATTTTTGGTAGTGATGATGACAGGTTATGCCAGAAATTTGAAAAAGACATGCAGAGTGAATTTGAAATGTCGTTACTTGGAGAACTATCCTTCTCTCTGGGACTTCAAATATGTCAAAGAAACCAAGAAATTTGTATTTCTCAAACCAAGTATATCAGAAAAATGAGAAAGAGGTTTGGAATGGAATATTGCAAACAAATTATCACTCCCATGGAAACCATTTGTAAGTTGAGAAAAGATGATGATTTGAAGTCTACAGATCAGAAGCAATACAGGTCAATGATTGGAAACCTACTATATGTGACAACATCCTGACAATATGTAATGCAAGTAGCTGGACAGGTGGCATGATTTCAAGAATCACCAAAGGAATCACATGTATTAGCAGTAAAGAGGATTTTCAGATATCTCAAAGGAGCATAAGAGTTTGGATTATGGTATCCGAAAGGAAAATATCTATCACTTATTGCCTACACAAATGCAGATTGGGAAGGTTGTATTGATGACCGATGAAGCACCAGTGGAGCAACTTTCTACCTAGGTGAGTGTTTGGTATCATGGCTAAGCAAGAAACAATCATCAATATCTCTATCTACAGCCGAGGCAGAGTATATTGCAGCAACAACATATTGTACATAGGTTCTTTGGATGAAACAAACTTTCAAAGATATACAGGTTGAGTATGATGAGCCCATTCCAATATATTGTGATAATATAAGTGCCATCAGTATCTCAAAAAACCCGGTGATGCACTCTAAGACGAAGCACATTCCAATGAAGTATCACTTTCTATCGGAATAGGTTGCAGAAAAGAACATCAAAGTTGAGTATGTGGGCACAAAAGAACAAGTAGCAGAGAACTTTAAAAAACCACTTCCATAGAAAGCCTTTGAATATCTTCACCAAAGAATTGGATTTATTTCTACTCCAAAATGAATTCTTTTTGAATGATTTACGAATTCTTATCTTATATGTCTTAGATGTACACGAGGAAGCACCATAAGAGGACAATTCAGACAGGGGGATAAGCCCTAGATGGAAAGATACCTTTTCCATTGATGACAAAGGGGGAGAGATTTATCAGATGCAGAGGACAGAGACATGGTTCCATGGGGAGAAGATTTATCAGATGCATATGATAGAGACATGGTTCCATGGGGAGTAGATTTATCAGATGCAGAGGACATAGGCAAGTTTATCATATACAAAGGACATAGGCATGGTTCCAAGGGGAGCATGAGTGATATGATTTCAATATTGCATCAAAGTGTTTCCATCAATGGAAAAGGGGGAGATTGTTGATTAAGGTTGGTTGTCATTGATGTCAACCCTTGAACAAAGCCCCACAACACAAAGGTTTGGGTAATGGAACCAAGATTGTTTGATGTAAAGATGATTCATTATTGTCTTTTCATGGTTGATAAGAAGTAAAGATGGATGAACTCCAAAGTGGTCCCCTTATGGTGAAATCCCTCACGGGAAGACGCTTTGTGGAGTAAGACAACCCATGATTAATTATGTAATAATGAGATCAAGGACAATGAATTTGTCAGGTAAAATATCCTACATGGATAGTGCTTGTCATTCCATTTCTGGTGGTATGTGGAATGTCACATAACTCCTCACAGTTAGAGAGTTATGACCATGAGAAGTTGGAGACCCCAGGTTTGGGTAATGGACCCAAGTTTGTTTGATGGATAATGGTATGAGTTATGATATATTTTCAGATAATACTATTCTATATGGACATTAAATGTCATTCCATTTCTGGTGGTATGTGGAATGTCACATAACTTCTCATGGTTTGAGAGTTATGACCTTAAGAAGTTGGAGGACCCTCATATGTCGTCTAGAAGCCCCAAAAGGTCAAAGTAGTCAAAGTGGTTTAAGAGATTTTAAAAGGTAAATAATAAAATGATGTAATGAGTGTATTATAATTCAAAGTCAATACAAAATAAATTATTTCAATAATAAATTTAATGGATAAATTAGAAGTGGGTTAACCCTAAAATAAAGAAAGTGGGGCCAAGTGACCTAGAAGATGTTTTTAAGGAAGCTACTTGGAGAGTATAAATAAGAGGCAAGGCTCTCTCATTTTAATCACACTTGAGCATATTGAATATCTATAGCTTTATTAGGTAACCAAGGATATCTAGGCTGAAATTATGAGGGAAGGTGAAGAAAAGAAGGCCGAAATGCAAGGATAAATTCTTTTGATGGTGCTTTCTAAGGTATGTTATTTACAGGTCATCTCAGTATTTTCACTATAATGATTCATACTATGAAATTGATATGCAATTTAGAAAGCATATCCAAGTATCTATGGTAAAACATTAATATTCTGGTTCATTGTATTTTTGGAGTTACACTCCGTGCAAAATAGGGTTTGTGGCTAGTCCTGAAACTAGTCAAAAACAGGTGTTTCGGGTAACAACGTCCTAACTTCTTCATAACAGATACAAATTCCGTGAAACCAAATGTGTTAGTTAGGGTATTGTCTTTATTATTCTTTGTCACAATTTCAGATCAATTCAACAAATATTCCATGCGGGGCATGCTCTACAAGGTCTCTCTCTAGAATAAGCCAGAATTCAGCAAGGTATGCCATTTTTGATATAACTCCTTTTATGAGAGGTTCCAAGTAGTGACACCTAGATAAATTGCATAAAACAAACTAAATAACATTTTGTATCATTTTAATATCTCTATACATTACAGGTAGAAAGTTATGATTACTTCAATTTAGGGTTGTTGACTAATCCAAAACTAGGCATCTGAGACTAAAGAAAAGTTTGATGAAAATGTTAGTCTCTTGTTGTTGAAGTTAGGGAAGGTTTGAAAGAATGTGATCATATACACTAGGTCTATTACAGAGCTACAAATCATATTTGGATGATGAAATTGATGAGGGATTTTGGTTGAGGTACATGTTGGGTACATGGTTGAGACAAGTAGTTTATGAGTTGGCACATACATGAGGTGTATAGTTGATGATGTTGGTACATATTGATGAGTCATAGTTGATGAGTAGTTGACACATGATTGGTACATACTTGGTACATGGTTGGATGCACTTGTTTATAGTACAGGTTAATTACAGGTTATTTGGTACAGGTTGGTGCATGGTTGATGCACTTGTTTATGGTACATGTTGATTACAGGTTGAGGTACAGGTTGATGAATGGTTCAGATTTATTAGTATAGGTTTACAACTATATATCTCACAGTGATAGGTTGATAGTGGTTCCATCATTCTACTTCTACTTCAGGGTGGCAGTACGGGGCAAGGACAGGTGGTTGTAGCCACCTTCCAGTTGTAGTCGGAGAACATAGGGGGTTGTAGCCTCCTTGTGGTTGTAGCCAGAGAATTGGGGAGTTGGAGCTTCCCTCAGGTTGTATCCTTATAAACTAGGGGGTTGAAGCCTCCTTCCAATTGCAGCTACAAAACAAAGGAAGTTGGTTCTTCCAATTAATCTAATTCTTCAATACATATAAGAAAAAGCGTTCTGTTGTTTTCTCCCGATTTGTGTTTCCACGTAAAACACTGGTGTACTGTGTATATGTATGTTTGTTCATTTGTTCATTGCTTATTTACTCTGCAATTGTTGGATGATAATGCTTCATTGATATAAAACTTGGATTATACGGTTAAAAAGGATTAAATTGCTCTATTACTAATTCACCCCCCCTCTCAGTAATCCAACAATAACAGTGCAATACAAGTGTAAAATATAGTAAATAACAAAGAATCAACCACATGGAACAACATGATTTTACATGGTTCACCCTCCCCCTAGGGATACATCCACAGAACTATGTTTATTGATAAAACAGATAAAGATATATAGTTCTATCTGCGGACTTAGCTGTAGATCCTTCTCTCTCCTTATCTTTATTTCTTATCCCTGTGCACCCAACTGCAGGGTCGATCTTCACACCTAGTTGAAGACCCAAAATATAAGAATACCCTAAAACATAACACTTTTACATATCAACACCACTTGTCTCCTCCCCTCTCAACTCTTCTAGACCTCTATCTATACATTTCTTGACTCTTAGAAAACCATGGACCGAAGCACATGTGCCAAAACCCTAGGTCCACATAACCCACATTTTAAGGACTTCATCAACCTATTCTTCCTTCTTCTCCGCGAGGTGCTCCAAAGCACCCATTAGTGTCTTATTTTGCTCGCTGACTTGTCCAAGATCTATCTTCTTTTCTTCTTTGTCTTCCTTAATATTATCTTTCAACGACTTACTTTCCTTTACTTTGTTCCTTCTTTTATGCTTCTTTAACCACTTCAACCCTTCCTCGGTTTGTGTTCCTTCCCCACACTTCATACTTTGTCTTTCTTATTCCATAATATTCACTTTATTCCTTAATACATGACCAAGATCCAATAGATTTATCCAACAATCATGGAATACAAAGGAAATTATCCATTTCTATGACACCTAAAGATAATGGATTTGTCAAAAGAAATAACATTACAGTATAGAAAATGGCTCGAACTATGTTAATGGATTCTAGGTTGACTGATGTTTTTTGGGCACATGCAGTGCATACAACAATTCATATTCAAAATAGAGTAATTCTCATAAACAATAGTGATAAGACTCCCTATGGGCTATGGAAAGGAAGACCAACAAATGTTAAGCACTTCAGAGTTTTTGGAAGAGAATGCTACATCAAAAGAGAAGATGGAAGAATGGGAAAGTTTGATTCTTGTGTAGACAAAGGAATACTTGTTGGATAATCGAGTACAAGGAAAACATACAAATGTTTCAATATAAGTCTCAACAAAGTTGTGGAAATCATCAATGTGATGGTTGATGAGACAGGTGGATAAAAAATAAAGGAAAAAGAAAAGGAGTCAGTGAAACAGGTTCACGAAGAAGAAGTAGAGGATGAAGAAGTAGCAGAAGGGGAATATGAAGATCGGATAGAATTATAAGAGAAAGAACAACAAGTACCTCCAAAGACACCTAGAAAACAAATATAGAAGAATCATCCCTCAGATCATATTACTGAGAACAAAAATGTAGGAGTTGAGACTAAAAGAATAATTTGTTCACCAAAAAAACTGCACCGAACACTCTTATCTTTGATTGAACCAAACAATATTGAAGACGCCAACAAGGATAAATTTTGGATAAAATCCATGGATCGAGAGTTGGATTAGATAGAGAAGAATGACGCTTGGGAATTGGTTCCAAGGCCAAGGTAGAAGAATGTGATTGGCATAAAGTGGGTCTTTAGAAACAAACTGAATGAAGATGGACAAGTTACCAGGAACAAAGCTAGATTGGTATGTAAAGTATATGCTTAGGTTGAAGGTATATTATGCATGCTCCAACCTAGATTGGCATGTAAAGGATCCTGGCTTATGCATGCTCCAATAATATTAAAGTATATTAGATGGAAGTGAAATTATCCTTTCTGAATGGGGAAATAGAAGAAGAAGTCTACATTGAGCAACCAGAAGGATCTCAGTTTTCATAGAATGAATAGTATGTTTGCAGGTTGAAGAAGGCCTTATATGGTCTAAAACAGGGCCCTAGAGCATGGTATTCTAGACTGGAAAGATCTCTAGAGCAACAAGGGTTCAAGAAAGGAAATGCACACAACAACCTCTACATCAAGATAACTCGGGATAGTATTTTATTAATTGAATTTTATGTTGATGATATTATTTTTTGAAGTTATGATGACAGGTTGAGCCAGAAATTTGCAAAGGATATGCAAAATGAATTTTAAATGTCATTACTTGGAGAACTATCCTTCTTTATGGGTCTTTAGATATGTCAAATAAACCAAGGAATTTTTATTTCTCAAACCAAATATATCATAGAAATGATAAAGAGGTTCAGAATGGAAGATTGAAAACTAGTCAATACTTCTATGCAAACCAGTTGTAAGTTAAGAAAAGATGATTATTCAAAGTCTACATATCAAAGGAAGTACAGGTCGATGATTGACATATTACTTTGTGTGACAACATGCATACTAGATGTAATGCATACAGTTGGATAGGTGGCACGATTTCAACCAACAACAAAGGAATCACATGTTCTATAAGTAAAGAGGATATCCAGATATCTCAAGGGAATGAAAGAGTTTGGAATATGGTATTGAAAAGGAAAAGATATATCACTTGTTGCCTACATAGATGAAAATTGGGAAGGTTGCATTGATGGTCGAAGAAGTACTATTGGAGAAACATTTTACTTGGGTGAGTGTTTGGTATATTAGATAAGAAAGAAATAGAAATCAATATCATTATCTACCGCTGAATCAAAGTATATTACAGAAACAACATGGTGTACACAGGTTCTATGGATGAAACAAACCTTGATAGATATACAGGTTCAGTATGATGAGCCCATTCTGATCTACTGTGAAAATACATGCACCATCAATATATCCAAGAATCTGATGATGCACTCCAAGATGAACCACATTCCAATTAGGTATAAATTTCTATGGGAATAGGTTGTAGAGAAGAACATTTGAGTTGAGTATGTTGGGACCAAAGAATAGGTTGCATATAACTTTACCAAACCACTTCAAAGGGAATCTTTTGAGTATCTTCGTCAGAAACTTGGGATATCTTCTTCCCCACAATGAATTTTGAATGATATTATTATATGTATTATATTTACACAAGGAAGAACCATAAAGAGAACAATTCGGTGTGGAGGATAAGGTTCATGAAGATTTCATTCATGGGGAGCAACCCTAAGGAAATTTCAGCTTGGGGGAGAAGCCCCAAGGAAATTTCATCTAGGGGGAGCATCTCTGACGAGTAGTTTCTTTTTACATTGATGTCAAAGGGGGAGAGATTCATGATATGCATGGATAGAGAGTTAGATGCTTGGAGAGAGAGAAAATAGTCATTTTTCCATGGGGATCGATGGTCACAGGGGAAGCATGAGCGATATGAATTTAGTGTTGCATCATAGAGTTGCCATCAATGCCAAAGGGGGATATTGTTGATTAATTTGGTTGGTTCTCATTGATGTCAACCCTTGAAACAATTCCGGTAGAAAATTCCAATATCCCCAAAAATATGGTTAAAGGACTCAAGTTTGTTTGATGTATAATGGTATGAAGTTCAGTGTATTTATAGGTAAGTATACTCTAGATGGATAGAACATGACATGCCATTTCCGATGATATGTGGAATGACAAATAAATATTCATGGTTAGAGAGTTATGTCCTTGTGAAGTTGGAGAACTCTCTTGAGTTATATAGACGCCCCTAGAAGGTCAAAGAAGATAAATTATCCTAGAAGCTACTAGAAGAAGTTGACTAGTCAAGTGGGTGAAACTAGGAGTTAATCATGGGTTGAGTTGTTGCATTAAGAAAATATTTAAAAACAATTAGTTGCAACTAAAAGTGGAGAACTTACTATTTGTGGATAAAGTTGTTGTAAGGGGAAAATAGGTTAGAAGTAGGTTATCCCTAAAAGAAAGAAGTTGGGTTAGGTTGGTTAGTAGGTAACCCCTTGAGGAAGCTACATGGAAGTATAAATAAGAGAGAAATGCTCTCCTATTAGCACCTATTGAGCACATTGAATATCTATTATTGTGAAAGGTTTATTGCATGTACTCATTGATACATCTATAGTTGGGAAATTTTTACAAAGTAATTACATAATGATGAAAAAGTTTTGTGGCCGCAGTGGATTCCAGAGAAGTCATGAAAAAACCTATTTAGGGTCATCCCCATGATTCACCCAACATACGTCCTGCGAGGCACCCCCACGGGTCGAGTAGAGCCTGCTAGGCGAGGCCTCACTATACATATCACTTGCATCATGTGAGGCACTAGAAGAATTGGCATTTGAGCTAGGGTTCAGGTTGCAGGAGTTGAAGGGAAGCTACAGGAAAATATGACAGTGACCAGGAGCAACAAAGTCTTCTACAGGAATGAAAAGGTATGTTATATGCTATGTGTAGTTGGTTTGGTTTATGGTTTGGATTTTTCTCATGGGAGACTGAGCATGTGTTCTTGAGAGTTTGTTGGCTGAATGGTATATGTTGTATGAGGTAGATCTATAGTGGCATATTGTTCGTGTATTTGTTAGTTGTTGTTGAGATACTCCATAGGATATTTTTTTGAAGCATATCTTGTGATTTTCAAGCATATGCTTGAGGAATAGTTTGGATGCATGGTACAAACCATAGTGTATGAACTGAGATATCTGTGTTAGGGTATTGTTGATCATGATAGTACTTTCTCAGTAGTGTTATGGTTCCTTGTTATAAGAATATGTTTGGATACGCATTTGAGGCATTGGCTTGTATATCGATTGTTAAGAACCAAACATCAATATAGCATAGAAAAACCTCAGGAAAGGTACTCAACGCCTTGAAAAAGAGATAATTTTAGATAATAAGCCTCTTCGAGGGGGAAACCTCCTTTTACCCCACTTAAATGTTCAAGTACAAGATGATTCAAAATGAAAATGTCTCCTTGGTATATAT